>VWZZ01005913.1:40933-61357 GCA_013399095.1 Psophia crepitans | reverse complement strand
GCCGGGCCCTGCCGGCACCGGCACAGCCGGGGGATGGCGGGGGGGTGGCACCCCCGTTAACTAACACCTCGGCTTGTGCACGCCCTAAAATGGCATCAAAACCCGCACAAACCCACTAACCCTGTCGTTTTCCTCCTGCTGTAGGACGGCAGGACTTCGGCGGTGCAGCTAAATGGAGGCAAACGATGCTCCTCTCGGTTACTCAAATGTTTGTGCTTTTGAGTAAGTCTTTGACTGAACTGGGTTTTACAAAAAACCTGATATTGTATGACGTTATTTAAATATCCCCGGAGGCACCAGAGGCTCAGGAGGCAGAGTGTACAGGCAGGCGGCGGCGGCCGCGGCGTGAAGCGGGGAAAACGAAGAGGCAAGGGAAGTACCAAGCGCTACGCTCGGTGCAGGCAGGCCGCAGGAGGAGGATCTAGAGAGGAGAGTTGGGTTTGTCTGGCGGCTCCATCTGAAATGCAAATGCATTTAATTGTTTGCAGAAGGGAACTGATAGCGCTGCTGCCTGTACAGGGAAATTTTTGAAACCTGAAGATCATGTTTACGAAGCAGAAAGGTGAGAGTAAAACCTTTGCTAAACCAGGAACACTGTTTCGTAGAGAAGTCTCGCGTTTGAAGAGCGACGGTGCTGTATGTGCTATAAAACCATGAGCACTCACAGGGCAAGAACGTGGACCGTGCTACGACATTTTGCATTGCTTCCCATGATTCAAATCAGAAATATTTCAAAGTACATCTTAAGGCCTGTCACGTTTTTCTGAACATCGAGCCCAATTTTATGCCACCCCTTAGAAGACCTTTATAAGATGCGGGCAAGGAAAAAAATCAAAGACCAACAAAAGCACAGTCCCTTAACTTTACTGAGATCCTGGTTCTACATATGGATACATACATAGAAGAAGAATTTTATTTCAGAAGTGTAAATATTCATGTGTGTCTCCTGCAGAAATTGCATCTCAGAACGAAAGAAGGAAAGTTCTTAAAAATTGAAAGATTCATTAAAAAACAAGCGTAACCAATAGCTATTGCCTGTACGTAGTTAGGTTATAAGTCGATGCACAATTAAGGATATTTCCTAGTGGAAGCACCGCTCTCCCAAGCAGAACTCCCTCGTACAGAAGTGCAGGACGTCTCTGATAGAAATCTTGGATTCTCTTAAACAGAATCATTCCCCTTTTCAGTGCTCGCTCCATCCTCCCCCCTTCCAGCTGATGGCATCTGGCATTAGCCCGCAATCACTGTCCCAGAAAGACGTAATTCCAGTATTGACGTTTACAACTTTACATAATTATACCCTAACAGAGGCACATAGGGAATGCGTGGCAGGTAAATAAAGGTGACAACATAATGGTGCACACACTACTTAAAGCAAAAAGAGAAGAAAAAAAAGGCTTCATACCGGCTCTTGAGAAGATTAAACATCCTCCTCTTAAAGAAGGAAGTGAACCAGAACTGATCGGCGCTGGAGTCAGCGGAGTTTCGGAGCGCTGCGTGTCTGCGAGGAGGGTCATTCGAGTTCTTTTGGAAATCGATTACATTCCCCAGCTACCTACTGTTATATTGCACCAGGATATTATTGTACAGTCTTGCTACACAGCCCTCCATTATAGAGCAGCTCTATTGGCATTTCAATGTTCAATGAAGGCTAGAATTGCCACTGAGGTTTCAATTAAAGAAAATTCAAAACGAAAATGGAGAAAGAAAGAAAAAAAAAAGAAAAAGGTTGGGTTGAAAGTTTCCAGCAAAGGTATTTATGGCTGTCCATCACCTTCTCTTTTTCCCTCCTCCCTGTCGAAGGGTAGTCTAAAGCATCCACTTAAACCGACGTGTGTGGAGTTCTTGGGAGGAACACAGATGGCACCATTTCAGTTGTGTAGTAATAAATAAAAACAGATATCCTTACCCATATGGTATAAACTCAATATTGCCCAAGTTAGAAGAGGGTAAACTACATTTACCTGTATTCACCCTTGGCTGCATCACTGCAGGATGCTACTAGAACACATCAAAAGTTGTTATTCAATCCGTAGCAGGCTGTAATCACTATTTTTTCTCACTCCTAGCCTGGTTAAAAAACCCTGTGGTACCCACCACAACCACGGGAGACTCCGTATACTCTTATCTAAACTGAAGGGCCAGCAGAACGGGTTTGTAGTGGTTACTTTATGCACATCAGCACACAAAACCAGAGCGCTCCCTGGGTTAGCAGAGAGCACAACTGCTTGCAAAAGCTGTCTTATGTTTGCCTCTACCAAAGTTTGATTTTTTAATATTTTATCTTTTGTATTAACGGTTCAAACAAATTGGGTTAATTGTTTTCTTGGCTGTAACAGACCCTATATTTGAGTTCAAGATTAACGTTGCAGACAGTTTCCAAGGTGATGGCCATTTAATTATTGTTTATGTAAAGTGATTAACTAAATGCCAAAAAAAATCCAGGTTAAAACTTGAAAACAAATAGGGTCTGTAAAAAGCTAAACATAAACCTAAAGAATTCAGGACAGCATGTGAGAACCTGTCTATAAGGGGGTTTAATTCCCTTAAACACTTTTATATCAAGAATATGCTGTTTACAATGAGTTTACAAATCTTTAATTGCACTTTCACCGTTCAGTTACATTCTTTAAAACTTTGCACAAGACGCGGCTGGAATGAGAGGCTATGATGGAGGGCAACAGCCATATTTGAGAGGGTTTTTTTTTCATGCACAGGTCTCTCTCTAATCCTGATTTTTACATCTTGATTGCATTTCACAATAGCAACCAGGCACTCCAGGCAGTGTTTTTAGGGCAATTACTACAATTCTCGGGTGGTCACTCTGCATTAGATTTCATGCCTTATAAAACAACATGAGGTGCGCTATAATCACTCAGAAATATACAGCCTTTCATGTCCTATTGCTTAATTAAGGAGGGTGTTTTGCAGTACAGATATTATTGCTAGTCTGTGGTTTTTAATTTTACTATACAGTAAAAGCACCCTAATTCATACCAGTAACAGGCAAACCTGCAAATTAGTGCATTTTCTGAATTAGAAAATAAGTGAATAAACTGCAGAAAGAAAATCTAAATGTGATCACCACAATATTAAAGCAAATGTACTCATTTATCCTGGGAAATACAGCTGAGTGTCCTTCTGGTGATATTTGATAGCGTAACACCTTGGATTTTTTTAAATGAAATGAGGCTTCAGACCCCAGCCCTACAATGAGCTCCCTGTGTGTGAACCCCTGTGCAAACACGGATCTCAGCAAGGCTTCCCAGGAGAGCTATCTGAGCATCAGTACCAAGAACGGGGTAACGAGATACCAGGAAAACTTGTTGAGGCAGCAGGGTTTTGTAATAATTTCTGTGAGGTGGTGAAATAAAAGCCAGTGATCTTCCAGTGACTTGTATATTAGTGTAAATGCTGTAACTTTTAAAGCCATGCTTGATTTTTTGAGAGACACTGATAAGTAGATAAGTCAAAAAATTTGACCTACTTGAATAAAATATCTATAATCTGACCAACAGTGTTCTATAATCTCCATTTGTCTCTCTCTTTTTTTATAAACCCACTGACCTTTTTGCTGGGATATGTAAAATGGACAACGACTCACGGCGTACGTGCACTCGCTCTGCCCATCTCCCTTTCTTGCTGTACCAGAAGTTAATAAAACTCTTGGCCCCAATGCCCATCCTGAATTATTCTGACACCAACAATTCTTCACATGTAGACAATGAAAAGCACAATTCTAACAAACGCCAGCCATGGCGCTGCTCCGGGCTCAAAGTCTGGTGTTTGAAGGCTGTGGGACAGCACATAATGGGTACAGGGATTTGTATAGGATTCTCCAACAAACCCCAAATGTGCTCTTCTAGAACAATGGTCCCTGCTGAACAAGCTATTATCTCCAGCTTGCTCCATCACCCTCCGTCAGCATTGTCGCCTGCCTCATTCCTCATGTAAATATGCCCTAAGCCACAGTACTTTGAATGAGCTGGAGGAGACGTGCAATGACCACCTATTTAAGTTGCTTAAGCCAACCTTTGGTCAAGTTGGCCAAGTTGACCAGAAGAGATTATTGGCCAAATTGGCCAGATGAGATTATTGGCTATTTTGGCCAAAACATCTTTCCACCAAGGCTCCGCAAAGGTCTTGTTCACTCAGTCCAGCGGCGTACTCCAAGAGCTGAGCGAGGACTGTAGTTTTTGTCCTGCCTTTGGAGAGTTTCAGCCCACCAAACTTCTATCTGCACCTGGCCAGCCATCATTAATGCCTAGTAATTACTGTCCCTAGTGTGGTGGAGGTATATTTAGCTGACAAACAGAGGTCATCTTTACAGCTTCATACAGAAATCCTAAATCATTCATAGACAGATTGCGCAAGCCATCACAACAGTGCTTCCACAACTGCCTGGTTTATGGTGTTTTGCTGCTGCTCTCTGAGCAAATCGTGCTAGTCCTGTGCTACTAGTGCTCTGACCTGCACTAGCAACTTCTGGGCATGAAACTGGTAGAGAGGAAGTGAACCTGTGACCTGTCTGGGAGCCAGGCTTCATCTTCAGTTCATGAAGGAGAAGGATGTGATGTCCCTCCTCAAAGTGAAGAAACACTGTACTTCTGAAAGGAGGTTGTAGTGAGGAGGGTGTCAGTCTCTTCTCCCAAGTAGCAAGCAACAGGACAAGAGGGAATGGCCTCAAGTTGTGTCAGGGGAGGTTTAGGTTGGATATTAGGAAAAACTTCTTCACGGAAAGAGTAGTGAGGTGTTGGAACAGACTGCCCAGAGAGGTGGTTGAATCGCCGTCCCTGGAGACGTTCAAAAAACCTGTAGACGTGGCACTCCAGGACATGGTCTAGCAGGCATGGTGGTGTTAGGTTGACGGTTGGACTTGATGATCTCGGAGGTCCTTTCCAACCTTAGTGATTCTATGATTCTATGATTCTATGATTCTGCCACAGGAATTATGCAGGATGACCGCTGACTATTTGTGACCATGAACTCCAAAATCACAGATTCAAAATTCAAATTACTGAATACTCTTGAAAACTACTTTGGGTCTGTGACCTACAGCAGCAGTGATCTTAACAGCCTGTCTACAGTGCAGCGTGAGGAAATATTTCCTTCTATTGACTTAAAATTTATATGCAACCTACTTCAACAAAGCACACTTATTTTTCTCTTCCCCTTGGGAAAACAGAAGGGGTAAAAAAAAATAAAAATAAATGGCCGCTCCAGTTTTATTTACATTCTCTGTAATCATAAATATCCTCATTCAGTCTCCCTCTTACAAGAAAACAATCCAACACTGCAATCTCTTATGCCAGGCCCACTTCTGCACTCATTGTAGTCAGTGGCCAAAATTCATATGAATTTCACAGGGAACAAGAGTAGGCTCTATATATAAGCTCTCCTTATACATCTCACCATCTGTGCTGAAGTAAACAAAAAAAGCCATATTAAAATCGAGCTCAGCTGGAAACAGAAGGAGAGAAGGAAATACCAGCAATTGCTAAATATAAAGCAATAGACAGTTTTAAAAGGTGTTACAAATAATAAATGGCTTTTTAAAAAAAGTTACAGCTGCGCTGGATATGACTTTCTTAAACAGGCCCATGCGGAGGCTCTTTCTTTAGTGAGTATTGCATTTATTAATACAATGTATAAAATAATCTATAATGTTCATTAACAACATAGACAGCAATATAAAAGATTTTAAATTACTGATCGTTTTTCACTCCTGCAAAGAGAAAGATTCCTTCGTTCCAAGCCCAGCCCTGTAATGGGCTGCGTGCACGCTCAAATTTGCGCCGTTTCGTTTAACGGAGAACCACAGAAGCCCTGGGATTTATCCCCAAAGATTTTGCTCTGGAGTAACAGGGTGAGGCTCTCGCTCGACAAAATGTGATCATACAATCCAGTGGCACAGGCTTCAAATCAGTGAAGTACCACTGTTTAGGAAAATATACCTAAGACAAGAAGCCTTAGGCATGTGCTTATGTGCATCCTTGAGTCTGCCTGATTGCTGTAAGTATTTTCCCTGAGGCAGAGATAAGGTTTACAGGCACAAGACCCAAATTTGGGCCAGCCCAAAGATAATTTAAATGCATCTCTTTCCTCTCCCTCTTTTCGCTACTGAAAGAGCGGGGTTTGCTGCACATCTTATTCCTATCTGCCTTTATTAGGCTTTTTATAAATGTGTAAGAAAAAAAAAAATCAGCATCCCAGACGTCTTCTTGGGTTTAAGATCTTAACAAATGAGGACACAGCTGGACTACTTGGTCTGTGGATTTGCTAGCTGCAGGATTAAGTCCAGCTGAGCTGAAGTTTATAAACCAAGTTATTGACTTTAAAAATTCTCATACTGCTTATCAAAACAGACCACATTGAAAGAACACCCTTCCCAGAATCAAATGTGGTAAAGCTTTCTCAATTATAGGCAGCCTCTCCCCACACAGCCGCCCTCACCGTAACCCCACTAGTCTCCTGCATCTACTTTATTTCAAGACTCACTCTCAAGCTGCTCTAAAAAATAGCCTTTTCTGTCTTCTATCCCAAATAAGCAGGGTCTAGGCAGCAAAAGGTTGGTTGCATATAGCCCAGCACCCAAAACGGGAAGCAAATAGTGGCACGCCAGGCATCATCCTCCCCCGGCAGAGCCCGGGCTGCCATTAGGTGCTACTTGCCTAAGAGGATTTGTTTCTAGTTTGAAGTTAGCATGGCGCCTTTGTACATTGCTTTTCACTGAAGGTCTGATCCAGCTGCCATTAAAATCAATGAAAAGGCTCCCATTGACTTCAAAGGAATCAAGATATACTATATATTGCAGTAGATGAAAAATACCAAAGGAAAAGAAAACCTCTGTCTTTTAGTATATACTTTCAATTTTTATATAGCCTTCACGATAACAATGTTCTGAAGGCAAGGGACTGGAAAATTTTCCAACTCAGTCAGTGCTGAAAACTGCAAAAAAAAAAAAAAAGTTTTTGACAAAAGCAGACATTTTCTCATTTATTTAAAAATTATTTTTTTCTGTCAAAAAATTGTTTTCAATAGGAAATACATGACTATTTTAAATTCTAAACTACCAACAAAGCCAGGAAAGTATTTTAAAATATGCAATATTTGGAGCCACACACATTCTTTCTGCCCACTTACTCGTCAGTCACCAGACCTCCAGCTCCACATTTCTGTGGCTTTGGAGCCTTGAAACAAACAAACAAACAAAAAACCCTCAGCAAAACCCCCAAACAAGGTGGATATTGGGGCTTTTATTGCCTGTGTCTATAGGGAGGATCCCAGCGCCTGCTTCTCAGCCCAGTGCTCTGTGACAGACGTAAGATGGGATAACGCATATAAGAAATAGAAGGATTTATTAGAGTACAGTAGAAGGCTCGGCTAGAAATCCAGCTATGAAGTTTGATAGATGCATATATTTAAAACACCTTTCAGCAGCTTTATATACCATTACAGTTATTGGATTTTTCATCTTCGACTTAGATATGAATTATTTAATTAGAAACTTCAATACTTGCATAACTTTGAAACCTTTCCACTATTATTTTTATTAAATAATTTTTTATTTTATTTTTTTTTTTGCACCTAAGAGAACTTCCCAGCAGTCAAAACTTTTACTGAAAGCAGTAGTACAACCGAGGTAGCCTAGGTTATTCAGGCAATTTGGATGGGGCCACACTTTCACTCAGATTACATCTGGCTTTCCTTGAATGTAGTGACCCAACATTTGGTTATCACTTAGTGAATATGATTTTCTACCAAATTATTCCCTCTGGATTCTCTGGAATCTAACAGAAAAAGCTTGAAAGCATCCAGATATCTCTAATTTTTCAAAACATTCATTTTAATTAATTCTCTGGTTTTAAAATATTTTATAATTCAGTATCTCCAGCAGGTCTTTCTCTTTGTTCCCCCCCAGCAGACTACTTTGAAGGAATCACAAGCTGCTGAAGCTCTATGCAGGGCATTTGTCCATTATGGAAAGGAGATCACAAAGCATTTCACATCCCGCTGTTCTGAGTAAGAACAAGTCTGTTTCTACCTCACATGGTAGGGTCGTGTGCGTGGTGGGTTCAAAGAACAATCGTGGGGAAAATACTCTATATATCGGATGCAATTATACGATACGTGTAATCGACTGCAAACACGTCACTTACCTAAGGGATCCCTGCTGACCTGCTCACGGAGAGGAATTCCCATCCACCAAAGGGTCCTGCAGATGACGGATGTTGGCAAGCCACGGGGTCTATCCTCTGGGGTTAACCCCTCACACACCCCTGGGCAGCATCCTTCCACGGGCGCTGTGGGCTTCTGCGAACAGTCCTGATGTGCCATTAGCAGAAGTGACTTGTTCCTTAAAAATAAAGGTCATTCGAATGGCTAAAAGACAAAGCAGGATGTGCCTTTAAGCAGCTCATGTGCATCACACGAAATCGCCAGGCAGATGTTTTGCCATCCTACAACTGCACCATACCTGGTGTTTTGGGGGCACGGGGAGCCTTTGCAAGGAGCAGCACTTGATCCAGTTACTGAAGAGCGGAGTATTACAGGGTGGGCAGGCTGGTTCCCACAGCTGCTCTAAGAGGAGACACGTCTTTTTACTGCACACAAGCAGCAAACTTGCAGGCTCCTGCTGCCACCCCGTCCCTCACGCAGAGAGCACCGGCGTGTGGGATGCTGCAGGGAGCACAAACACACCTGGGACACACATGAAGTTCCTTCCTCACAACCACCAGCTCCGTGCTCAGAAGACCACTTAAATTTCAGGGACCTGATAGAGGTCTGCGGCATTCACTGTCTGCGCTCGAATCGATCACAGATTTCACAGCTGACCTTCTCACTGTCCTCTCATGTGGCATGAAATCACCGTTGGAATATTCTGCAGTGAAAGGCACTGGTTTGTAAAACATTTTTATCGGTATCTATCAAAACATTGCTGTGAGCTGGCAGAAAGCACGCTGGATGTTTAGGATTTGGCATCATATAATGTATGGGGTTTTTTGTCTTGTTTTCCCTAGAGAGGAGCACCCCCATTGCATGGGAACGTATCCAGCTTGACACCAGCTGGAAAACAAAATGAAGGTTTGGGCGAACAACCCAGGGTCGCAGCTCACGCAGTTTGCAGAACAGCAGCCCCTGACACGGAGCCGGGAGGGGAGGGCTGTGCTAAAAGGAAAAAACAATGATGAGCCTGTTTGATTTGAAGTCGTGATAAATAATGAATGTGAATCTCAAGGACGAGATAACAGAGTAGTTTTCACTGACCCTAATGTCAAAACGTTTCTTCTTCCCTCTGCTTTATGTCTGCAAAAGCTTTACCGTTACCACCTTGTCTTTATCAGCACCACTACCCCGAGAAACGCAGAGCCTGGAAGCAATTAATTTTGGGACTCCGGCCCCGGACACGCTAACCTGCGTGCCTAACTTCGCATGAGTAGCTGAAGACCAAGGGATTACTCCTGGAAGTCGAGTGAAGCACGTGCGTGCTTCTGGCTGAGGGTTTCCCACACGAAGGACTCCCGGCTCCCCAGGATGCAAGGATTAGCTCTTATCCCTAGTGCCTAACAAGATACTGCTCTTTAAAACAGTCATTGGTGCGCAGGAATAGGGAATATAAATGCCATTTCCAAGAGAGACGAAAATGTTTTCAGCGTAGTAACAAATATCCTGAAACAGTCTGCACTGGTGAGCGAACAGAGGATTACATTTAAATTCAACATTCTTAATGTACATTTCTAATCTTAAATTTCTAAAAAGATTAGCCATTTACAGGCTGAATAACAGCTTCTGCACTCATTCCAGCTAGTATAAAAATCATAAAGGTTAGCAAACTGTGTGGATCGGAATATAAACTAATCGGCATCTGGGCTTAGAAAGAAATCTCCTCCAATTCATTGGTAAAGGCTTCCTCAAACACTGAACGGAGCCCATTACCCTGTTTGGCTGTTAATAACTCAGGTGACATTTGCCATATGCCATCGAAGAGCCTAGGGTCAATACGAGTTTTATCTCTGTTAAGGCCTGCAGATTCAGCCTCAAATTGTGAGTCCACAATCCAAAAGCGAGCTGAGCATTCCTGTTTTTTAAACAGTTTTTGAAAGCGGTGGGGATTATTTGGGAATCGTGTGATGCAAAGGTGCACGGGAAGAAGCCACAGAGGAAGAATGGAAATAAGATTTTGACATAGAACAAATATCAAAGTAGGTGATTTTCTTTTTTTCTTCGCCAACTGTGCTGAAGTTGTCTTTTTAAACTGGAATCACCGTGTATCTCCAATCAAATCACATTCAGAGCAGTTATTCTAGTATGTCCCTAGCTGCATTTCCAACGTAATTTAGGCATGATATTCATATGCTGAGTTTCCTACAGAAAGGGAAATAAACCGGAGGAATTTTTTTCAGTTAAAACCAAGTACAGTGAAGGTTTGACCTTAAAGTAAGGATAAGACTCACAACACGTTCCCCATTGTTTTTTCTGGAATAAGGTTTGACAGTCTTATATAGGCGGAGTTAAGCCTCAGTTTCTTACGCTTCAAAACCTCTGAAAAGTCACACCTTGTGCCAGAGGGGATCTTGGAAGATCATTTCAGTGCCTCTTTCTGGAGGGCCCATCTCTTACTGAGAATTAATGAGATGTCCTATGGGGTGGTGGTAGTCATCCAGAAAAACAAGCTGCCTCCATGAAACTGCTTTTTCTAGACCTGCCAAGTGTCCCAGCTAGGTATAGCCCTCACTCCCTGATGTCTCTTGCTGCAGTGTCCACATCCCACACGCCTGCAGTGCAGACCTCCTACCTCACCTGCACCTCCGGACAGCCTGCACCATCCTTGCGGAGTGCTAGTGGAAAGGTTGCAGAATGATAGAATGGTTTGGGTTGGAAGGGACCTCAAAGACCACCTAGTTCCAACCCCCCTGCCATGGGCAGGGACACCCTCCAGTAGACCAGGTTGCCCAAAGCCCCATCCAACCTGGCCTTGAACACTTCCAAGGAGGGAGCATCCAGAACTTGGTTGGAGGGTTATGTTTTCCCCAGAAAAATCCAACCACCAAAAGCTTTTCCCAGGCCTACGATTACCATCTAAAGCTAGAAGTCCATCTTTATCCTACCTGGCTAAGGGAGGATGGCTAAGGAAGAACGTAAAGCAGGGAGATTATGTGGCAATACCTCTCTAGCACACGTTCTCTGACTCTAGCTAATTACAGCAAAGGGATTTTGTAAGCAGGTGTGTTTAGCAGCTCTCCATAGACGTTTTGCCTTCAGGAATTCATCCCAACCTTTTCTCAACCCACATAAACTCTTGGCATTCAGAGCGGTCAGTTTTGTGCCTCTCCTGTACGGAGAAGTTGTCCAGCACAAACTGTGAGCTGAACAACTCCCCTGGGCTGTTTTAAAGCCGGCACCTGCTATTTGGCTGTGCTGGCCCCAAGTCCAGAGGTGATGCTGTCACACGTCTGGAAACCCTGCCAATCATGATGCCTGACAGAGCAGCCAAACACGCTCCGTTTCCAGGAATATGACAGGTTATTATGGCTATTTCTTAATGCTGAGAGAGGGTCTGCAAGCCTACAAACCCAGTATTACATGAAATAAAGGGTTCCCAGAAGTTCCTCCTTGGGCTCCAGCCAGCAAACACCTGCTCACATACAAAACTCTCCATTCAAGCCAAAGGGACACCACCTGTGAGCGGAGTCACCCCCGCGATGATACCTGTCTGGTTTCCCAACCGGGAGAAAACATGTTCCAAGCTGCACCGAGTGACTTATATGCTCCACGCAAATATTTGTTTCACAGGTCATAAATCTGCTTTGCTCACGTGGTTCTGGGGTAACCATAAAGCAAGTGCTGAAGGTGGAAACTGCAAGAATTTCAGCCACCGCCACTGAGTGACAACTCACTGTAGTTTGAATATCTTGTATGTTAGTAAATCAAAACTTAAAGGCAACTTTTAAAAGACACTAATATGATTTCTGAGCTCTGAATACCTCCCAGCTCTATCCTTTTAGCACCGAAAATTCTTAGCCATAACAAATACAGGCCTGATGTGGTAAAATCCTACAAGCCCTGAACTGTGGTTACCAATTGATGTGGAGGGGTTTCTGCCTGGGCTTTACATCTACATGCACTCATTGTCAGAAATTAAGGTTCACAAAAATCATTAAGATGATTTCTGAAAATCATTAAGTAACATAAAAGCTGAAGTCCTGGTAGAAAATCATGTCTTATTAGAGAAGTAAAAAGACAGTTCTATATTAAACACTCTAAAACAGTGAGACTAGTAACAAACCATCTTTTTGAGACAGAAGGAAACTTAACATCTTCTAGAATACCCAGGCATAGCATGAGATACAAAGAAATATAGTTTGCAGAAATATTACTGCCTCTTCTTTGAGGAGTGTGATGGAGAACTCTCAGATATGGTGACTCTGTCCCGCCACAATACACACGGAATGTATGGAAAACACAACAGGTAAGACAAGTTTTTGGGAATACTCACAGGCTTAATTTATTTGTGTGGCCCCCTGGGATACAACTGCTTTCACAATATTCAAATACAAAGGGGTTTATGATGAATAAAACTTGCATCCAAGTAATGGAAGGAGGGTATTCTCCTCTTCCTCTTCGAAAAGGCTATGGGATTTATTGCATTGCATTGTGCCATTTCAAAACGGTTGTAAAAGTCTGTCCCTAGGCATAAAATCTGCTCACTCACTTTGTAGCAGCGCATCAGTTAATGAGCTCTTATTTGGCTTTCGAAATTAAATTACTTGTTACAGGTAGGAGGAATTTTGCAGTGGCAGGTTAAAAGTAATAGAGTAAAAAAAAAAGCACATTAGGCAACTTTTCTAGTCTGTTCTAATTCAAAGGTACGTTACTGTTCTTCTGACACTGAAGTACTAAACTCACACATCAAGTAAAAGTTGCTGGCAAACTCTGAGGAAAGGTGCCCTTTTCTTTCATCGTCAGACAGCGGCGATGCTGCCGATTCCCTCCGCCTCCAGTGGTTATGTCATCTCTGAGGTCAGCTTTCTGCTTCTTGAACATGACTTGGCTGTTTATGTAATGTGAAATCAGCGTCAACAACCAGTAGCAACTTCAAGAAAGAAGCCTTGGGCTAACAAATAATAATAATAAAAAAAATCCTCATTTTTGCCCACAATGAGAAAAATCTACAGAGGCACCACCCAAGGGCTTTCATTGCCTTCGGCACAGAAGGAATCCACATTTAGAGAGTGCAGCCTAAACACTTTCACTCACTGAGCTCATCATTTATTTCGGTGGCAGACATCCCTATGTGAGACAACCTCGTCAGTCATCAGTCCCTCTCTAGATTAAACATGAAAGGGGGTCTATCCTCCCATTAGCACAGGGGAGATGTACTAATATGGCCCAAATTAATGTCCTAATCATTCCCTGACAGAATAGAATTTAAAATATCCCAACTCTATCACTCCGAAATCATACAGTCTGAGTCTGGCCATGTGAAAATTGGTGTTGGTCATCAGGGATCTGAGATTTCAGCCAACTTATTCAGAGTATCAGGTATCACCGCACAAATTACACTGGAGCAGAGGGGAAGGGGAACAAAAGGGGGAAACTGGGGAACCTCGGTGAAAAATCTAAACACAAGGCAGTTCAGCCAAACCCTGATTCCTTCCCAGTTATTTAGTTACAGAACAGCATTTTCCTCCAAGAGAGTGCTTGCAGAAAACACCATCTTTGCGCATACTTGCTTGAATACACACTCATATGGGTTTTCATTCTTAGTGTTTACTGGGGCCCTGGTTACATTCTCCAGCCAATTTACTCATATAATGTGTTTTTTTCTCCCTCTGGCTACCGTGAAACAAAGCTTCAAAAGGGACGGGCAGGAAAAAAATTCCTCTCCCTAATGTTTTTCTCTCCTAAATACCGAGGAATTCTACTTCCCTGGCACTGTTCTCGCTATGTACATGTGTGTAGCTGTGCACACGGAACGACTTCACTAACCCGTGCTCTGCACAGGGATATACCTGAATAGGGTTATTCATAACCAAACCCTCACGCAGCTCAGCCAGTGCCAGGATTTCAGTTTATGCTCACGGGGCTGTGATTAGTCCTAGAGAACATTATGAAAATCAACCTGGCTAATTATTACTCCAAACAGCTGAGAAAGGAATGCAATAGATATAGAGGAAATACTGTAAGGGAATCAAGATTTGGGTGTTTACATTTCTTTGCTCGTAAATGTTCTCATCCGCTCATCCGTAAGATTTACGCTCCATGTGAGAATTTCCGATGGATATTCTATACACTGTTCAATGAAAGAAGGCAGATAGATCATCGCATCACTCCTTTTGGATACAAAAGCCTCTGAATTTCCAAATGCCAAAATTTTTTGCAGAATATTCATCACGATATTGTTAATCACACCCTTATTGACTATACAAACCATTTATAGAAAGTTTTGCAGAATTTAAAAACAGAGCTGAGAGCCTGATCTCCTATATATCTCACAGCAGTATGTTTAATCCCTATTTTAAACCCAAAAATTAAATCACAGGAGTTTAGTCCTTGGGAGAGCAGATTTCTGTATAAAAGGGAAAGAACCTGTCACTAATGTCCAAGATCCCTGCAAAAGCACAAATGGACTAAATGAGAAAAATACAGATAATCCCAGTGTGCGCATTGTCCCTGGTGTACCAGCGAAGCTGTATAACTCTCAAGACCCCTGCCAATCTGACACGAGGCAAAAGTCCTAACCAATTTCCCTGCTGGAATTAGGAGGACCATAAATACGAAAGCAAAATACAGCACCCAGGCACCTATGATTGGGGAAGGGTGGGTTTGCACCAGTGCAGAACACCGGCAAAAAGCCTTCCAAGGCCACCCGTTCATCTCTGATGCTCCAGTGGAATGCAGAAAAATGAAACAACTCTCAAATAACCAAGATATATGTGGCCAATTTCATCCAAGAGAAAAAAATAAATCCTTCCTGACAGTCTGCAAGACCTCACCGAAGCCACGAAACAAGAGAATCATTATTTGATAATAATTATTCTCTTTTGAAACTGCAAGTGTTACGAGGATGCTGAGAGCAACGCTGGCAGTCCTGGTCCCCGGAGTCTCATGAGGGACTAAATAACAGGAGGAATAACAGGTTCTCAGACTGCGAGACACGGAACTGCCACCAATCTCCCGACAATGCTCCCACTCACACATGCACAGAAGGATGTGCAGATTTTTCCACAAAGCGGATGAAAGCACGTATTTAAAAATACATATTTAACGTCCTCTTAAAGATCCATACCTGTGACAGCTTTTACAGGACAAACAGTTTTATTATTTAGGGCTCTGTAGGAAAGGAAATCAAGTCTTCTTTTAAGGGTGGATTTGTCTAACTTAAGCTTGCAACCACCGAGTCCTCTAATGCCTTTGTCAGGTAGATAAAGTAGCTACTCACTCTTGGATATCTTTTCCATGGGTCAGTACCTACCTGCAGTGACCAAGTCACTTCTCAGCTTCTTCCCTGATGAGCTAAGTAAGTTGAGCTGCTTATGCCTCATGTTGTCACGCTTGTTTTCTGAATCCTTTTTCATACCTTTCCTTTGAACTTACCTTAGTATTTCCACATTGCTTTTGAACTGCGAACACCAAAACTGGACACAGTTCCTCACTGTAGCCTTACCACTGTTGTGCACACAGGAAACATCAAATCCTCTTACCTGCTTGATATTACCCTTTTTTACATCTCAGGATTGCGTTGGCCTTTCAGCCACACAATTACACTGAGACTTCATTTTGAGGTGCTTAGTCAAAAAGAATCCTAAATCTTTCTCAAAGTCCTTGCTTTCCAAAAGAGAGCCTCCTGTCTTGTGTAGCTTCTTTGTCTTCATTCTTTGTTGCCATGCACATAGTTAATACTAAAACTTTTTTTATTATTATTTTGATCGCTTCATTAAGCACTTCAGGTCACTCAGCAATAATTATTTATCCCTTTATCAATTATTCTTCCATTTGTTCCCTGTTAACCCGTGCTATGAGTAAACCTGATTCTGTATCATCTCTTTGATCAGTGATAAAAACATATGGCCTTCAGTCAAAACTTGATTCCTAGAGGAATCCATGAAAAAGGAGTTTTATGTAACATTCAGAATCTGTGCAAAGGATTAACTGAATCAAATCTGGGAGCACCACCACCATTTTCAACCTGACTTTTGCCAGGCATGGAGCGTACAAGAGGAAAATTTGCTAGAGTTAGAGCAGTGATGCCACCCCCTTCTCATGGTGTTGTGACAATGAACTCCCTAATGTCTGTAAGACGCTGGAGGGACAGTCCGTTCGCCTGAAGCACATACCTCATATGTAAATTTTGGGGTAAATCAGCCCTTATAAAAAAGATGTCTATAGGTATGTGAGACCTCTGAGTGCATCCAGGCTGGTACACCTGGCTGTACCTCGGATGCATCCCTAGGGAAGCCCCAGGTGTCATCAACTTTCCTCTATCAAGGTTTGTATAGGTCTGAAGGGACCTGCTCTGGTCAGTCTGGACAGAAGGACAGTAGCACTGTCTCCCCCTCGCTCCACGGCCTACAGTTCCCTGTAGAGTCAGTGGCAACCAACTCGGGTGGCAACTAAGTCATCTAGAAGGCTTCAGCAGCACCTGCTTGTCTCAGTTTCCTCTCCGTGAACCTACTTCTGGTTCTTTCCACAGCCTGGCTTATGAGATATGTAACATTTACAGGAAAAATTCGTTATTTAATTAGGCTGAAGTACATCCCAGCATTGTGCTGAGATTGTTTTGGAGGCCATCTAAACATACAGAAAAATGATGTGTAGCTGCTTCATCAAAATATTATAGCATAAATTTGGGTCTCTCTATTAAATGACAGAATGGCAGCATCTCCTCTCCGTGCCCATGGTGTCACAACACTGTTTCACTCAGAGCTGAAATTAATTATTTGACAAGAATGGGGGGCATGATGTGTCTTCTAAAGGAAATGTGACTGAGTCATTTATATTTTTTGTTCTCGCTCTCTGTTCTAGTTATGCCACAGATGGCAGAAAATAGGAGTCAAACCAATTTAATACAGACATTCAGTTCAAAATGGCATGTATTTTAGTTGTGCCTGTATAATTATGAGGAATAGGTGGAAACAGATTGTTACTGTTTTAGACAAACAAATCAAACAACGCAACTCCCCCCAAAATCACCCTGAAAGTTCAATCCCTCCTAGACCCCCCTCCATAACCCAGTGGAGTTACTTTAACAAAACTCAAGCAACTGATGCAATGACTTCAATGGCAACGGAAATGCCCCTCCATGTGATGGAGTGGGACAAAAGGTGACTTGGAAAGAAAGTCTTTAAACAAAACCTTCATAAACTTTCCAAAAGTCCCAAGAAAAGCCTGACTTTTCTGCTACCCCCAACAATTAGAGATTTTTACATAAATCAAGATAGAGCCGTAGACTCTGCCAATACAGTGACGTAGATCTCACTTTTATTACTGCCCATCAGAAATCAAAATCACGACTCCAGCAGAACCCACTTCTGTCTCCTGCAGGAAGGTTTAGCAAATGGTTCTGTCATGGTTAAGAGAAATCAACTCAATATACTGCTTGCTCTTAGAGGATCAGACTCTTCTCATTCCCTTGACAAGTCAGGGACAAGGAAGTTTTGGCTCAAACACCTAAAATCACACAAATCTTTATTTCCCCAGTTCCAAGCAAATGATTTCATAATCTTTGCCCACAGAGTCACGCATGTATCTGCAAACAGTTTGTGGTCAGATTAAAAAGCTAAATGCCTGAGAAGATCAGCGATATGCAAAGTCTGGAATAAAATATAATCCTCTTGTGAAAAAACATGGGAAGGCTAGTCCAATACTAAGACCACAGATCTTCCTCATCTCTTGGCAAAGTAATTCCCACCCCTGGTACCAGCTTCGGTCACTCAGCAGAACTGAGGTTTGCTCAGGGCAGGAGGTGTTTCATTAAACGTGGTGTGTCCAGAGAAGTCAATGACGTTTTTCACCAAATTCCACAGGTTAGCAGCTTTTAGCAGCTTTAATCCTTCTTAAATTTATATTTTGGCAATTAACTCAAGCTGCACATCTAAAAATTACTTTAAATATCTTTTCCTGCTTCCTTTGGGGATTATCTTTCTGCTAAACGCTAAGGATAATTGTAACAGATATGTACAGATGATGGCTAAACGTACCAGCGAACAGTCTTTATACTTCAAATAAATAAAAGTACAAGGTTGAAAAAAACATAAGATATCTTCCTGATCTTCACGGACTATTTCAGAATCCTTAAACCCTGGAAATCTACAAAATACCTAATATTTTCTAGATATTCTACTACATATATATTCCTATCTATTCATATCTATATATTCATATCTATTACCATTTTCAGGCAGCAGAAAATGAAAATGTTGACATTAGTATCCAAGTTGTAAACCTGTAATTAAGGAGATCTTCACTAGCTGAGAGCAGGAGTCAAACCTTGCAGCTGAGCTTTGGGTAGCAGACATTCCTCTTTGGACATGGCTTAGAAAATCGTCACACAACGGGTTTGGATATCAAATTTCATTACCTTTGAAATGGCTCAACCTGCATCAAAAAGAAAGACATTTTTAGTAACAATTTCAAGTCTTATATTTTAAATCCCTTCAATTAAACAAGAATTTCACTCCCTGGAGCATGTCCAAATGCAGGTGGTAGGGTTTACCACAAAGTAAGGGGGAAATATTTACTGGAACCCCTTTGCAAAATCCTGGTACCCGATTACTGTGTTGGTCCCTGCTATATCCCCACAGCTACGCTAACAGCATTGCCATCAAATATTTTGCAGACTAAAATGAAATCTCCAATAAGATGAACAGATCTGTGTGTCTTCTAATATTTTATCAGAAGATGGACTTGATGCTCTGACAATTCAAGATGCCATTAGTTTTGATATGATCAGCAAAGACAGGGGAAGTTGCATTATTCTCATTCTAATACACGTCTTGTAACATAATGATCTATTGCTAAAAGAGGCAATCTCTCCTTTCAGGGGAGCAAGCTTTACCAGCCACCAAAGTCTTGCAGGCTATCAGCTGCCTAATCCAAAATCGGGATTCTCACAAACAATCCTCAGCCTGTCAAGTACAACCCTGTAACAGATTCTATTAAAAAACCCACCCACCCATTCTAATAAAGCCCTCGCCACAGAATATTTGTTTTTCTGTAAATAGATCTTTTGTTTCACCAGCATTTTAAGGATCCTTATTTTCAGTGCTGTCACTTGGACATAGGTTTGCCTCCTTTAAAACATGCCCTAAATGAGAGGACAGGATTTCCCGAGTGCTGGGGAAGGATGTGAGTGGCAGTGCAGCGTTCCCAGTGCCAAGAACGGCGTGCCAAGTGCAGAGGGAGTTCTCCAGACCTAGGTATTAACCTTAATTTTTAAACAACTTCTTGCACACTGTGACTGCACTGAACCATGAGCAGGATGCCCCCAAATCATTTTTCAGACCCTTTCTACAAAACCCACCTGTAGATGCCATTCGCTCAGAAACAGAGCAGAAAAAAAAAGGAATAAAAAAAACTTGAATAAAATGAAGCACTTCCTTCTTAAATTATTGAAGTTACTAAAACAAGAAAATCCAAGCAACAAAATTAATGTAGACTACTTTATTTAATGTAATCATATCCTTACTCTTCATGAAAATTGTGGCTCATGTTCCAAGTTAAACTGATTTAGATCTAGAACACAGTCACTGAGGATCAAGAAATTTCTTGGAAATTCATTATCTGTTAAGTGAAATCAGAATCTGACCCCATGTCAGCATTTGTAAATCGGGTATTTAACAAAATTTGAAGGGAAAACTTAGGTCAAGATTTGAACTCTATCTTCCTGAAGTGAAAGAGTATGAAAGTACCTTCCTAAAATGAAAACCCCAGAAAATGGCCAGTGTAATAGACCTATAGAGCTTCATAGCTTAAAAGTGCTCTCCAAATATTAGCTAAATCCTTACAGTAAACCTGCGAGGCAGATAAGATGGAAGCACTTATGCTAAAAATAAATAAAACCTAGAACTGTCTCATATAACCGTAAGATTTTATTAAAAATAAACAGGGCTGGTTGGTATCCTTAACCTCAAGGTCACAAAACAAAGTAGTAGGTACTAGAGGATAGCAGCAGAAACCAGTACTCCAAAATCACTGTGTCTAATTAAGGATTCCAAAGAATCTCTGCTTTATGCTCCCTCCTGTCTCGAAGCATTCGCTGCGA
The DNA here is from genome assembly GCA_013399095.1 of Psophia crepitans. Classification (NCBI taxonomy): domain Eukaryota; kingdom Metazoa; phylum Chordata; class Aves; order Gruiformes; family Psophiidae; genus Psophia; species Psophia crepitans. The sequence goes on along the minus strand of VWZZ01005913.1, from coordinate 41,094 downwards.
GAACATTCAAATGCCACCGGGAGACTGACATGCTACTTGTTAGGTCAACAGTCCCATTGAGACTTCTTCTCATCGGCTTTGTCGGATTCTGGGTCAACTATATACGCTGGGCAAATAACACCGCACCAGGGCAAATAACACGGAACAGGAGAAAACTGGGG
>VWZZ01005913.1:0-38980 GCA_013399095.1 Psophia crepitans | reverse complement strand
CCCTCCCCACGCGTGATGTGTACGAGGAACTTCTCGGCACGATATTGCTTAAATCTGGGTAATTTATTTTTTTTTTAAAGCACTCCGTACGCGTTTCCCACGCCGTGCCGCATGACGTTCCTCGCCGGTGTGAGGTTTTGTTTGGCTGCTGCTGGGCTTTTCTATTGATGCTTTTTTTTGTGTGTGTGGTTGTTTTCTTTTTAACTTATCTTTGAGCCGAAGTGCTGGCTGGTGCCGTTAGGAGCACAGAGGCGCATCTCCTGGGTACCTCTTTTCGGAAGGTCTTGTTTAGGATGGGAGGGGAAAAGCTACTCTTTTTTTTTGACATTGAGTGGATGTGACTAGTTGTCCTTGTCGTGCGAGGATGCAGGTCTGTGGTCCCTGGGATTTTGGCTTCAGGTTCCTTTGCCTCCCCGGAGGGTGGAGAAAGGTCTGGAGGATGGGAGTTCTGGGGATGGATGGTGCTGTTTTTCATGCACTTCATAAATTGTGTGTGCTCATAGTCTCGGAAATTATTTAATTTTTTTTCCCTCTCTGGCTTCATCTATTAAACTGAAAATATTCCTGCAATGCTGGGGATAGATTTATCTTCCTCACCACCACCAAAAATTGTGGAGCCCTGATCATGGAGCTGGCTGCTTTTGTTTATTGTATATGGAAACTGTTTAGAAAAAAATTAGTGTTCTAGTAACTAGTTTAAGGGGGGTTAATCACTTTTCCATCAATGAAGAAAAAAAGACATGCATTTTTGCTGCAGGCTTATTGGTTTTATCAAAAAATTACATGGAGCATATTTCTGATAAATGAAAAAACTTTTTTCCCTGATACTGCTTTAAAACAGCTGAGCAAGTGTGTCTGTGTGTAGGCACGTGTGAACCTCCTGCACCGATTTAAACACATTTATCGGGCTATCCTTTTGAGGTCAGTTTTGAGGTACTTAAAAACCAAACTGCTGTAGCTTTAAGGTGACTGCAGATAGCAGTATTACTGTCTCTTATAATTAGCGATCTGCTGAAACTTTAAATCCTCCTTGATGGGTATGATGATCTGTGTGAGAGAAGGAATGGCATTCCAGCAAGGTTTGGTTTGTGGGGTTTTTTTTTGCCTCCAAAACAAAGCAGCAGTGTGTCTTTCTTTTATTATTGTTATATTCTGGTTTGAACTGCTAATGGCTTTAATTTTTTTTTTTCTCCTCTGTGTGGAGAAAAATAAAGTACAGCCATATTTTACACTGACATTTATCTGTGTCAAACTAGTTATGCTCAGGAGGTTGTTTAATCTTCTCTGAATAATGTACAGGGTGGGGGGGGGTTGTGTTCTTATAACCTGTCCTCATTGTGTGTATTTATGGAAGTTGTCTTCAATGTGAGATGAAATATGGGAGCTATGCAAATAATTTAGTGACCCATCCAGAATAAGACTTAGCCAGCATATCAAAACTACGTCTTTCGTTGCCTCGTTTCATGTTGTCTTGTTCCCTAACATCTATTTTGATATTTCCTGATAGAAACTGAATAATGCCTACGGTATTTTAATTGAAAATTCAAGTTTGGGCTTTGAGTTACTACTTCCTCTAAAATGCGAGAGTATCATTGTGATTTATTTGAAAGTCAAAAAATATCCGGTCGTACCAAGTACTTGTCTTCCAAGTAATGACCAGTAACACTTAATTTGGATGAATTTTTGTTCATGTTCATTTAGCTTCCTGTAGAGGGTCTTAAATGAACTATGAAATACATACTGGCTTCTCGGTCTTAAACTGCCTGAGTTTCCTGTATTTGTTGTCTCCGGTAGCTCATGAAATGCGTGCACAGTGTGTCAACCTTTCCCTTAACAACAAAACCTATGAGCAAATGTTCAGTGTGAATTATATTACTGAAATAAAATATTCTATAGTTGTCATGGTTACAAATAGAGGCAGGGTTACTGGTTTTCATCTGCATGCTGGGGAGGGGGAATCTAGTTTTGTCACTTTTTAATTATATTTCTAATGAGTGATGGTCATACTTCAAGTACCCAATATATTAGATACACGGCATAGTGAATTAGATTTTGTTGAAGTCTTGCTGAAACGACACAAGAAGTGGTGGTGTGCTGGAGCAAACCCTTTCTTGTTCGTTTGTTTTTTCGAAGCAGAAATCTTGAGGGAAGAAAGTAACCACCTCTGTTTTGTCTCTTCTAGATTAGCATGCTGCCAGGGTTGCTGCTCCTCTTCTTCAAACAATAATAAAAAGTATATAGTGTGTATGTTCCCTGGAAATCCTCTCAGTGAAGGCAGAGGAAGACACAGATCTAGAAATCGTATCTGATTTTCGGGTTTACTGTGCGCCGTATCTGGCGCTATCACTTTTAGTGCCTGTTTGTGAGGAGAATTCATTATCCCCAGGTTTGCTGCGCTCATCTCGCCAGTGATACTGCGCTGTTTCCGTGTGTCCTCCCGTTCTCCCAGGTTGCGATCCGTTGTTTCCAGCGGAGTCGCTCCGGTTCGGCGCTGTACTAACGGCCACCAGGATCGGGGCCTCAACTACTTGCAGTCGTTGGCGCTCATCCCAGTCCTGTTTCTCTGCTTCTCCACGCTCATCTGCAATTCAGTCTTGTCCATGCTAACTTGCTTTCCTGACCTTTTTAATTTAGTTCTGAAAACCTATGGACCCCGTTCTTCTGAAGCACAGGGAAAAAAATCAAGGTGGGGGGGGAGTTAATATAGAAATTATTTTTTTTCTTACCCTTCTTTTGTGTGTAGAGCCTCTGTGTGCTGTGGTGAAGGCTCGCACACAGCTCTAGAGAGAAGTACCCCTAGATCTGTAGATGGAGAGAGAAATCGGTCTGTCCTGTCTTGCTTAACCCCCAGCCCTTCCATTATATCCCTGTCATGGGATTTTTTTTTATTTTATTTTTTAATCTTCAAACTGATCAAGACGGTTTTTTGAATGTCTTTAATGTTTTTGTTAATTTTCTAGCATCCTTTCTTTAGGTTGAGCGTAGCATTGCAAAGGCTCTTACGGTGACTTGTCAGCGGATCTGCTGCTATGGGCTACGGACCCAGGGAGCCCGGACACCTGAAGGCCTGATCCTGACACTGCTCTGTTTGCAGAACATCAACCTTGTAGTGCGCCACAGAGGTCTACATTGTTTTCAGATCATTAATTCTTTGTGCCATAATCGAGGCTTTTAGCTAGCTAAAGTCTCAGCATGAGTTAGCGACTTATTTGGTCCTTCAGGTTTTTTTTTTCCTTCTCCCTCCAGATCTTCCATTTTGCAGTATTTGGTCTTGCAGTGTGCTGGTTCAGTAACCTTAAATATGACACAGTGTCATTAGATTCTGTGATTTATTTGTGTATATAATCACTTTCTTAATGTACTCATCTCTCCACAGAAGAAATGCTCTATAAATACCTATATCCTAAAGCCCATGAACATACAAATTAGATAACGTTTCCCTGAATATATTTGTGGGTACGTGAAATTATTATATTAACCCTTTGTCACATTTGTTTAAATTTCATTTCTGGTTTTGTGTTGGCTTACTCTGTGTGGGGAAGAGTTTTAGCATCCCTTTATGCAGTTAACTCTTTACTAAAGTTACTCTTAAGGGGATGGAGCTACTATACAAAGGCTGAACATGGTCTTCCCAAGAAGTAACCTGCCAACAGCAACTCCGAGCGCAAGGCTGTATGAAATGTAAACAGCTTTGACATGTTTCTGTCACTTCTAGGTTTCCTTTGTTACCAGAAGTACAAAGAACTCTTCCTCAGCTATACAGAAAGAGATTAAAAGGAAATAAATTAGAAATCTCTTATGGGAACGCCTTTCTGTCAGATTTTTAGAAGTCAATGCGCTTCCCAGGTTGTGAATATGTGCTGTTTACCTGTTATGGTTAAACCAGGACTGGACAGACCTGGTACGAGGGATGCCCCGAGAAGCTTTCCTGGTGCTGTTGTCATGCAGCCGGTTACCTCTGTGCTGTCTTGGCCATCTGATAAATGACAGTAACTGAATTCCTAGTCACGCTCTTCCATAAATAACTTTATGTTGTGGATTAGAATATCTGGAGACATGGGGCCCTTTTCCTTATTTTTTATGTGCTGCTTTTTTAATATATGGTGCTTAGGTCTAGGCTTTCAAATATCCTCAACCTGGTGGGTTTTTTGTGGTGATGTTTTTTTCTGAAATTAGCATTAAAGTCGAAAAAACACATAGCTCTTTTGGTAGTCCTAAACTTCAGGTAACTTACGGTGTTGGTCTGCATTAGTAACACTGATTCACTGAAGCAGTCTGCTCCAACTACAGACAAAGCCAGACTTCTAAAATTAATTCAATATTCCTTTTGTGGAGTTCTGTGGGGTTTTTTTAAATTCTCTGCCATCCATTACAATATGCTGGATGACATACGCTATTAAGCGCTCGGACTTCTCTTCAGGTTTGGTTTCCTGGAAGACACAAATGTGCAGTTCTTGGATATGTCCCCAGTCCTAGGACTAAACTCTACATAAATACAGGTAAACCACAATTTGATCAAGAGCTAGATTATTTTTAGGGGCATGTTCTACAACTCATTCAGTGCAGCAGTCTGTAAGAAGATCGGCTACTGATACAATTCCTCTACAGCCTTGCTGTTGACTAAAAACTGTTCGGTATGTGTGTGGTAAGAGTGCTTTTGGACTTTCAACAAGATACTGTGAAGAATCTCAAGTTCTTGTAGACGTATCTGAGGCAATAATGGTGTCCTGCAGCAGGTCTCACAAACTCAAGATGTACCTGGTTTATTGAGCTGCACTTGTAGTTATACATCTCTCGATGTTTTTGAACCTTGAGAGAGACTCATTATCAATCTTCACTCTTTTTTCTAAAGAAAAGAAGAACCAAGAAAACCCCACCCCATAACCATGATTCGCATAACAATATGGACAGTAGAAATCCTGGATTTAAACTGTGATTTAAAAGCTTTTGTTTCAGGCATTTCTTCAAGTCTGTGCTGATGAGTAATTAATATTTAAATCAGATTTCTGCTCCGAGATACGCTTTGTCAGATCTTGTTGTACGATCTTATTTTTTGGTCCGCAAATGCAGTGCTGGTGGATTTGCAGATTGCAGCATGCTGGAAGTACTCAAAGTTTCTCTTCTCAGTCTGAGGCTTAAACATGCTGTTTCCCTTAATTAGAGGGAGAACAGCTTAAATGCCGTTAGTTTTTCCAGCCACAGGTAAACCACAGGTCAAAAGAAGAGAGGCGAAAGAGTTCAGGAAGTTCATCGTAATAATCGCATGACATGGAGTAACTTTAAAGGGGTTGCAACTGTGTTTACCTGTGCTTTGAAATAGATATATGTATTGCAAATCTTGGTTGACTTGTAGCTTGTTGAGCACCTGAATTCACCAAATGATTCCTAACATATTGTATACTTCAAAAAACTTCATTTTTAACTTTCTCTGGATTTTTATTGTTTCTTGCTTGCCAAGAGTGGATAAATGCCAAATTGGAACACTTCGTATTACAAAGTGCTGTTGAGTATATAAATGTCTGGAAAATGCTTTTGAAACTATATGAAATGCTACAGAATAACTAAACTTCAGCAGTTTCTTTTTGAGCTTACTCCTTACCCCTTTGTAAAGTTTGGGAGGCAGGGGATGGGGAGAATTTGCTAATTCTAGATGAAATTTCATATGTTTTGGAATGAGGAGCAAAGCATAAAAGTAGATATGTGTGAGAAAAGTATAAACTAATTCAATTGTATCAACCTATATGCTATCAAACACTCCTTGACGATGCCTATATTAAGTATATCCTTAATATATTTGTAGTGCAGTATAGTGGGATGGGTCAGCACAGCTGTTGACCTTGATGCTGCTGCTGTTTAGAGTATCAAGGCTAGGAACTCTGATGGCAATGGAAGTTGGGTCTTCTGTTTTCGGTGTTTTTTTTCTTTCTGCTCTTTTTTTGCATGTCTTGTTTTAGTAAAATGTGTTGAAGGCTCAAAGGGATATCCTGTTAGGACTCTGTGAATGATGGAAGGATAGAATAAAACCTGTTTCCTAAAATTGTGCAGGTGGTGGTAGTCCCTGGAATAGCAAGATATTTCTGGAATGTAGGAATAAGTGGCTGCTTGATTATGACAGTGGTTCTGTTTAAGAAATGGGAGACTTGTATAAATCCTAACTGCTTCAAAGGTGCAACTTTTTCTTCCTTATCCTCCCTTTTCACTTGGGGATAGGAGTAGGTGCAACAAAGCTTGTCCAGATGTTCTCCATCACAACTGTGGATGGCTTTGCTTCCCCCCAAACACTGGTTTCACTGGTTTTCCTCTCTTGCCACCCCCTTTCCACAAATATCTTGATATATCACATCTCAAAAGCCTAGATACTACCACAGACAGTCTAGTCTATCCTGTTTGGAGTGGAGAAATACCAGATACAGTAAGGCTGTTTTGTGAGCATTTGTGGAAAAATGCTTTACTTGCATTTTTCACCCTTATAGAGAAGCACGGCTATCACTTCCAGGTCATCTCTGACAGATTTACTAGTACAATGCAAGGTAGAATGCTAAATATACTGCATTATTCCCTTTATTATGCTGGGTTTGGCTGGTCATATGAGAAAAGTATATATTATTTAAAGAGAACTCACTGTTCTGAGTGTGTCTTCCCTTCCTTCTCTCCCTCCGCATTATTTCACATTTCTAAACATTGAGCATACCAATCAATATTCCATTAAAAGCAGAATTAACTTGGGAGAAGCTTGCATGTATTTGCATGTAGTAGCTTATTTGTTGGGTCTCTGGCTTTGTTGCCTTCCCCCATGTTACATTTTTCAAGAACACTCCAAATGTTTGTGCAATCACTTCTAATAGCGAGGCTTGCCATGCCTCATCTTAATTTTGTCAGTATGAATTGTTGGTACAGCTTTCTGCAGTGCCCTGCTTGCAGGCAACATCACTCAAACGTTTGTAGCTACTTTTTTTTCTGTCGTACCATAGCTGGACATCAAGGTACTGGGCTTCAGATCAGATGTTGCTCTTGGTTACACACATGTAGTTACCAGAAATCCATGTTGCATAGACACAAATGAAAGTTGGAGTTGATCTTTTGAGTTCACTCATACCTCCTTTATGCTGGTGTTAGTCTGGATTTTCTGCAGGCTGGGTTGAATGCCCCATCTCAAATTCTGAAGTTGTGAGACTTTTTTTGCCAGCTGCACAAACGTTTAATTTCTTATGTTTAATTTCTTTACTGAAAGTAAAAACCACCCTCTTGCTTTCTGAAGTCTGAGCCTTGAGACTGCAAACAAATGTATAACAAGATTTGATTAAAAGCTGCCTATAGCACATGAGAGCGTGGGATGTAGCTGTGTGGGGCCTTCTGGGGAACCTCTCCGTTGATGTGTGAGTTGTCACAAGAGCTGCTGAACTGTGGGCCAAATCCTGGTCTAGTTAACACCTGTGTTGCTGGCATGTACCAATGTGCATTTGATGTTGCGCCGTGCTTCTGTGCCCTGAGGAACAAATCGCTCGTGAAATTCAACTATGACAGGTCTTAAGGTTAAAGAAAGAGTCTGCACATAGCAGTAGATGACAGCAACTGCAGAAGAGGGGGGTGGCCAGTTGATGAGTAGGCATATTGACTGGTCTCTGATTTGTGTGGTCCAAGTGCTTCAATACCTTTTTCTTTCCCCTGACAGTTCTGTATTATATAAAATGGGCCAAATTTGTCCTTGGCCCAAATCTGAGTTAAATGAAGTTGCATTTGGTACCTTGAAAATATTAGATGAACGTTCTCCCTGTTCTTTCAAATTATCAAATCCCCAAAGTAAAACCTATTTTCTAATACTTTTTTCTTTTTTGGAAGAAAAGTGTGTAATTTTATGATTAAACTTCTGGGCAGTTCTCTTACTGCAACATCACAACCTTATCTCTCTGAACTAAATGGCAGTGGCAAGTTGTAGCTGATACTTGAGTCGTTATTTTTAGGACGAAAAATAGAGCATAGAAATGGTATAGGAATTAGGGAAACAAAAAGGCTTGCCTGAAGTTCATAAAATACAGGACTGACTTTAAAAGTGGTACTTGGGTATAGGAATGCAACCACAAAGAGGAGAATTGTGGTTCACTTGCTGTGATAATACTCTTTATTTTGGTTTGTTTTTTCCTCTGTCTGGGATAGAAATTTTGAAAGCCCATTTGTGTGTGTGGGGAAGGAGGGGATGCTCTTGCTAAAAGAGAAATTGCAGCAAGTTTTCCTTAAACTCACTGTTTCAATATCACACTTGAACAGTTCACAGCAGCGTCCTTCAAGCCTTCTAAAAACTGTTCTTAGACAAATCTTGTGGTTGCAACAGCTAAGTTACTGAACTATTGTATTTCAGGAATAATACAAGTAAAACAAAAAAGAAGCAAACCCAAAACCCCGTGCTGTGCTGGCCGCTTTATTCAAAGCGCTTCATGCAGCTGCAGTGCTCTGGTGGCAGAGTTAAGGTGGTCTGGGCGCGAGATCAGGAATGACACCCAGTTGGGTCAGGTTGAGAAGCTTAAAATCTTAATTTATGATGGAAATGTAGGTGCGGCTTGAGCTCAGGCATCTACTGCTTGAGGTGATGGTTTAATCGGGGCATTAGTTACTCTTCATCCAGAGAAGCCAGTAGGCTGGTTAGACTTCTGCTGCATGTAGTCTGAGTGGAAGTCCTGGTTAACCATTTCCTTCCTCCTATTTCCGGGCTACACTGTTTATCATGCAGTTATTTGTCTTTAGGAAAACACAAACACTCTCAGATTTCCTGAAGGTACTTACTGAAATGACATTGCATATGACAGCAGGTTATAAGTCTTCCCCTGTCTAAATATTGTCTCGTAAAATTAGAACATATCAGTTCTTGCTCTTGAGTAGATCTGTAACCTCTTGAATTTTACTATAGCCATTTCTAGGTTTACTTATAAGGATAGTTTTACCATAAAATCAAAACATACAAACCCCCTTATTTTCATATATGAAGATTGTGAATTCAACAACAATCAGAACTGTACAGCCTTGGGCCATACTCTTGATTGGAAAATAGAGACAAAAAATAAACCCTAAGAAAATTGGTTTTGGCTTTTTCTCTGTGTTTGTCAGGCATAGTAGCATGTATTTTACTTACATATTGTAAATATATATTTAAATTTTAAGGGGATGGGGGAATAGTGTATCTCATACCTGTAACTACTACTCTAACAGCAAAGCTGTTTTTGAGAGAAGACTAACCATCAAGGATAAAATCCAAGAAATGTCAGTATTAATCTTACCTAGATAATGTGTTACTTTTAATTTTAGGCGAAAATGTAGGAGCATGGGCATTCTGTATGTAACTGTTACGTGCACAAAGACACTATTTAATCTTGGCTTGCTGTATCTAATAAGACAAGTTTCACTGTACCTGCTGTCAACGTAATGTCTAGAAATGCCTGCAAGAACAATGATCGCAAAGTGGTGACAGAGCTTATACAGTACAACACCAAGTGACAGCATTGCTCTGCGAAATCCTTAGCCTCTGTCTTCAGAGAAAACTGTAAATGTAACTTTGAATTTCTGGGTGGGCTGCTGGCAAAGAGTATAAACGTGGAATGTTGGAATTGTAAACTAGAGGTTTCTGATCTTTGAGCTGAAACCCATCTGTTAGCCAAGCCCGGAGCAGGCTTGGCGATTGGTATGTGACCTGGCTGCCACTAGAGAGGGACGGAGCTCTATACAGAGCAGGGGCGTGTTCCTTGTATAAAGGGCAGATTTCAAGAAATGAGGTTTTTCTTGACAGTTTGTTTTTCTTTGAGGGTAGGAAAGAAGAGGGTGAATGTTAAATCATACTGTTTATACCCAAGAACAACTTCACAAGCAAAGGGGTTTTTTTGCCCAGAAATATCTTTAAAAAGACAGAAGTGATTAATATCTCACGTATAGATCAAACTTGCAAATATTCTTGGCATAAAGCAATTAAATGCAAATTGTACTGTGGAAGCTGGAAACAAATTTCTAAACATCCAGGTGAGCAGAGTGTCATATCTCATATGAAACGGAAGCACAAAGGCTTCCCAAGGAACTTGGAAAGCAGTGGAGCTCTTCTGTTTTCCTTCATGTGATGCCAGTGCTTTATTCTGCTTATCCTTATTTAGCTGCAACTCAGAAACTTCTCTGAAAGGAAGAAAAAAAATTTCCTTTGAAACTGTTTGGGGTCAACTTCAGATGTGTGTTGTAGCCACAGCTTCTTTGGCTGCGCTGGGATCAGGCTGGCTTAGTCCGATCTGCCTGGTGGCTTTCCTTTTCCTGTTCAGCTGTGTTGTCAAAGCAATATATTTTTCATACGTATATATTTTCAAAATAGCTGCATATACACGCTGTCCCCAGGTTGCTGAATTACCTCTTCTGTTGCTCTATCTTAAGCCTTCAGTACTCTGCTTAGTTTTATCCAGTTTCAGATTAATGAAAGCACCATACACAATTATTGAGCATCTTAAGGGTGAAACACATCCTGTTAACTCCAGTTTATTTTTGAGGGTTTTTCCATCCTTGCCTCTTTTGTTTAGGCAGTAAACTCTTCTAGGACAAGGGCTGTTATTTTTTGGCCTGTACAATTAGGGCCTCCTTCCTAGCTGAGCCTTGTGCTCTAGCAGGACAAAAATGATTCATAAGCTCTGGAAATGCTGCTTTTCACTCCTCCTTTCTCCATTTTAGTCTACAAAGATTCTGTTATGCTGAGGCAGAGTAAAACTTGATGCCACTTTCCCTTTCTGTTTCTCTTAATTAGTTATTTTCGAGGAGGAAAAAGTATCCTAAAGAGGTAAAATGAACATTAAAATAACTTTAGGAACCATGGAATGCTTCAGCATTTTGGTTTTTTGTAAGTTCTAGCTCATATTGTAATCCAGAGATACTGAGCAGTAAAACATGGGCTTGGTAGTCAGGGGTGTATGTGTTTCTTGAAAGCAAGTATGTGTTTTGTCCCACTCCATTAAAAATAGTAATCCCAAGAATATGTTGAAGGCTCTGAACTATTAGGAGGTGGTTGTTGCTGTAGAGGTCTGCAGTCACGCCCACCAGAGGGCATTTTATCACCAATTTCTTGGGGAGAAAGGTTTTATTTTGAAGTCATGAATAAAATAGTAAATATTGGATGGAAAAGCAGTGTATGAAACATTGTACAGATAGCTTTTTTGTTTATATGTAAATACATATGCTTATTTCCTGGCTGTATTTATATGTAAATATGTAATGATGTCAGCTTGAATGGTTGGGTTTCCCCTCTGCTTCCTAAATACTTTCTAATTTTACTTAGGGATAATCTGGAGGGGGAAAAAAAAAAAAAAGAAATTCTTTAAAGCTCTCCCACAGCTGGTATAGCCATTGGTAACCAGGAAACCAGCCTCCCGCCCAAACAAGCACAGCAGATTCTCCGGATGACTGCAGCCTACCTCTGCTCCCCCCTTTCCAGGGCACTCCGTAGCAGAGGCGGCTGTTCAGGAGCCCTACTCATTTCAGAGGCTGGAATTTGCAAATATATTTAATAGTGAAGCCCCTGAATCTTAAGGAAACACTTGGCAGCCGGGGAAGTGTACATCTGCCAGATGGACCTGATATCATGCGTTTGGCAGCAGTTAATGCTAAGGCATGATATGCAAAATCTAAGAATGACAGCTAGGAAATGAATCTTTGTTTTAAAAACTATATTTTGGGTCTTTTTTGTGTTTTTATCTTCCATTATGTAATAAAGCCTCTACAGAAAGGGAGGGGGGAATCCACTTCTGAAAATACTTTCTCACACTTTTTCAGGGTGCTTCCCTTGTAAAGCTGATGTGTGCTGAAGGTTGGGCTGCCCCAGTTCAGCCGTGTGACCTTCGTCAGGCTGGTACAGCAAGCATAATGTGATTAATTCCCTTCGGTTCCCTGTGGACAAATATATTCACTCCACCAGAGCCCCCATGACTTGTTTGCAGCCTCAGCAGAGGTCCAGGGTCATGTGAGACCAAACTGCAAACCTGGCAGGGATCTGAACAGCCTGTGCTGTGAGATGTAGGCAGAGCAGTGGGAAAAACCTTCCTCCCCATGCAGGACCCTCAATGCCTGCGTGTGGGACACGCTGTGAATGATTTGAGCAGAGATTTGGATACCCAAGTGTAGCTCTGGGACCTGTAGTAAGGATGCTATGCTGTGTTTGTGGCCATCTGGCTGAAGAAGGGAATTACTTGGAGCATGTCTGTTGTCTGCCAAAAGTAGGTGATGTCATGAGGATGGGTAATGGCGAAATGTACGTTTCCTCCTTTTTCTTTTTTCCTGTTCTCCAAACAGTTCAATTCAAAAGGCTGCACCTTGCTAGCGTAAGCAAGCACAGATCTACAGACATCCCACCTCAAATGAAGCGCACACAAAGGTTTTGATTTCTTTGAGGATCAGGCCCTGATCCGGAGAGGTTAGGGTGATCTGGTTTAGGATGAAAGGAAGAAAATGTATAAGCCAACAGCACAGTTCTCTGGAGCGCAGCGTCCAGGAAGATCCTTGCAGTGAGGATGGATGGGTCTTTCCTACATGGTGTTTGTGGAGAGAGAGAAGGTGCTGTGGCCTCCCTCTATTTCTGGTGAGTTCCCCCTTATGGGTAAACATGAGCGGGAGCAGCGCTGTGGTCTGAACAGCTCTTCCTCTCCCCAAAACAGGGTTAAGGCCCTTAACACATGTTGCTTGGGGAATTGTATGGAAACAGTTGTTCATGCCTTAAAAAAAACCCAACACATTTGCAGTGGAAAAACTGAGGTGGAGAATAAATCAGGACTAGCTCCTACCTGATCAGTAGCAAGTAGTCTCCTAATAAAATGTCTGAATATTTTTTAGCCTGTTTACTCAGATTATAGATCCTTTAGCCAGGTTTTTTTTTCTAGGAGTGTTAGTGTCTGTGCAAATAATGACTTGTAAAAGAATTTTATTAATCCTCTAGGACTAAAACTTTGAATAACTTTTTTTAGCTAGAGAGATTTGCTTTCAAGAAGCATCCTGATGATTTGATAAGACCTATGTCTCTGTCACCTTGTCATCTCTGAGTTTACTAGCTTAATACCTGCAAGGGTTGTAAAAGATACCTTGTGGTTAGGAGTTTAGGTAGTTGGTTTTTTTCTTTATTCATATTTGAGGGCTCAACTGTAGATGGCAATAAAAGGAGTTTGGATCTGATCCTGTATTTTGTTTCCTGTGCTTTTAACTTTGCCCATGGTGATGAGAGGCACTAAGTATAAATTTGGGGACCCAACTGAAGAGACTCAAGTGAGCCAGTATTGTAATGGGTGAGTTTAGACTAAGAACTTTGTTAGGATAAAAAAAGAACAAACCCACAAAAAACTGTTAGGTTAAAAAAAGTAGATGGCAGCACTAAGCTGTTCTGAGGGAGAGAGGATTTGAAGGTGAGAAGGATGAAAAAGCCTGTAAATCTGCAATTATTGCAACAGTGCAAAGCTCGCGCAACACTATAGTAACTCATATTAGCAGAGGAACCTTGCAATCTGGTTTCCCTGCTGTTACACTGGGAATAGATACTACTGCTTCCTCTCATTTCATTAGCAAGGACCATATGAGGTCTCAGTGTAATTCTGAGCTAAAACAAGCTCATATCTGGGTTTCCTACAGAGTGACTTAAGGATTTGACCTGGCTGCTGTTTGTGTCTTGATGCTAACTTATTAGCACTACTGCTACTGTATCAGAAACAATTCCTTGGCTTCTGAAGTATATGCAAAAACATGCTTATTTTCAATACATTTTCATTTTGGCATATAGGCCTGTGGCAAAGTTCTGGCAGTTATTTGCTCGCTTAGAAAGACCGTGTGGCCAGAAGCGTTTTTTTACAGAAGTAGCCTGTACCAGACTGAAATCTTATAAAAATGCTGATGATCCAGTATTTTATTTAGTATTTTGATGTGCTTGAGCGGATGTCTTTCATATTGGAAACAACTACTTCTTGTCTTTTTTTTAACTCTGCTGCTTTGCTTAGTCTGGTGTTACACACAGATTTAAAGCAACTCTCAAGCTGAGGGAAAGAGATGGTGTCATTAGAGCCAGATGACCACCTTGCTTGAAAAATATTTTTGTGCAGAGAGAGGCTGTCTTTCTGTTTTCTGAACTCTAAAATAATAATAAAAAGAATTCACTATTTTGTCATTGTTCTGATTTGAGGCAACCTGCCCACCACTGTTCAGGGGAGTTAACAGCATGTGCCTGGGGGAGGGCAAGAAACTTGGATACCTTCAGGACATCTAGCACTGAACAGAACGAAGGAAAATCCAAGGGATTTAATTTTGACATAAGCACAAAACCATCTGTTTTCAACTTTTTGTCTAACCAGCATGCTCCTCAGTGAGCAGCAGAGCTTGCTGGTGGTGCAGAAGGTGAGCATCGCTCAGAGCGTGGTGTGTGGAGAAGGAGGCTCTGTAGGCAGTGCAAACCAGCAAGGAGCAGAAAGGGGATGACAAATATCACCTGCTGGAGCTGGAGGTTGGTTTATAGGATTTAAGTGTTTTGTGGAAAGGAAAGCTTGCAGAGCCTAACTGCATGAGCTGGGACCAGAGCTGCAGTACCTCCTCCACAGATAATGTCTCCCCTGCTCCCCACAACTGTGGGCTTTTAAGTCTCCTATTGGAAGGTGGTGGGTGTTTATAGTGCCGGAGGGTGTGATGTGGAGTATCATGGAATAATCTGAAGTTGGAAGGGACCCCTAGGGATCACAGAGTCCAACTCCCTACTCCTTGCAGGACTACCTAAAACTAAACCGTAGGATTAAGAGCATCACACAGATGCTCCTTGAACTCTGACAGGTTTGGTGCCATGACCACTTTCCTGGGAAGCCTGTCCTAGTGACCAACCACCCTCTGTGACAAACCTTTTCCTAATGTCCACCCTCAGCTTCCCCCGATGCAGCTTCATTCCATCTTCTTGTGTCATGTTGCTGGTTTCCAGAGAGATCAGCAGCTCCCCCTCTGCTGCCCTCCTTGAGGATGGTGCAGGCTGCCATGAGGTCACTCCTCAGCCTTCTCTACTCCAGGCTGAACAGACCAGATGACCTCAGCTGCTCCTCAGAAATCTTGTTCTTGAGACCTTTCACCATCTTGGTCCTCTGGACCCATTTTTAATAGTTTGATGTCCTTCTTAGAATGAGGCGCCCAAACTGCACAGAATACCCGAGGTGGGTCTGCACCAGCACAGTGTAGTGGGACAGCCACCTCCCCCAGCTGGCCCTTTTGGCTGCCAGGGCACACTGACTCATATTCAACTTGCCATCAACCTAAAACCTGAATGAGGATGATCCAAATGGCCCGTGGCCCCAGCTGGGGCCTCACAGGGAGGAGGACAGGCCCCATGGCCTGTCTTGGCTCTTTTTAATGTTGATAACCAAAAATAGATGTCAGAGTTGGTGGCTGTCTGTGCTTGACTGGAACCTGTGTCCTGCCCTACAGGAGGCAGCATGGGTTGCTGGGAGGAGGCCAAATCTGCCTCCTACCTGAGGGCTGAGCGGCAGTCGCCTCCTCTCCTCACAGCTCCTGCTTGGTTGTCAAGTGCTTTATCCACTCAGGACTTTGGGATATGGCCTGCTAGGTTTTGAATCTATTCTTAGTATTTAAAAAAAAAACAACAAACAAACAACAAAGAAGTCTCTTAGGAGGAATTGTTACTTCAGTGTGTCTGTTCTGCAGGTCACCCAAGGTTTACTTCTGATAGGATTTCTGCTAGTAGGTAGGTTAATAAATGATTATCAGTGTATTTGATTAATTCTAAATAAAAAAATAATCCATTCTGTGGTTAGGTACCCGATGTGTTAAACCAAGTAGTTAATAAGAAACCCCCAAAATTAAAAACCAACCAAACCAAAAAGCCCCAAAGAACCCAAGAACTCTTTACGTCGGTTGGTTTGTAGCTTCTCCTGCACTGAAAGTAACTTTATATGGTGCTGATGGCATGCACTGTTTGTTATTATAAACACTCCAGGAATTTGGCGGGGCTTAAGGCTGCTAAAATAAAATGTAATTTTAGGAAACAGTAAGTAAATTCTACTTCTGGAGAACTGGATGTGTTTTGAGGATGAAGTTTTTAATACTGCAGTTTTTGTGCCCTCTTGAGCAGCTAAAATCGTTAACAGATACGTGTTGGGAAGGGAACAGCTTGTTCATCTCCTGGATCTCATGGTTCTGTTGTGCCCTCAGAAGATGAGAAATATGATAATGTGTTTTTCATCTGAATTTACATGCATGTGATACTCCTTTTTTAATTTAAAGAATGTTCATTTAACTTGGTGAATATGTCTTCCTAAAAAAAACACCCCACTTTTAAGGATTAAATGGATTCTATCTAAATCAAGCTTAAAAAACAGGGTGATGGTGGAGCTGCCAGACTTTTGGTCCATCTAATCAGGTACCTACTTGCAGCAGTTCCCATGGCCAGCCATTTACCAAAGGAGACATGATGTTTTGGTTTGTACAGTTGTAATTATTTCTGCCTCTCACTACCTTTCAGGGATTATTCCAGAAGTTTAGATAACTTCTAGTAAGAGTTTTTATCATAGACTCTTAAATCTCTTGATGTTCTTGACTATATAAATGTGTCTGATTGCTTCTGGGGAGATTCTTGCTTTTTTGTCCTTAACAGCTTCTTCTGACTCCAAGCTCTGCAGTCTGGTTAGTTGTTTTGAAACTACCTTATTTTTATCTGCTCTATAACTTGTAGCTTTTATTGAATTTCCCTTTGTTATGGGACCAAGAGGAGAGAAACTGAAGTTATGATTTCTCTCTACTAGTCACGATTTTACATTTTTATTTTGTCTCTAAAGTCTGCTATTTAGTCTTCAGTCTGCCTTCAAATAAGCATCTCCACATCCAAAATATTGTTGTTACGGTCCTCTGAGCCCTCTCTGAGTCTGCAGTATTTCCCTTGGATTTGGGTGTCTAGCACACAGACCAAGTAAGCAATACTATTGATTTGATAGTGGCACTTCAAAACTGCATTATTGCTCGAGCTAAGACACTGAAGGTTTCTTGGTATTGTTTTCCCTGTCTCACTGAGCAGTTGTTTCAGGATTTTCCATGAACTCTCCGGAATGGTGCCCATATGAATTTAGGTGACATACGTAAAAAGTCTAGCTTGCTCTCTCTGAGATGAAGTAATTCTGTTCTGCTTATTTCAATACAGATAATCGTTGGTGTTTTTAAGGATGGGAGTTTCCCTTTTGCTTAGATCAAGAGCTCTTCTGAGTGGTACTGCAGATTAGGGCATTTTTGGGAATCCATCTTTGAAACTAGGGTAATGTCAAGAAATTTGTGGATGGATGCTGATTTCTCATGTGTATATCAAGGGTGTGTATTCTATCAAGGGTCCTGCAGCTACAGCTGCATTTGTTTACCAAGCCTTAAATCAGTAAGAGATGGTGACTTGCTGAAGTTTAGCTGTTCCCTTACTCTTCGAGGGATTAGATGCTAATTTTTGTCTTCTGTTTTTTACTATCATGAATAGAACATGAAGAGGAGGGGAAGAATGAGCGGTATGGCTTAGCGTACATCATGCCCTCTCTGTTTGACAAGCTATACAGCCCCTGAGGTATCTGTTGGCTCAAACTGGAGCAGTAATATCTTTTAGTGCTGACAGTCTTGGGTTTGAGTCCTCCAGGTCTACACTGCAGCACACTGGTGTGTGTTGGATTTCCCTCAATTGAGTGATGCCCTTCTCTGCCTCATCCACATCCTACCTATTCTCTTGTGCTGCCTTTATAATGAGTCAAGTTGAATTTCTTTCAAAAAAACTTGATCAAAACCCCCTCAAAGCCAGTCTCCCTCCCCCAACAAATGTGGCTCCAGGTTCTGGCTGTCATTTCTCAGGTGTCTGAACAGTTGCCGCAAGGCTTCTACTTCTCTGTTCGTTTGTGCTGATTTAAGCTGAGCACAGCTGACTTATGGAATATATCCTAAACAGAGTTGGCTGACTAGCAAGGGTTGGGTTGTTTAGTTTTGGTTTTATTTTTTTTTTCCTCACTTGATGGGAACTTAATTACTGGGGGGTAAGGATTTGGGTGGCTGGTGTTTTTCTGGTTTTATTCAATTTTCATGAAAATTAGATCCAAACATAAGTGCTGTGAATTTCCTTCACGCTGCAAATTCTAAGAAAATACCACTTATAAACACTGAAACAAACAAATAAAAACGTATCCCTTGCTTGTTTGCTTTGAAGTAATACTTGTATATAATCAAATTACTCCAGAAGCTGGCAGACTGCTTTAAGAACAACATCAAATGTGATTAAAGCAAATACTCAGTTGGCAACCGTTGGACCTTTATCACAGTTAAGGCTTCTCAGTGCTCCTGAAACAATGTGAGAATGAATAAATAACCATCTTCGGAAAATCTGAGGCGATTGTGCCTGGCCCCCGTCTTGCCATGCTGCTCAGTGACTTTTTGCGTTTCTGCAGTGCCTTTCACTCGTGTACGTCAGACTTTGCAAAGCTGCACGAATGGGAAAGCTGAGATGCAGAGAGGAGAAGGGATTTGCCTGAGGCTCTCAGATCAAATGTATTCCCAGTTCTGGTGGCAAAAATTGCAAATAGCACATTTCTCTCTAGGCTCAAGTAATCTGTTGTCCTGTAGGCCAGCACTATTTATTTGTGCCTGAGCAGTCTCGAACGTGACCTGCCCTCGGGGCTGAGTTGGTGGCTCTCAGCTGCAGCGGGGAGGTGAAGCTTTGCCTGTGCTTCAGGCAGGCTGTAGCAGTGATAATAAAACCATGTCTGCCCAGCTGCCAAGAGCTTGGTCTTATAAAGGTAAAATTTACTTCTACTATGACTGTCCATCCTAGTCCTCATAAAATAGATGGAGATGAGACAGTGATATTTTATAATTCTTTTCCCCTCCAAAGGCAACGTGGTCCTTCACCTCAAAAAGATTGAGAACTCTGTCATATGCTGCCACAGCAGTGGCTGTGGCTTTCAGCCCTTGAATTTTGCCGCTTTATTTTGTGAAACGTCTGTTCTTCATTTCAGTTGTATGCTAGACCATGGAACAGTGTAGTCTCCTTAGTGAGACGCTCAGTGTGCTCCAGTGTGCCTCCGTGATGGCTGACAGCCCCAGAGACCTTGCCAGGGAGCTGGTGAACACGGTACATGGAGAAGTAGCAAAAACGAGCTCTAGAAGACAAAGACAAGATTTCAAAGCAGAGACTGAGGTGAGGTTTTCTGAGCCTGGCGAAGGTGGCAGTGATGGGAATTGTCTTGAGCCACCTGGGAATCAACACAAGAGAGTTCATGTGGGCAAACCTAGGGCAAAGAAAACAAAGCTGGCTGTTCCTTGTGACAGCCTCCTTGGAGGATGAAGGCTGAGGTTCTGTAGATGTGAGTGGCTTACGCAAGGTGGAAGAGCCATCGTGTCAAAGGGAAACGCATGTATCTCTGGTTTTCTGCTTATGGGATGCTAGTATAGATTAGAGCTGTATGGTTCGAAATGGCTGGATTATCTGTGCTGATTTTTGCTGAGTATGAGTAGTTGAATTGGGGCAGCTACTCCTAACTGCTTGCTTCCTTAAATGAGATGCCTCTTGTAAGGTTGGGTAGCAGCAGGCAGCAGTGTTCTGGTGATCTGGAAGAACGTGGGTAACTGATCCGCAATGCAGTGCAAAGCGAGAACTCCGGCGCAGTGCAGTGCAGTGCGCCTTTGCATTGGCACCGCAACGAATGGAGCCGATAGACGTGTGTAGAGGGCCCTGATCTGTCAGAAGGCTGTCTTGATGGATAGTCCTCATCCTATTGCTGCTGAATGCTGTGAGGATTGCTCTCCGTTGCCTGCAGGTGGGTGTTTCTGCTTGTAAAAACGGTGAGTCATGACGTCAGAAGAGCTTTTTATGTTGTTCTGGGCATCAGATGCCCAGACATTGACAATAGCTGTCTGATATTTCTTTCTCAGGAAAGCCAGGGCTGTGGGTTGGGACTGGAGCTCTTCATCGGAAGGATATCCTTAGAGCAGGAGAATATCCTTAGAGCATAGAGCTGGGACTCAGGCCAGGATCAGAGCAGCAGTGAGTAATGCTGCTGCAGAGATGAGTGGTATAAGCAGCAGGTATCAGAGCCAGTAGGGTTTTGGAAATCTGAAGCACTGTCCAGAAGGGAAACATCCATGGAAGGAAAGTGGGGATGTGCAGGGAGGAGATGATAGAGCTTTTCTTGTTTGAGCTTAAAGGAGAATTAAGAGGATAATCTGCTGTGACAGCTGCCAGGTAGCTACTGTACTGCTGCGTTAGTGATGCACCAGTCCTTTCCTAGCGCCTGTGGCTGCCAGCTGCTGATAGAGGATGCAGCCGTTGATGGGCCAAGTAGAGACACTCCCTCTGTGTGGAAGAAAGAATAATTTGGCTTATGGGGAAAAGGAGAACAGTTACAGAGAGCAAAATACTTCCTTTCTGCTTGGAGTAGCTGATTTCCAGTTAAAGATATGCTGCAGTGTTGCTTATGCAATTCTCAAAACATTCAAGAAAGCAGCAAGTAGCAACTGAAGAGACTGCTTGTACTAGCCTTGTTGCTGAGAGCTGTTAGGTGCTTGAGCCTTTGAGTTATTCAAATTGTTTGATTTCCATATTTGAAAACCATCTGAGAAGAAAATTACCATCCAACTATCTTCTAGTTGCATTCTCATAGAGGTTGACCTTGCTTCCAGCCTCGTAATATGTTGCCATTTACCTCCTTTTTATAATTATTGCCTTGATGGGGTTTCTTTGCATCAGTCATGAACATTCTTGTGCCGGTTGTGAGACAAGTCTTTAGGCTTTGAATGGTGGTTGTGGCAGAAAACAGTTAAAAGTATTTAACCCTTTGAGGGAACATGTTACTTCCTAACAAACTGAATGGGTCACCACCTTTCTTTCTGTAACCAAACCAACCCTGCAGTGGTTGGGAGGACCTGAGGATCAAAAGACCATGAGTTCCCATTTCCCCTTTTGGCTCTTTGTAGCCACTGCTTTGGGAATGAGGAGTCTCTGCTGGCTTTGGTATTGGACTGCCACCTGAGAACTGGACTGAGAGCCTGTCCCAGGGCAGCTTGTCTTGAAGCAACCTGCTTTCATCTGGCACTGACATCCTGCCCAACCAGC
Organism: Psophia crepitans; assembly: GCA_013399095.1. Taxonomy (NCBI): domain Eukaryota; kingdom Metazoa; phylum Chordata; class Aves; order Gruiformes; family Psophiidae; genus Psophia; species Psophia crepitans. Next base: position 17,877 of record VWZZ01005913.1, on the reverse strand, counting down.
AAAGCTGCATGTGCCAAATTATGTGCTTGTTTGGTAGCTCCAGAGTTCAGACCACAATCTTTTCTCAGCATGGGAACCAAACCCAGGAATTGGGGGGGGTTCCCCTATAGTTACTCGCTGCCTGGTAAATAATCCTGGCACAGTGCACGTAACATCTGTCGTTAATAATTGGTCTGCGCAAGCTTTCACTTGCATTTCACTGAAGAGGCAAAGGTTTGTGAGTTGAAGATGAGAAGGGTCAGGGTTTAGTCTGTCCTGTAAAAGCTTGTGATTACACAAAGTCAACTGTTTGCCTGCTTTTTATTTAGAAAAAAACCCAACAAAACAAATCAGGAGTTAAATATCATAGGAAAATATCCTTTAAAAACATGCTTGACAGTAAAAACAAACAACCAACCAGCCTGTTAAGCACTTACAAGAGAAAGTGCTGGGTGTTTTCACAAACGGCTGAGTGTGTCACTGGCTTATGCCACTTCTGGCAAGTTCAGGGGTTAAGCAGTATGCCAAGCGCTGGTGGAATGCAGGGCAATAATAGGAAAACTCCCACTGATGGAGAGCTTGCTTAAACTACTTAAAGAATTAAACTGGTCAAATCTCTTAAGTCAGAAAAAAAACGTTGCAATGTGTTAGTTTTACTGATGCTGTGTAGAAAGGGATGTCCTTTTGGATCCAGCTGGACATCTTTAGCTTGAAAAGAAAATCAGCAGCACAGGTAGATACCAAATCTGTTCTGCAAAGAGCTGTTAGTCCTGCTGGAATGATGCCAGAAATGAAAACTTGTTTAGCACCTTGCAGTACCACTGGTGGATCCTTCCCAACAAGGAGGTTCAGGAACAGAAAATGTGCATCATCCATCAAGCAAGTTTCTTGAGGTCTTTTAGTACTTGCTCGTGATTTCTAGTGACAGCGTAGTCAGTGTTTGTTCTATCAGTTGGTTTTGAGGTGGGTTTTTATTTTAAAAATGGTAGCATTGGGAAAAAACATAGCGTGAGAAAAAGTTCCATTCTGCAAAATAGGCAAACTGGTCTGCTAGGAAGTATCATAATTAAAAGCAAACTACAGTTGTCAAAATAAATGAACAAAACACAGTTTATGCTACATTAACTTGTTTGCTTACTTGCACATAACCAAATTCTTTTGGATTAGCAATTGGTCTCCCACTCATTAGTGAGCATAAATTAGATTCTTTTGTGATACTTACTGGCAAATTTGAGAATAGGGAAAGAAAAGGAAACAAGAATTGTTGGAACTGGGACCAATACGCTGCTAAGCACTTGTTGACTTGATCTGAATTTAAAGGCATAATTTAAGCTTTCCTTCGTGACGGGGAGAACCAGCTGCCTGCAACCCACTAGGACAGCAGCAAACTGGCTGTTGTGTTGTCAGTCACAGCCCAGTTGCTCTGTGACTCAGGTTTGTTTTTTTAAATTTTTTTTCTTATTATTTTAGGAAAATGTCAGAGGTATTGCAGACCCTCCTGTGCTGCCAAACCCAGGCCATGGTCTGCCCTCGGCCTCTCCCTGTTGCACTGGGAGGTGAGCAGTGCAGCTTGGCCGGTTTTGTTCCCCCCGTTGGAGCTGCAGCTGCCTCCACTGTTACTCATAGCTTTCCCAGAAGATACAGAGTGAAATTGGGGTGAGTCTTGCCAGGTCCTTCACTCTCTGGGAGGCTGTGAATAGCATTAGTGAAAACTGACTGTAGAAGAAATTCTCATGTTGCTGTTGGGGGAGCTTGATGGCTGTGTCTGAAGCATTTCCATGCTACTGGAATCGGGAATGAAGCACTAGTTTGTCGCAGTCACAAATCCCTGCAGCAGAGGAGGCTTCTGCATGTGTGTGAAGGTGGCAGAGGAGATGTTTTAGCAAATGCATTGATTCTTGGAGAATGATTGTGTGGGATGGGGTTCTTCCCCCTCTGTATCAAGGAGGTTTCTCTCCAGTGGTGATTTTTATATAAGCAAGAGGTACAGAGAAGAAACTGCATAATTCATTGAACTGTGTTTTAATCAGATGTTAGCACTTCGCAGTTCCAGATCTGTGTCTTCCCAGCTATCTCAGCAAGTTTTTTTGGATAGCAGTAAAACACGAATCATGTCACTCTTATCTTTTCTTGCTTCACCAAGCAGGACTCAAACGAGGAGGTTGGTTACTGTGACACCGAGCCAAAGAGCCTCAGAGGATTTTAGCCGAGAAAAGACCGCAATGGGAAAGAAGTCCTAGTGACGTGACGTAGCAGAAACTCTTTAGTGTTTCTAGCATCCAGGATACCAAGGAAGAAGCCTTTTTTTCTTGTACTTGAATTTTATTCCTTTATCTTAAGTAGCAGGTAAAGAGCTTGCTCTTCTCCTGGTGAAGCACCTTTTAATTAGTGTCTCCTGTGCTTAGCATAGATGTTTGCAAAGTTTGTGATCAGAGAACTATTCCTTTATTTTGGCCTGGTAAATGTGATACAGAGTTGGTGCTTTCCTGCATACTTTGTTCTAGTCTCAAATGTGCTTCTGATAAATCTGTTGTAGATTTTTGTCCCTAAACTCTCTTACTTCTATTGGAAATATGGTTGACATATACATTTAGTGAGATCTTTGGTGGTTTATTTTTTTAATAAGTTTCTTTATCCAGAGAAATAAGATAAGCAAAACCAGACTGAAGGAGTTGGTTGTGCGTGGTCTCCAGTGCTCCATTAACTGTAAACTGCTGGCAAGTTTAGGGGGTTATGAATAGCTGTCTTTCATGCTGAACTCCTTATTTTCAGGGTATTACCACCTCACTCTAAAATGCTGAAGTACTTCCAGTGGTTTTAGAAGAGACGCAAGTTAATTTTAGAACTTGTAAAGCAGACTGGTTAGTAACTTGGGGCAGCTAGAGCACAAAGAGCGATGGGGTGTCATAACTCTCTGGAAGAGTCATCTGTGTCAGAGCTTGAGATGATGTCGTATCTCAAGCCACTCTGTGATCACTGAAGGCTGTAGAAATGAATTTTTCCCTTTGTTGTCATGGGGAATCATCTGAGTCAACTCCAGACTGGAACTTTCTTGGCCCTTTTGGTCTCTGGCTGAGAATTTTTTTCAGACATGCTGAAAGTATGGTTCGTTTGGCAGGTCTTACCAGCAAAGCGAAGCGCTGTGTTAAGGTTAGTATTCTTGTGTAAGAGAAGGTTTCTCGCATTATTTCCCTGTGAGTATTTTTATTTTGCTATGATTGATGGTCAGCACTTAACTGTGTGTCTGATTGCCAGGTTGGCTAAGCTAGGCTTGTGAAGCCTCTTCGGTTATGCAGTGCTGCATGTTTGAATGCTGAGCTGTCAGGTGCACTGCCAACCGTTAAAATACAGAGATTCAAATTAGATACCTTCATACTGAATACAGCTCATAAGGAGTCCTGAACTCAGGTCCTTGAGATAAATTGGGTAGAGGAACGGTTAAATATGAAGTTTTCACATTGTGCTGTGAAAGCACTGGGCTACCTGTCTTGGTCCAGTCAATAACTGGAAGGGTCGAGTTGAGACTCTTCTAGGCATCAGCCTTTTGGCAACATTTGGACTCAGCCGAGCTTTTATTTTTTTGTTCCTGTCATTGTTCCTCTTCAATGTTCAAGTTTTCATAGTTACAAGAATATTATATTGGGATTATTCTCTTAAGTGCCATTGGAGTTTGGATTCCAAAAACCCATTCGTTAGGGGAACATCAGTTGCGATCTTGATCTAGTCTCTATGATTTTTTTTAAGAGTACTTTATTCTGTGCAAATAAAACAAAACTGACCAAACTGATTTTGAGGAATTTATTAGACCCTGTAGAAACAAGGAGAGTGCTGCGGGCTTTCTAAAATTATGCTTTCAGCCTCTGTGCCAGGAATATCAAGATGGGACTCTTCCACTATCATTTAAATCTTGCTATGTGATTTGAGTTTATCTGCAGGAGCATGTGGCGTGTTCTTCCCTTTCTATCCTCTCGCCTGTCCCACAACTTTTTATTTCTATGTGATTGTGCCCTATTGGATATAAAATAAAGATACTTGCTCCAGAAGGCTCTGCGTTGCAAAGAATAGAGATCTGCCCTTCCCACAGTGACAGAATACAAAAATAAATAGTTGTCAGTGTGAGCAAAGAAGCTGGAGTAATGGGAGTTTAATCACTAGGGAATATATTCAAAGAGCTATTGGTATTAGAAACAAAGTCAGCTAAAAATAAGCCTACCCCTTCCTAATGTTGTGTGGTGGGTAGAAGGGAAATATTTGTCTATTTTCTACTTTATTTCCCCCCCTTTATTTGATTTAAAAATTCTTACTGAATGGTGTAACGGGATTGTCATCAACCGGGTATGCAACTAAAAATATTTTTTTCCACCCAGTAAAACCACTTTTGTAATTGTCTGTCCCATCACTTTGTCGTACTGAAAACAGCCTTTTTTCCTGCAGAAGCATGGCGAGTGCTGCAATATGAGATCTTGCTCGCAGAAAAATGTGTGCCTTTGTTTTAAAGACAGCAGTAAAAGGATTTGTTTTGGGTGCTAAATATGTCAACATTGTGAAGAGCCAGAAACGCACTTTGTTTTTAAATGTTTAAATAATTGTTCGTATGCTATGCCTCCTTGAATTATGATTAATTATACAAGTCACAACTTGGTAAGAACTAACCCATGAATGAAATGTTACATTCAGGGGTTTGTTTTTCTGCCTTTTTTTAATTGGTGAGTGTTTTGATTTTTATTTAAAAAAAAAACCAAAACCAAAAGGCTGGCTAGGAGAGGCCAGCTGGCATTATTAGAGTAATACGGGAGAGCTGTGAGCGTCGAGGAGGCACAGCGTGACGGAAGGTAGCCAGAAGGATTAAGGTATCTTAGAACTTCTTTGCCGCAGGCTTAGTCCTGTGGAAGAGGGAATGCTTAATTCCTGCTTTATTTGTGGGGCGAGCGAGGGAAGGGGTCGGAGTTTTGCCGCTGCTGTTTGCAGGATGGGGGCAGCGGTGCTGGCGCCGGGCTGTTGTGGAAATGCAGCCGGAAGAAATGGGAGGGATGTTTTAGGTCACCTTTTTCCTAAAGCTGCCCTCCTGTGGGTCTGTTGGCATAAAAGGATAGTGAACGGGGCCATTCCAGTGGCAAAGGTCTCCAAGGAGGCTTTGGAGGAACAAAAGTGCGCTTTGCTTGCGCACGCCACCGCCGTGTTAATGCTGGGTTGGCAGAACTCTGCAAATATTTTAAAGGATTTTCACTGAACATTCAGGGACTACTGCTGCCTCCTCTCTTAAACAAATGTCCCATTTAACCTGTAAGAGGATAGCAACAAAAATAAAGCAGTAAGCATTGATATTTTTTGAGAAATTTTTTTCTGTGGAAGTTCAGGAGAGACTGACTTGCTTGGATTGAGACTTAAACCCCAGCAGTGTCAGTCTGCTTTCGGACTTGGTTTTATCTGCAGGCATCATTGATACCAACTTTTATCTGGGTACATGCACACACATACATCTTTACGTGCTTATATGTATACATACATGTATTTATGGATGCACAAGTGTAATATTTACTGAAGGCCCACAAAATAATAAAAGACCCAAATTCTAGTCAAAACTTTTTTCGTATTTATTCTAAGAATCCGGGTGTGAAGTCGATGGTATCACTTCAATACTTGCACTGACAGTATCTCTGAAATACTTCCCGTATTTGGTTTTAAACATAAGTACTTGTGCTTCTTATCTTCTGCGGCCACTGTTGTAAGAAAGAAAATCAACATTCTTTGTAGCTATTTTACTTTCAAGGTATTGAGCCCTTGTGCCCTAATCTCTCTCGGAAGGGATTGTAGGAAGTGAAGTGCTGACTTGCTGCCTGTATTTAAATCCTCTTTGAGAACTTTTAATCTTTTTTTATTTAGTATTTTTAAGTCGGTTTGCAGCACAATGCGACTCACAGCTGCAGAGACTCGCATTTTAGGAAGGCGAGCAGAACCTGTTCCATGATGATTGAGATCTGGGTGCTGGCGTATTTAGTAAGCCCTCAGGACAGAGCTTGGCTGGACCTTAGGAACAGCCCTTAAATACACATGCATTCACCTTGCGTAAAGCTGCTCCTACTTTGGGAAATACCTCGTTCGCTGCGGGTATGCCAGAAGGCTTAACACTGGCATTACATGGTATTGAGTTGACTAACATTATTGCCTTAGCTGGTCTGAAGTGAACTAAGCTAAATGCCACCCGACCCTTCCGGCACTATTTACAAAAGTAATTTGAGAAAAGTTGTGGAGAGCTAACAGGTGGTGGGTGCGTCTCAAAACGGTGGCAGATGAGCGTGGTTGCAGAGGGACTTGGTAATTCTTCACATTTCTGACTTTTTGGAAATCCTTGGTTTTTGCTGGAGCACGGCCAAAGATTTTTGGAAGGAAATCTTTCACTTCCCCAATATTTCTGGGATATTTCTGAATTGGAGCCTTGAGTGTTTTATTAAATGTATTTGTCTAATTTCTAGGTCTGAAGGCTTTTGAGTTAAGGATTAATGTTTGGTTTTTTCATTTCATGTCTGTTATGTGGCAGAAACACTTTTTGGTTTTGGTGTATGTGTACTTCATAGCTGCTTAATATTATCTAAGCATCCTTTAGTGCAATTTGACTGGCCAAAACAATAACAAACAAAAAATGCTTTTATTAATATTTTTTCCTTCCCTTCAGTAAATTGCCGTGGTTGGTGCAAGGTGAGCCTACATCTTAGTAAGAGTGGGAATAAAGTTGCAGCTGCCAAGATTAAAGCTTAGTCTGAAGTGAGTGTTGATAAGATAGATTTGAAGAGGGAGGCCATGTTGTCACTGTGGCACTGTTAAATCTCTCCCCCAAAACAATTGCGTGCAAAGCTCCACCTATGTGGCTAATCATGTTTGCATTGTTGAACATTTCCATAGCACAGCAGTGCTCGCTGTGCTGCTTTAGATTAGATTAGCTGCATACTGTGTTGAATAGATAGCATTTTGAGTACCAATGTGTCAAATGATACAGCCAGTAAGAAGTGACTGAAGCAGCATCTTCCTCTGCCTTACCCAAACCTGCAGGCCTGTCTCCGGGAGGATACTTAAACTCATTAGAGTCAACAGCTTAGTAGGGCTGACCAGAAAAGGTGATCTGAAAACACCTTTTTTTTGTCTGTTGGAGATGGAGACTGTTTTACTTATAGAAGAATATTTATTTTTAAAAGCAGTGGTACCCAAAATTCACTTTTGCAAAGAGAATGCATCACTGTTTCTGTTGCATGGCAGTTTTGTGATCAAGCCCTGGATATACAGTCCTGCATAGACTAAAATCTGGAAGTAGGTTATTAAAGAGGAGAATTTTTTTTGTTGCATAGATGCTTAGGTCCTAATTAGAGATGATTTTTTTTATCTAGAGAGCAAAGGGAGGTCATGCAATGTGAGGAAGGTGCACTTCTGTTCGTGTAGCAGTAGCATGTGCTTCTAGGGGTCTTTCTCAGATGGCTGACATGAGGATGTCACTGCATTTTGCACATAGGTACTGAAGGACATGGTTTAGTGGTTAATAGGTGGGGGGGACGGATGGTTGGACTGGATGATCCTTGAGGTCTCTTCCAACCTTAATGATTCTATTCTAATTTATCTTTAGACTACATCTGGTATCTCAGCAGATTGTGGATATCTCTTGTGTAGAGGCAAAAATAAATATGCAGCTGTGGTTATATGCATTGCTGGACAAGGTAGGTTTGTTTTCAAACCACAAGCCTCTATGCTGCTTAGTTCCCTCCCACCTCCCAAAATTATTAAAATTAGTTTGAAGGAATAGATACCTTCTAGACCACTTTAATAGCTCTACTGACTGCTGCTCGGGTGGACAACTGCTGCTGGTTTGCTTCTTAGTACGTTCACAGTGTCATGACTCAGGCAAGGAGATACTCAATTATTAATGACTTATCTACAAAGAAAAATAATTAAAAACAAACCCAAAGCAATAGAGCACTTAATTAAGAGTTAGTGGTGGAGTTTCCGCTGTCTCTTAATGGAAAGCTTCCAAGAATAATTTTACCTTTCAGAAAGAGTACCTGCTTCAGCCTGACTGATTAAAAATGCTTCTCGCGTAAACCAGAAGTTGGATCATACTTTTAGGCAGGCAAATAAAGTTATTGATTAGACACTAATTGGAGTTCTGCAAAGTGGAAAGGAGCCTGTTCATATTTCAGAGACTTCATCTAGAAACCACCTCTAGTGTTGTATTGTAGATGATCCCAAGAGCAGCTCTACAAGAGGCCTGAGGAGATTTTGTCCCAGAAATGAGTTAAGAAATTTTGGTCCTCTCTCTCTTGGTATCCCGTTTGATTTATGAGCTCCCTCAGGCACTTCAGCAATGTCACTGTTACTTGTCCTTGCTATAGTACCATAGATTTTGTTGATGTCTGTGCCTTTTTCTATGTCTTCAAAAACAATCTGTAGCAAATTTCCCCCCAAATGGAAGGAAAATGTCTTAAGTAAAATTGAGGTTTTCTGAAAACAGAAGTTATCAGTATGTACTTGTAGGGTGTAAATCCCTCGTGGAAGACAGCAGTGTGTGCAAACGGGTCTGTTCATCTCTCCTGCCTCCCGCCCTGCTTCCGTGGCATCTCCTCTGCCAGCAGGTCTCTGAAGCTCCTCCAGTTCAAAGAACGCAACCCTACCAAGTCTTACAGCAATAAGACTTGCATGAGTAAAAAGCTGCCTGGGTGTCCTGAATTAAATGGTCTCTGTTCATGGGGCCAGAGACCATGATCAGCCACTTCAAAGAAAAAGTCATTGCAGCTGAAGTGCAATTCCAAAGGTGTTTATTTCCTGGCATCTCTTGCTATCTGGTTTTGTGTGTTGCTGTACACTTGCTTCTTGCCTTCAATGTCTTCCGCCTTACCCTCTCTTTCTGTGGTTTGTTTTTCTTTCCATGCTAATGCGTGGTGTAGGCTGTTCTTGCTTCTGCGGTCCTGTTGTCCTCTTCACCTTCCATCCGTGAATGTGTCTGCAGTTACTGAGGATACATAAACAGCAAGTGTGCTAAGTAAGTGTCTAAATGTAATTTGGTACCTTGAAATAAGAAGCAAAACTAGCAGGATGTGACCAACAACTGCTTTGCAAACCAAATAGGTGAGTGTTCTGTTAAATGAAGTCACAGTCCTTTCTCTTTTTATTTTTTTTTCTTGTCTTAAAGTGCTGGCACTTTTGGTACTGGAGGATTTTATTTTCCTGGTAGTCCTCTGTATGCTGTGGTAGCTGATGGTACCTAGCTGATCAGGTAAATGATCCCAAGTCCTGTTCTCATGTCATTACTGCCTGTGGTGTTTTTGTTTCGCCTTTTCCCCTAGAGACATAATAAACCGGAGGAGGGCTTTAATTTAATTACTTGGAAAGAAGAGTTGGTGAGTGGTCACTCAAGATCTTGCAGAGGGTTTTAACCTACAACTCGTTAGCGTGGCTCGAGATGGAATGATCAGTGAAAACCGAGCAGGCAGCCTTTTACAATCAGTGCAATCATCTGCTTTAATTATGTTACTTTATGTTCCCTATACAGAAGTAAGTAGCCAAAATTAAATTTTATAAGGAAGCTGTTAATGAATCTTAAGTCACTCAATTTCTGCCTTTTCAGTTAAATTAGAGATAATAAGTAGCCGAAACCTTGGCAGGGTCTGTTCTAAAACTTGTCTCTGGCTGAACTGTGCTTCATCACAGAATTAATGAGCAGAAAAATTATTTAAGCTGCAAGTTTTCTGTCCTTCCTGCTTGAGTTGTGTGGGTGTTGGAGGCTGGATGGTGGTGTGATGTCCTTTAGATAGATGGGTGGAAAAGCATTTCAGAGACATTGGGCTCCTTCTGGTTTGTGTCGGTCATGGGCCCAAAACGGTAGCAGAGAAGAGAATTCCAAAAGGGAGAGTTGGGCCCTAAAAGTGTCCCTGCCGACAAGGTGATTTTGGTAGCAGTGGTATCATGGCATTTGTCTACGTCGCTTTCCGATTCCTTATTCAGCATGTTTAGTTGATGAAGTTCTGTCGTCTTTGAAGGCTCAGCTTACCCCAGTATTTCGGCATATGCAGGCCAGCGGTTGCCGCAGGTACCAAAGCAAGCACCTTCTGAGCAGCTCTGTCAGCGGATGTGTTGTGTTGGCTTTCCACAAGCCAAGATACCTTGATATTTTTTTCTTTCTGCTTCTTACTCTTGCTATTCTTTGAAACTTGGGTATTGATCTATCAAAACCTGTGTGCTCTGAGTTTCTGTGAACCATCTTTGATGGGGAAGCTGAACAGGGCTGTTCCTGCTGGTATGTGCATCTCATCAACTAAAATGTGGTCCTCTTGAGAACAGCAGAGACTGGCATGTTCTCCCTCCCCCGAGGCAAATAAATACCTTTTGACAGTTAACTTGCTGACTGTGTATTTGTGCGTTGTATTAAGTGTGATTCCTGACGTACGTAATTACCTTGAAATGGCAGACAAACAACTCCTTGACTTGACCAAAAATATTTTTGTTGCAACTTTGATTTATAAGAATATGGCTTTTTTAGGTGTTTTTAAGGAAACATGTTCTGAAAGTGTGACTGTATTGTTTGTGTTACAGCTCTGGAAGGGAACTGTTGATTATTATACCTTTAACTACAAGATGAATTTTGGTCCATTTAAGAAAATGTGTATGACAGAAAGCAGTCCAGCTGAAAGCACACTGTGTGGCTGTTCCTTTTCTTGTGTAGGATGTTTATCAGCGTGGTGGTGGGTTGTTTGGGCGTTTTTTGTCTCTGTTTCTGCTACTGAATGTTAAGAAGCTTAAGGAAAATATCATCTGCATTTTTAACCTTGCTGAACAGCCAGCCTGCTCTGAAGGTCCTGATTAGTGCAGAATTTGATCAGAAAGCGTGATTGAGAGTAGCAGCTTGTCACTGTGTGTGATTAATGACAGCTCCACCTGCCATGGAGCTTCCGAAGTGGTAACAGCAATCCAAGCTGGAGTGTCCTCTTCACTGAGTCGCAATTTAGGTTGCAGATTTATTTCCTCATCTCTCTTCTCAGTCGCTGCCCCCCCCCCCGCCCCCCCAATCCCGAAGAGTGTGAAGCCAAAAGAAATGATCAGAAATACCTGTAAAGATTCAGAATTGCAACAGCAAACTGCGGGCTGGTGTGGTGAAATAGACGTACTGGTGGTTTTGATGGTGGGTAAACATAACATACAATTATGAGTGTGCCATGCTGCTCCCAAAATGGGTACTGCTAGTGCAGGGTGCTGCACAGGATTAGTTCGGGTGCACTCACTGTGCCCCGACCAGCAGTCCCACCAGCGATCCAGGCCGTTCTGACTAGATTTTAGCCATTTTTCAGACTACTTCTGTACAAATTTAAAATAAGAAGTCCTAATTACTTTTTGCATTTTTCTCAATACTTAAAACTTAGCATCTATTCCTCAGCACCTCTCCCCGCTAAGCTCCTGTTTATGTTACACTGTGACCAAAACCTGTGCAGCAGTAGGAGCAAGCCTTGCTTTTGACAGCAAACAAGTCTGGTACTATACCTGGCGAAATAAAGGTACCTAGAACATGTTCATTCCTCAGTAGTAGTTGATTTCTGCATCATTGAAGTCTTGCAGATATACTTAATCATCCTGATCGGTCTCACTAGTATTATTCTGGAGCGGGGTGTTTTGTATTGCTAGCTGTGCACACCGCAGCCTAGATTATAGGGACCTGCCCGGGGAAAGCATGTGTATCTCTGTAACTGGCAAAGAAATTAAACCTTTGCTAGAAATGAAACTGTGAAAGTATCACTAGTGTAAGTAACGTGCTTCAAAATTCTGTATCCGTGTGAGCCTGCTTTCTTCTGATGCCTCAGGTAAACACTGTACATAAATGATGCTTACAGTTTTGTAGCTGACAGATCTCAAAAATACATTAAAAACTTCAAAAATGTCTGGCGTGAAGCACCAGCTGCAGGTGGCTTGTCCTGGTAAAGCAGGCAGTGGTTGTGGCAATGTACAGGGTAGTAATAATTTCTTGTGGTGGAAAGGCAGGCTGGGGGGAGGTCTGTAATAACGCTGGAGGTCTGGAAGAGAAGAATTTGAGAGGTGGCCATGGCAGATTGCGAGGTTGACTCAAGCACATTCTAGCATTGATCGCCTTTCTTAAAATAAAAGCTGCTTACAATGTGGCAGTGAGGGTGGGATTCTTCTCCCCTTACTTCAAACATCTAAGTTTAAGCTCCTTGCCCCAGGGTGCCTGAACAGTCAGGAGAAAGAAATAGATTGCCCTATAAATGTGCCTGTTTTGAATATCATAGGTGCTGGAGTTAGCTTCTCTCTTGGCCAGTTTGTGCTTATGACTTGTTTCTTATTGCTAACCTTATGAAGTTCAGCAAAGCCAAGTGCAAGGTCCTGCACTTGGATCAGGTCAGTCACTGGTATCAGTACAGACTGCGTGATGGACTGGGGGATAATGGTAAATGAAAAATTGGACATGACCTGTCAATGTGCACTTGCAGCCTGGAAAGCCAACCGTATCCTGGGCCGCATCAAAAGAAGTGGGACCAGCAGGTGCAGGGAGGTGGTTCTATACCACTGCTCTCGTGAGACCCCACCTGCAGTGCTGCATCCAGCTCTGGGGTCCCCAGTATGAGACAGACGTGGAGCTGTTGAAGTGAGTGCAGAGGAGGCCGGGAAGATGATCACAGGGCTGAAGCACCTCTGCTATGAAGACAGGCTGAGAGAGTTGGGGTTGTTCAGGCAGATCCCACCCTGTGTGCCAAGTCTGAGGGTCCAACTCTCAGATTGTGTATGCTGTTAGGGGGTTTGCCAGCCATGATCTTCACGTACGTGCTTAGATAGGTTCAGAGAAAACCACTTTGGTGTCAGTTTGTGGTTGCACTGGGTGTAGGGCTGCTGCTGCATTTGTTGCCAATTTAGCCTGAGTTTTTTGGCTCTGTGCTGCCGCTTGCTTCCAGCCAGCCTCCCTGATGCTCTCTGCTGGGTAAAAGCTTGACACTTCATTTTAAACAAAAATACCAGTTTCCAGTGCTTCTGTTTTGAATGGAGTAGGAGAGAGTCTGTGTAAATACTTTCTCTGGCTTGTCCCTCTGTCTGCAGTGTGAATTAACATGAGGGTTTGGTCTTAAAAAAAAAAGTTGCCACATCACGCTGTTACATGGCAGTATGACGGCCTAATAGGACCACTGCATCCAGCTGTTCCCCTCTCTGCTTATTGTGGGAAATGCTGTCAGTTTAATTAATGAGGAAGTTCAGTAACTTTTAAGTATTTGTGTTTTGGTGGCCTGGTGTGTCTGCAATATACAGCCTGTCTCTCCTTTGGTTTCAGGAGACGATATACTAGTTATTTCCATTTCCTGTCCTTGCCACAGAGTCTAAAGAGCAACATCTCTTAAAATGCAAGCATAGAACGTAACATCTGGAGAAATATTTGATCTGATTTGCTTTAAAAATGTGCATTTGTGGGGAAAATGTTTGGATGCTAGTAACTCTTATGGTCCTTTTATTTATGGGTCAGCATCGCTAAGTATAAGCACATCGGCTCATTCTTTGGTTTGAGGTGTTAAGGAAGTATTTCTGTCCCTAATTTAGTTTGGGGCCAGCAGAGAGACTGTGGCTTGGCCCAAAATCCAACAGATTTTGATAAGTAAGAACCCAGTCCTACTGAATCAGACTCCTGTTACCTACCAAGCTGTTTGGAAACAGGACACAACTTGAGTGTGCAGAGGAGCATGGATTTGAGAGATTGTGAGCATTTGTTGTCATGATGTCTCAAAGTCCAAGTGTTCCTGAGTGTTACCAAGGCCAGGTATCAGCATCATCTGGCCTGTGGGAGTTCACTGTGCAAGTCTCTTGCAACATATTCAAGGGAATTAAGCTCAGAAGAAAGCAGTTAGACTCTCCTTATTCCATGCAAGCTAAGAACATACAGCTGCATACTCTGCCTTACTGACACATGGTGACTTGTTACAGTGAGATGACTTGACTTAATTTCTCTGATCACTCAGATCCTTTATCGTTTATACTGCCAGGCAAATAATTTTTGTAAGTGGTGTGAAACTGGCTGTGGGTTTGTCATGGTATAGCACCAGCTGGCAGCTAAGCACCACGTGTCTGCTGCCTTGCCGCCTCTTCCTTGGTGGGATGGGGAGGACAATCAGAAGATTGTTAACATGAGGAAAAACTTTCTCACTGTGAGGGTGACAGAGCACTGGAACAGGCTGCCCAGAGAGGCTGTGGCGTCTCCTTCTATGGAGACATTCAAAACTTGACTGGACACGTTCCTGAGTGATGTGCTCGAGGTGGCCCTGCCTTGGCAGGGGGGGTTGGACTAGATGATCTTTCAAGGTCCCTTCCAACCTCTGTGATTCTGTGAAGAAAAAGATAAAACAGGTTGGGATAAGGACAGTTTACTGGAACACCAAAGAAAGAAGAAATTATGCAGCAATATGAATAAAAGAATATATGAAGTGGGTGATACACAATGCCATTTGCTCATTGCCCCAAACCCCCATGCCCAGCCTGTCCCTAAGCATCTACTCCTCCTCCCTGAGCACAATGTCAAATGGTATGGTATACCTCTTTGGCTAGTTTGGGTCAGCTGTCCTAGCTGTGTCTTCTCCAGGCTGCTTGTGGAAATAAGCTCTATGCCAGCTGAAAACCAGGATGTAATCCACCTCTTATTCTATACTGTCTGGCATGCCCNCCACCTCTTATTCTATACTGTCTGTCATGCCCAGATGCTACACTTTGGTTGGAATCATGACAACTCTTCTTGTCTTTGAGATATTGAGATATATATATATACACACACACATATACATGCAGATATCATGCACTTAGTCTATAGGCTGTCCCTCTAAAATGTCTTTTGAGTTCATTTATTCCCTGACTTTCGGCTCCATCTGTCATAACAGTCTCTCAGGACAGGAGAGGTGGTGTGTGGTGTTGGATTGTCTGCATCCAGAGCTTATGGCTCATGCCCATAGTCTGCAGGTTGATGATGTCAGTCTTGAAGTGGCTGGGTCCCGATTGCTGGAGCCATTTGTAGTTCGATTGTTGTTTCACTTTGCTCTGTTTCATCAAAGTTCATTCTTCATTAGTCTGGGTCATTCCTACTGTAATACCATTGTTATAGCATATACCGATCATAATAGTGATGACATGCAATATTATGTAACAATTGCCATTATACAATTTAAATCATTGGCTGTTCTTACCTAAAATCAAATCCCCTTGAGGTGAAAGGTCTAGGGCACAAGTTTTATGAGGAGCAGCTGAGGGAACTGGGGTTGTTTAGTCTGCAGAAGAGGAGGCTGAGGGGAGATCTTACTGCTCTCTACAACTACCTAAAAGGAGGTTGTGGTGAGGTGGGTGTTGGTCTCTTCTCACAAGTAACAAGTGATAGGACAGGAGGAAACGGCCTCCAGTTACTTCAGGGGAGGTTTATATTGGATATTAGGAAGAATTTGTCCGCTGAAAGAGTGATCAGGCATTGGAACAGGCTCCCCGGGGAGGTGGTGTAGTCACCGTTCCTGGAGGTGTTCAAAAAATGTGTAGACATGGCACTTCGGGACATGGTTAAGTAGGAATGGTGGTGTTGGATTAACAGTTGGACTTGATGGTCCTAGAGGTCTTTTCCAACCTTAAAGATTCTGTAATTCTACACATCAGACTTCACCACCTGCCAACTGCACTCTGGTCCTGGAGTAAAAGCAGCCCCATGGATGGGTTTGCCTTTATCCGAGGCAGGAATAACCCAGACTGTCTTCCCTAACATATTCTTTGTGCTCTACAGGAACTTTATCCCTCTCTCTATTATGTGGAAGTTTTGGGCAGGGCCAGCTCAATTGGTAGATCCCTTAGTATTAACTAACCGGGTGGCCTTTGCTAAATGTGTATCTCAGTGTTTGAGGGTCCCACCACCCATTGCTCTCAGTGTAGTCTTTAGCAGTCCGTTGTATTGTTCAGTTTTCCCAGAGGCTGGTGCTTGGTAGAGGATGTGATACACCCACTCAACGTCATGCTCTTTGGCCCAGGTATCCATGAGGTTGTTTCAGAAATGAGTTGTGTTGTCTGACTCAATTCTTTCTGGATTGTCATATCACCATAGGACTTCTCTCTCAAGGTCCAAGATAGTGTTCTGGGTGGTGGTTTGGGGCACAGAGTATGTTTGCACTCATCCGGTGATTGCTTCTACCATTGTAAGTAGATAGCTCTTGCTTTGTCAGGTTTGTGGGAGTGTGATGTAAGCAATCTGCCAGGCCTCCCCATATTTACATTTCGGCCACCATCTTCCATGTCAGAGAGGTTTTAACTCCTTAGCTTGCTTGATTGCAACGCACGTTTCACACTTATGGATAACCTGTGAGGTAGCGTCCATGGTCAAGTTCGCCCCTTGATCACGAACCCATCTATATGTTGCATCTCTTTGATGGTCTGAGTTTTCATGTGCCCATANCCATAGAGCCGTAAATAATTCACCCTTATGTTGCCGGTCTAAATCCACTTGAGCCACTTCAGTCTTAGCAGACTGACTTAATTTGCATTCTCTGTCAGCAGCTTCTGCAGCTTGTTGTGTAGGACTCTATACAGTAGCCTTCCACCTCCGATGCTTTCCCACAATGCGACAGGACCTGTCAGGGCATATTGCTTCTCGTTTTCTGGTAGTTTATTATATGGTAGGGCCTCTTCAGCCCAGGAAGAGACATCACCTCCTCTTCTGGTGACATTCCAAAATCTTTGCCTTCTGGCCAATTCATGACCACTTCCAGAATTCCTGGGCAACTGGGGTTTCCCATTGGAGCCTGCTGTGTGATCAGTGTGATCCACTTCTTCCACGTACCATCAGTTGCATGGTGTGTAGAGGGCGGCTCTCTCTTTGAACATCCAGCCCAGGACCGGCAGTTGGGGTGCCAGGAGGAGCTGTGCTTCAGTACCAACAACCTTCGAAGCAGCTCAAACTCCTTCATGTGCTGCCAATGTCTCTTTTTCAGCTGGAGTGTAGCGGCCTCAGATCCCCTGTATCCTCGACCCTAAAACCCCTGGGGCTGACCTCGAGTCTCCCCTGGTGCTTTCTGCCAGAGACTACAGGTAGGGCCATTTTTCTCGGCTGCAGCGTAGACCACGTTTTTGCATCTGGTCCTGCATGGACTGGCCCAAGGGCTTCTGCATGGACAATTTCCTGTTTAATTCGTTCAAAGGCTTGTTGTTGCTCAGGGCCCCATTTGAAATCGTTCTTCTTTCGGGTCACTTCATAAAGAGGGCTTACAGTCAGACTGTAATGTGCGTTTTCCGGAAACCACAACACCTAAGAAAGCCTATTTCCTTTTTGTTGATCAGTGAGACATAGCTGCTATTTTGTTAATCACATCCACTGAGATCTGATGGCATCCATCTTACCATCTTAAACCTTAAAAACTGGATCTTCTGTGCTGGTCCCTTGACCTTAACTTTGCTTTATGGCAAAACAGCTTTCAGAAGGATTTGGACTATTTCTTCCCCTTCTCAAAAATTTCTGCTGTGTTGCCCCATATGACGATGTTGTCAATGTATTGCAGGTACTGTGGGGCTTCATCCTATTCCAGTACAGCCTGGATCAGCCCATGGCAAATGGTGAGGCGGTGTTTCGACCCTGGAGCAGTCAATTCCAGATGTACTGGACACCCCTCCAAGTGAAAGCAAACTGGCCCATATTCTGCTGCCAGTGGGATCAAGAAAAATGCACAAGCAATGTCAGTTGTGGTGTATCACTTGGCTGCTTTTGACTCCAGTTCATATTGAAGTTCCAGCATGTCCAGCACGGCAGCCCTCATTGGTGGTGTGACTTTGTTCAGGCCGCAGTAGACTGATAGTAAGCTTCCATTCTCCATTGGACTTTTGCACTGGCCATGTGGGTTAAAAGGGTGAGCAAGTTCTGCT
>VWZZ01005912.1:37689-61139 GCA_013399095.1 Psophia crepitans | reverse complement strand
GGGTGGGGAGAGGGGATGGAGCCGCGCTGCTCTCGGCAGTGGTGGGGCAGGATGAGAGGTATGAGCTGCGGCCAGGGGCGTCCTCAAGCCCATCACGGGAGAAAGGTTGGACACCAGCGGGGGCCCGAGAGGCTGTGGGGTCTCCGTCCTTGGTGATGCTCAGTGCTCGCTTGGCCACAGCCCTGCGCAGCCTGGCACTGGACACCTCCAGGGCCCTTGCCCACCGCTCCAATTCTGCAGTTTTATGATGCTACTTATTTGACATGTGAAACTATCGTGAATACCTTATCATGCACAGAATCAAGCTGTGATACTGAGACGTGTCCTGCTCTGCAGAGTATTTGAGGGGTGGATCGCACCCATGCCCAAAGAGGGACCTTGGCTCCCCACGTGAGCTGCTGCTGCCTGTCCCTGTGCCATGCCCAGTGGCACCGTGGGCATCTCTGCCAGTCAGCACATCCCCTGCCCTGCATCCGACCATCACCTGTGCCAAGCACCACCTCGCCTCTGCAGGGAGGCGATTTCCCTACATGTACCCCCAATTCAGGCAACAGTTTCCTTACATCAAGCCACAGGTTTGTCTGAAGTGCTCATAGGTAAGTCAAAAGCTGCCTAAGACCTCTGGCACGTGCTTGACTTTCATGGGCAAGGTCAGCCTGGCAAGTTACACATGCCAGGACAAGTGACTGAGTGCACCACAGCCAGAGCAGCTCTACACCAGCAAAGCCTGCACTAGTCATGACATGAAGCTTTGCTTCCTTATAGCATGATTACCTACCAAAAAAAAAAGAAAAAAAAAAAGCACCAACCGAAAACATCATACAAACCTGTTTAGAAGAATTTAGATGGGCAAGAGTGAAGTCCCAAAAATGTGGGAATGAAAAGGACAAACAACTTTGACAGAAAAGCACCAGCTCCAATTATTAAATTTCAGTGAAATTAGAAGATATTTGAAGCAACTACTTGCACGCTATTTTCATATTCTGCATATGATAATCCTGTATACGTATAAATGGAAAAGTTCAACCATGAGTTCCATGAGACAGAGACATTTGTACAAAATTGACATTTACTGATCATGAAGAAACTTGTCTGTACTTCTAAAACCTCCACTGGACATGTTTGGGACGAGCTAACACAGGCGAACCCATAGCTCCGCCGGCACACCAGTTTGACAGGAGAGAGATCACATCCTATGTTTAGAATAGAATCATTAAGGTTGGAAGTGACCTCAGGGATCATCTAGTCCAACCATCCCCCCACCACCTATTACCCACTAAACCACGTCCCTAAGTACCACATCCAACCTGTCCTTAAACACCCCCAGGGACGGGGACTCCACCACCTCCCTGGGCAACCTGTTCCAAGGCCCGACCACCCTTTCCCAGAAGAAATTTCTCCTCATCTCCAACCTGAACCTCCCCTGGTGCAACTTGCAGCCATTTCCACTTGTCCTGTCACTAGTTATCTGCGAGAAGAGGCCGACCCCCAGCTCGCCACGACTTCCTTTCAGGAAAGGAATAGTTCCAGCATGATACCAGAGTCACCTGTTTGCATACATAAGCAAACCTTTAGATCAATATTAAAGAAAACTATGCAGTTTTTCTCAAGTAAATAAGATTGAATTATTATCTCTTGATAATTAAAACTTCCAATGCCAAGTTCACATTTTGATAGGTCCTCATAGCTATCTTTATTGGCTGTAGAAGCTACATTTATAACAAGCTCACACATTTACTATAATTTTCCAGTGTACACCTTGGGTAAGTAAACGGTCCAAAGAAGAGCGGAAATCAAACAGAGACAAATGGTTACACCATAAAACCACACTGTGTTAATCCTTCATACAAGGAAGGATTGTGGTAGGTACTGTAAGCAGCACTCGGGCATCAGCAGCACTGGGGCTTCAGATGGGTCAGCCCTGAAGGCCACGGTCTGGATATCAGAAACATTAATGAAGAGACAAGGGACAAGCCAACGGTGACTTTGGCCAAGCAATGTGATTTGTGGAAAAGGTAGATGAGAAGCCTCCGTCCAGAAGAGGCATGTCAAAGGTGCAGTGAAGGACCTTCCATTGCTGCTGGAAAGGAAGACTGGAAGAACACATGCAGAAGCAAAGATGACTTACACCCATGTAAGCACACGTGTGAAGTAGAAACGCCCCAATACCCCACTCATTTCTCTCTGACCTACCACAGGAGGTCAAGCTCATTGCCATCGCCCTTCTCCTTCCAAGTCCAAACACAAAAGGTACAGCACTCTCATTGTCATTTCAGATCCTCTTCCACCTCAGAGGAAGAAGTCAGAGCCGCAGCAAGCTCTGGGAAAGGCAGGTGCACAGCAAGCCAGCACGCAGACAAGACTGCTTCAGAAAGTGCAATTTCCCACCAGCCTCCGTGTACGTTGCGAATGAGGCTGAGGCAGCAGCACCCTGGCTGCAGGGGGGTCCTGAAGCCGTTCCTGCATGCACCAGCTGCAAACTGCTGCACCAACACCACTTCAGCTCTGAGACGCTGCAGTGTACAGTACCTAGGGGAGGCAGGGGCCAAGCTCCAGGTGTCCACACCAGAAATATCAAGGGTGGAGATACTCAACAAGCGACTCTCCGAAGTCACGCGGGCACTGAAAGCATTCCTCTGCCTGGGGCCGGAGCCTTCGCTGTAGCCAGTTACAGCAAGGTCTGTCATACGGCCATTGTGGCGGACCCACAGACCTTCTGGGAACATACAGGGGAAGCGTAAGGAACTTCCAAAATTTTCCGGACAGTAAGATCCATCTTGACATTGAGAACACAAAGTTCAGACTCCATGTTAGAAATGTGAGGTTTGGGAAAAGAAAACTGGGAAGTTTGCACTGTGAACAAGATAAACCTTGCGTGCTTCTTAGAAGGAAATGGCTGGCATCTCTGACAGGCCACTTAAAAAAACACAGTGCAAGGCAGGTGACGAACTGCCCATAAGGACCTGGACTTTTCCTACTTTTTATGCAGGGATAAGGGCAACCAGAAAAGCCACTTTTGTTAAACAAAGGGTGAAAAAGATGACCCAGAGGTTTAAAGTGCAGGGCTGCCAGCATGTGACATCTGTTTTAATCCCAGCGTACTGGGCTCCTGAGAAAGAAAACAGTGAAATGAGTCCATACGACATCTGAAAACCAGGGAGGAAAAGGAAAGCAAGACTGATGCACTGGCAGAGACTAGCCAGGACTGAACCCAGCTAAGGCAGGGTCTTACCCCACGCTCGCACCCATCACACAGAGCAGCTGGGACTGATGGGGAAACAGATGCGCAGGCACCAGAAACAAACTGGTACCGGTACTCAACAGCAGCAGTTTAGGATTCTCCTGCTGTTTACAGGGAAATCTGTGCGGAGGAAAACAGAGTTCCTGCAGCGGCAGCAAATCTCCAGCCTCACACCACAAGGCAGACTGCTGAGAGACAGGTCTGGCACAGGCCGCCCAACCTCTTTGCTGTAAGGTAGGAATACCAGCAGTTATCTCAGGGGATACAGGGGAGTAAGACAGATGGAGCCTTCCACGTCTCATCTTTGTCTGTACAGAAATCAGGACATTACGGTCTGGATGGGTGGACAGACAGATGGGGAAAAAAACGGCTGGATGGTTCAGCTCAGAGAGTGGCTGTTAATGGGTCATCCCCTGCCTGGCAGCCGGTGACTGGTGGAGCATGGCAGATGTCGTCACGTTTGCAGGCAACACCAAACTGGGGGGAATAGACAATAGCCACAAAAGCAAGGCTGCTGTCCAGAGGGACCCAGACAGGCTGGAGGAACAGGCCAGCAGGAGCTCCATGAAATTGAAAAAGGACAAATGCAGAGTTCCATGTCTGGGAAAGCAGCAGCTCTGGCAGTGACAGACTGGGGAACAGCTCAGCAGAAGAGGCCCTGGAGGTCTTGCTAGATCGCAAATGGGATGAGAGCCATGAGGACAGTGACTCCTGCAAGAGTAGAGGGTATCTCCTCCCTCTCATGCACTTGGTAATGAAGGCCCCAACAATCAAGCCAGTTCAACCAGCTGCATGTCAAACCCCAGTGTGACACAGGAAGACTGTTTCACACAGCCTGTCTACAACATCAGGTGTGGACCATCATTCTGATGAAGTTCAGCTTGCAAAGGTGAATGATTTCATTTCCAAGTCAAATCATGTGTTTTGCATGATCAGAGAGAGACACGGTCATTCACAGGATTCAAAAGGTCTTCTCTTTTGCAATCGCTGTCAAGCTGACATTATGGAAAGGGGAAGGAGACACCCCAACATACTGCAGCTGAACAGCAGCTAGCACTTAACACTTCCATGAAAACCACAAGAAACTGTAGACAGGCTGACCTGGAGGACTTTGAGCTATCAATAGTCCCATGCAAGAAGAAGACTGAAGTAGCGAGGGTGGGTAACCTTAACACAATACTGAAAAAGCACCTCTTGAAGAACTAGACTTAAAGTCTTCACTGACAAGACATTGCCTAACACTGCCATCCTGAATTTAAGTTTATGAATACTGGAATTCAGCTCCCTGGGATCCAGCACAAATCACCAGCGGGAGGGAAGACACCACTGACTGACTCAGCCACCATTCACAACTTTGCACAAGTGCCTACGCAGGTGCCTGTCCACACGCTCCAGTCCTTGCTGGGTACCTTCCTGTTGCTTAAATAGGATGGTGTGTTCACCACATCAACAACAGCAACTGCCGGTTTTCACAGCCCCGGCTCGAGCGCCTGTCCTTCTCATTGCAGGCTCCTGACCCACGGCATGCCCCAGTTGCCCACACCTCAAGTCCAGTCAGTGAGCACCTCAAGGCACGTGAGAGGTTTGAGACACAACTACTGTTTTGGCAGCACCTTGGTTCTGATACTGCTAAAGCAGCTGGAAGGTAAAAAATAAAATAATTAAAAAACCCTACCCCAAAACCCATCTTTCTTTTCCTTCAGTGTATTTTGAGTATGCAATATCCTACCTGAAAAATGATGTTTCCATCCTTCCTAAATAAGAACATCTGGATGAGGATGGGGAGCTTTGGGAAGAACTGTCTGCCCAGGGGGGTCTTAGACTATTTGTGTCTGCCCTGCGCTGGGGCGGCCTCACCTCCAGTGCTGGGGGCAGGGTTGGGCGCCACAGCACAAAAAGGACATAAAACTGTTGAGGAGTGTCCAGAGGAGGGAACAAAGGTGGGGAAGGGTCTGGAGGGGCAGGCGTGTGAGGAGAGGCTGAAGGCCCTGGGCTGGTTCAGCCTGGAGAAGAGGAGGCTGAGGGCAGAGCTCATGGGGCCTCCAGCTTCCTCCCGAGGGGGAGCCAAGGGGCAGGCGCTGATCTCCTCCCTCTGGGGCCCAGCGACAGAACCCAAGGGAACGGCCTGGAGCTGCCCCAGGGGAGGGTTAGGGTGGGGATCAGGAGAAGGTTCTTCCCCCAGAGGGTGGTGGGGCCCTGGCACAGGCTCCCCAGGGCAGTGGTCACCGCCCCGAGCTGGGCTGAGTTCAGGCAGCGTCTGGCCAACGCTCTCAGCCATCTGCTGTGATGGGGCTGGGCCTGTGTGGGGCCAGGGGTTGGGCTGGGGGGCCTGGGGGGCCCTGCCAGCTCAGGAGATCTGTGATTCTGTGAAAAGCCAGCTAAGAGCAATTGATTACAGATGTAGGTACAAACCTGGCTCAGGAAAACAGCTGCAGATTGCCAGAAGCTGCGAAGATTCTCTGGGGAATCTCTCACCCTACACCCGCCCCGCTCCTGCACTGCTACCAGACCCCGAGAGGTGAGACTGCTCCCGCACTCCTGCCACCAGCAGCCACATGCTGAGCGGCCGCGCTGCAGGAGGAACTCAACACAGCGAGAGGCGCGGGGAGGCGCGGGCCGCCCCAGGCCAGGACCAGGCTCATTTGCCTCAGGGAAGATAACCCAGCAGATTACAACTTCTAAACCCTCTAAGTTACTCGCTGCTATCTGGAGTCATCTCGGGCCACTGACACCAAGCTATCTGATTAACAGCAGCAATCAAATTAACAGGAGGTATGTGCGGTAAACTGACTGACTAGCCGTGCAGCGGCAGAGATATTTACGGGAGCCACAGAGCTGCCGGGGCAGCGCACGCTCCCTCGTACAGGCTCAGCTCTCCCCCGCTGTGCTGAGAGTCCATCGCAGAAGGGGAGCACCCCAGCACCCACGTGAAGACGACGGGTGAGAAAGCACCAGGCTTTGCAGCGGACAGGGACTTAATGACATGCTGAAGTGTTGAGCCAGCAATCCAAGCAGGGAGTTGGAGAGCTTCTCTTTGAAAAAACTGGGAACCGAAGAGACCACATGGCACTAACACCAAACTCTGGTTTGGATTTGCCGATAAACAAGCTGATTGGATCACCTACCACGGCTTTCATCCTCTGGAACAGAAGATTCCAATTAGTCACACTACTTCAAAAAGGAAAAGACAAGCACTGTTTTTCCTTCACTAGGGCCCACTAGGACTCGGCAGGACATCCTCTGGCAAATGTCCGCTTCACATTACAAACACAGGCAGAACGGCTGTTCCGAGTTCAAAAACTTTAAAAAAAGGCAAAGCGTTTTTTTGTGGGAAGAGACCCCACAAACTACAGCCTGCAGGCAGTCACTTCCCATGATTTGCAAACCCATGAAAGGTGTCACACTGCCAAATGACCGAACTTCCCTTTTCCACCTGTGTTACCCACCATATTTACTAGAAAACTATTCCAGAGTTACCCTCCTCTCGTGGCTAGAGGTCTTCTAACTTGCAGTTCAAGGTTCTGAATGGTGCATTCATTTCTGTGGCAACACTGCCTTTTATTTCTAAGGATTGTGCTCCTTCTCTACCATTTACTGCAACATTTCTACAGACAGCAATGACTTCTCCTTTCTACCTCCATTACACAGGACCAGACACTCTCAGTCTCCCACCATAAGATGAGCCCTTCACAGCCCTTTCCATGTGTATCACACATCCGCTTCCCTCCCTCCTGTTCCAGCAATTAAGCTGGCATCAGAACAGACACCCTGAATCAATGGGTTTGTTCCAGCAAGCATTACCCTACGTGTGCCCAAGACAGGGGCCACGAGGAGCCCTGTGGGAGCGATGGGGCCCGGAGCTCGCCGCCTCACCTGGAATGCTGTTTGGCTGTTGTAGTTGCGAATCTCTTTGCTCGCACCGCGGAAGAGGAGAACCCGAGCGCAGCTCTCCTGCGAAAGCAAGCAAGGGGGAGAGGGGGAGGAAACCAATTAGCACCGCAGACTGGTGACAACGAGGAAGCAAACCACATTGTTTCATTGCACTCAGAATGCCTCCTCTGGCAAGGAAGGATGCTCAACCCCTACAAACCAGCCACCCCAACCCAACCAAGTCCACCCGTCTGTGTGCAGTTCTGGGGCAGCAGCAGCACGGCTGTGCCCAAACACCAGCCCAAGATCCGTGGCCACCACACATTCCCAGGTATTGCTGTTTCCTAAAGCCTTTCATTGTGTTTGGCTTGAATGCTCTGTGCTTCTGAGTGGTGTTAATTTCACACGCTTATGAACCCAGTGGACAGGGTACACAAGTCCTCGACATGCACAAAGTACCTACCACCAAACAAGCCACAAAACAGCCTCCATCTACATCTCTAAACAGTATTCAACTTTTAAAGCACAGACACCTCAGAAACTGGAAATTTCCTTTCTAATCAGAACACATAATATAATGTATAAAACCTCTAGGAAGAAACAAAACCTACAGAGCAAATTCCTTAGATACTGACCTCCACATCTCAGAAAGAGAACAGTGGGTGTGCAAGATCAGAAAGGGCTCTTCTACCACCCTCATTTCTCCTGAACACAGAGGTAGGGACCACACAGAAGGTAAAACAGAAATGGTGCCCTATGTCACCTGAATAGCCATCTTCAAAATTCAGAGATTAGTAGCACGGATTTAGGGCCATTGGCGAGAAGAACAGGACCCCGGCCTGCACGTCTCCGCCAGAGCAGAGTGAAAGCCCCAGGCTGTGCCCAACAAGCCCTGCCTGGGCCACCAGCCCACCTCCTGTTAACCGTGAGCACGTGGGCCAAATCAGCACTCTGCAAGCTGCTCCCTCCCAACCAGCAACGAGGGCTCGTGGCAAAGTAGGAATAAAAACCAGAGGAAAAATTGCAGACCATCTTAGGCAGTAAATCAGCAAAAACATCTTGGGAATGGGAACAGATTAAACTGTGGACTCCTTTGGCCACCTGCCTCTTGAGAAATCCAAAATCAGGCTGGTGCTACGAACAGAAACAGCCTCATCCCAGCAGAGTGTGGATACAATTCAGAACAACCTTTCTGGGTCTGGGAACAGTAATGGCTATGGGAAGGTGCCCCAGTCCCATCTTGTGTTCTCTCTCTCTCAGACAGGCTGGTGCCCCATCTACACTTTCTTGTTCTCATGCCCCACATCACACACATGTACCTGGTTATAGAGAGCACAAATATGAAGAGCAGTGTTTCCTGAGGCATTCTGTGCAGTCATATCAGCTCCATAGAAGAGAAGATGCTCCAGGTGCTGAACATGGCCATAGCGACATGCCTGCTCAAAACGCAAAGCAGAAAAAAGAAACAGAAAAAGAAAATCAAGGAGCAGCAAGAGGATGATAAATCTCATAACATCCTCTGCTGGATTCATCCACACTAGAAAAGTTGAATCACGCTGGACCTGTAGCCTGAAAAGTCCCATTAACATGCATGCACACACACTGCTGCTCCTTACAGCAATATACACCTGAATACTTATCAGACAAATCACCTCTACATCAATTGCAAATTTGGGATCAGTATCATACTGGTGTCAGGGCCTCCTCCAAACTGTTACTGTCTCAGCATAATTGTCTGGTGAAAAGAAGCCCTGAAGCACGAGCAGGCAGAGAGGAGGGAGATGGCCCCACATCTGTAGTTAACTGGTGTGGTATTTTCCTCTGCATTTGGTCCAGCAGTCCTCAAAGATCTACCAAGGCAAGGTAGGATGGACGCAGGAAGGAGGCCAGTCATAGCCAGTAAGTAGAGATCACAGACACATCTTGTTTTTTCATTCTGATCCATTCGTCCTTAGCTGTGCCAGCGCTCATTCACCTTGCAGGGGGCTGACAGCGGGGTGCTTCGGGAGGCCGTGGGCCCAAAGACAACTTGCCCTCCCGATGGTCCAAGACAGGGGCACTCTAGGCAGCACCAGCACATCCTCCCTTCTCCCAAGGGGTCTCGGTCTTGAAGCACAAAGCCAGCTCAGGTCCCCTAACCCCTAGCCCATGTCTTCCCTACGCCAAATCCACTTGTCAGGGTGTAAAACAGGAACAGATGCCACTGAACCAGGATGCCTCAGGTGCTGGATTGAGATTCTGAAGCACTGACCTATGAGCCAGTGATACTCTGTGGAGGACCCCAGGCACTGCTGACCGAGGCCAGAATAGAACAGCCTGGGATGGGAGCCAGAGCTGACACACCACGTGCAAGTCCTCCACATGGGAGCCTGGTCCCTGTGCCGGCCACCCCAGCCAAGCAGTGCCTCCACCACCCACCAGGACACCGCACCCCCGTGGGACCCGAGGGGACGGGATGAGCCCCTCAATCAGCAGCAGGTCAGTGGTCACCCCATCCGGATCCCGTCCCGTCACCCATCCCACCTGGTGGATCTCCTGCCAGCCATTCTCGTCCACGCAGCCAAGCCGGGCATAGTCGTGCAGCAGGAGCTCACAGCAGTAGGGATCCCCCCCCACCATGGCACTGTGGTACAGGGGCGTCAGCCCCCGGCTGTCCTTGTAGTCCGGGGAGGCACCCAGGTCCAGCAGCGTCTGCAAGAGAAGAGCCTGCCTCACTCTGCGGCTTCAGGCAGCCGCACTGTAGGGAAACCTGCGCCACAGAGAGTCTGGGCATGCTCTGGCCACGGCAGCAGGCAGCGCTCACTCCATCTTCCCCCCAAGGTTCACGTTACCAGTGCCACGCTTTTGTAAGGGGCTGTGCTCCCTGACAGCAGCACAAGAGATGCTCTGGCCCAGGGAGGGCACAGCCCTGCCGGCAGCCTGGATGGGGCGGGAGGAGCAGCCGGCGCTGGGGCGTGGGGCAGAGGGGAGGAGAACCCCCGTGGCGGTCTCCCCCAACTCACCAGCAGTGCTGCGTGGTTGCGGCACCGGACGGCCTTGTGAAGAGCTGTCATTCCCTCCCGTGTCCGGAAATCCAGGTGCGCTCCCCCATTGCGCAGTGCCTTGATCATCTCGGCGCTGAGCTCCAGCTGAGCCGCCGCAGTCAGGGGACACTCTGCAGAGCGCCGGGAGAGATGGGTGAGACCCACGGGGGGCACCCACCCCATCAACAAGCACCGTGACACCACTGGCCTCTGGCTCGGGCACGTCCCTGCCCACGCTCCAGCAACGCAGGGTGACCCCCACTTCCCTCAAGGTTGCCGCCCCAAACCCCACGTCTGCTCCCAGCCCGGCTTGGACACCAGCAGCTTTCCCAAACACCGTGCATGCACAGCCGAAGCGGACCGTGGGCTGCCCGTGGCTGCCCTTGGGTGGGGATGCGAGCCCTGCAGAGGAGAGGGGGGAGGAAAGCACTGGCAGTTTAACGCATGGCAGAAATGCCACTGCTGGCTCTCGGGCTGCGGAAAGCACACATCTGGACACACCATTTATACAAAGGGGAGAGGAAGGGGGTGAAAATCAGTATCCTCTTCAGCTTCTCCCTGCAGCAAGGCATGGAGAAGGAGCTGCCGTTTTGGGGGAGAGGCACAGCTATGCACCCCAGCACCAACACCAGCATCCACAGAGTGGTGCGGAGCTCCTCCACACATGGCTGTCCCGCAGCCGGTCCTCATCACCTCACGTCACCAGCAGCAATCTCCAAAGATGAAACACCCCAGATGGGAGGAATCTGTGTGAACCCCCGGACCTCTGAGGAGCCTGGCTTGTCGCACAGTGGAGCCTGCACAAACGCACCGGCTGGTTCAGTCCCAGCTCCAACCAGGATCAGTCCCAACTCCCAAAACTGCCCAGCGCGTAGAGCTTCCTCCACTTAGGGACATAATTTGAGCAGGCAACAGAAGAACTACAGAAACCCCCTTCCACAGCCCTCCCTCACCAAGTGCACCCTCACCGGCCCCCAGCCACCCTCTGCTTCCATTTTTTGGGTGTGCGCAGGAGCCCCAGTGCCCATCTGTTGCTCTCTGTTGGTGTGTGAAGCTCCAAATGGCAGAAAAGCGCCTCTGTGCCGGACGGGCAAAGCCTCTTCTGACAGGAGCTACTACACCCTTCCCTCGGATTTCAGCATCCCGCAGTCCGCTGAACACGACCTTGATGGGTTTGCCAGCTCGCAGCACAGCCCTCCTGCCCGCAGCACAGGGCCCCTCCGCGGTCCTCGTGTGGACAAGCGTGGAGGACCTCTCCTTGTGTGGGGGCCACGGTGCTGACAGAGGATGGGGGTTTCTGTCCTACCCTGACGGTGTTAGGGAGATCTGAGCTGCAAAAGGACCGTGCTCACCTATCCACCAGCTGATCGGATAGCACCAAGAAGAAAGAAAAATGTCCTTTCACGAAAAATGAGTAAAGTCTCTTTAAGAGACAGAACATTTTTCTGAACATTTTGCTATAATTACATACATTTGTTTTCTTCAGAGTGCAATATTAGAAAAAAAAAAGTATGCCTTCTTTCTCAAACAAATTCCCCATACCACAAATGGAGTGATGTGGACACAGCTAAAATAAGATGCCATCAGCTAGAAATACCGTTGGGTATTTCTTAGAAAGGTACCTAATTTGCACGTAAACTAAAATATCTTGATTTAGTAGAAATAACTATTGAAATGAGAATAATAAAATTGTTTGAGATACAAATAACAAAGGATACAAACAATAGTTTTAGAGCATTGCTATTAGCCATATTTTTAAATGAGATAGATAGGGGTCAGACAAGGTTCTGTGGCTTTGCTAAAACTCTCTGGGTTTTGTGCTATAAGACACCAATCTAAAAAATTAAGATTACCAAAGACTGTTGTCAAGAGGATTAAAGATGGGGTCACCAATAAGAGGAATCACCAGTAAAGGAGAACGTTACATCTGGGTCTTCTGGGGACCTGCCCTCAACTGAAAACCGTCAATCACTTTTAACAACACTCTGGAAGAAAGTAGGAAGTAATCTCTAAGAAATTTCACACTCTCACGCACACTGTGCTGTTATATACAGCAAAGTCAATGGTAAAATGAATAAAAAGCTTCATGCATTCATTGCCCAATGTCAGACTAATGCTAAACAGAGGACAGGCACGATGCTTTATAACTAGAAAACAAGGGATGTGTTTTAAGCATGACGGCAATCACCACTGTAACAACACAGCTGCTGCATGGGAAGGTCATGGTCTGCACACAACTGACCCCATCACCCAAGAAAAAGCTGGGGAAATATCTCCTCAGCTCGGCAACAGCTGTGAAGATGAGGGTTTGGTGAGGGTTATTGGTAACAGGCTACAACCCTTCTCGCAGTGGGTGCAGCCACCGGGAGGGAGCAGTGCCTGATGCAGCCCAAGAAACTGTGGAAAACACCACCACTTGTCGCAACTGACAGACGGGTGGATGCGCTGCCACGTGGTGCCGGGGAAGGTTCGGAAGACCTCAGTGGAGTCTGCAGGGACATTGTGGTGGTTTCTGTGCTCAGCAGAGCTGGGTGGCTGCGGTGGAAGCACAGCCCAAGCTTTCACTGAAGCAGGATGGGGATGGGAGGTCCTGATTCACACACTCACCCTGCACCAAGGTTGATGAAGAGGTGGTGATGAGCGTGAGCTGCTGGGGCAGGACGGCCTTCCTCCTCCTCCCCACCAACACCAAAACCACCTCTGTGCAGCTCCCCAGCTCTCTAGCTGGGGCCACCTCCAGCCAAAGGCAAAGATAAGATAGAGGGGAGTCCACTGAACCTATGGTCTTTTAAGAACCACTGCCTGTCTTCTGTGCCAAATACCACTGCTTTAATTGCTGTTGTTATCACTGACTTTCAGTTACTGCTTTTTAACCAGGATTTCTATAATACTCTTCCTTATGTATGGTTATTTTTAATTATTTTGAGAGCACCTGTTTGGCCCTTGCAGTTTTATAAGAACTCAGACTGTTACAAACTTCAGGTTCCACATATGAACTGAAGTATCCTCATCACTCCCTGCTCCAGGCATCTACTTCCATGTCCACATGCAGTTAAATCACCAGTCTTTTTTCAATATCTCAGTTTAAATGAGACAAACTTTTCAAAGGGCCAACAGACACAGAAAACAAGGCTTCAAATCTTCCTTTAGTCTCAGTTATTAGTATGTTAAATTCAACTGAAAAATCTATCACATTATCTTGAACCCCTAAGACTGAGAAAGGTCCAAGCAGGGCATTTCAAGATGCACTGAATGAACCGCAGCTAGCAATTTGTTCACTAAATCTAATCTAATCACTGTCTAATCTAGGATTTTAGCGATTACACTCTGCTAATTCTTGGAAACGTGCGTATCCAAATATATGCTTTAAGTAATTAACTAATAAGTGCACAAGATCCGTTGCAGCAAACGAGAACCAGCAAGACAAGGCATCGCAGGCTGCACAGCAAAGGAACGTGAGTAACGGCCATAAGAAGGAGCCGCAGGCCGGACTCTGGCTTGGGCGGCCAGGCAGCCGAGCTGCCCCGACAGGGTTTGACGCCCGTGCTCCCTCCGACGCTCAAGGACCTGCTCCGATGGCAAGAGCTTGCTGGCCAAGCCAGCACCCAGCTGCGCGTGGCGGCTGCTCCAGCGTACCTGATCCCTGACGGGGCGAGATTAAATTCTGCAGCCCAAATCCGCAACGGCAAATCGGGGCCAGTGGGCCAGAGCTGGACTTGGGAGCAGCATCGGTGCTCAGAGGAACAGGAGCCCAGGGAAGGAGTAGGTGAGATGGTCTGGGTCCAAACAGCTGCTAGTGGGACTGTCCCCTTAACCAGTAGGTTGTAGGGAAGCAGAGGTGGGGACTGCAACAGCTTCTTGGAGGACTTCCTCGGGCGCAGGGCACCCTTGCACTCTACCAGCCTGACTGGTGAGAGCAGCACGGGACCGGGGCACCGCGCCAGGAGCCCTCGGCTCCGGCAGCTGGAGCACCAAGCAGGTACCGTTCCAGGAAGTTCACTTGTACTCCACTTAAAGGAGTATTTTCTCTATGTTTTTGTTTTGTAAATTTGTTTTGTCTACGTTCTGCTAAAGGAAGCTCAGGGTGAAAAGCACTGTTAATGTTTTAATTGCAAACAAGATATTCTGGCAATCCTCAGGCTGGTCATTCTGTGAAAGCAATGAATCCAAACAAGGTTGAGTTGCAGAACAAAACGTCTGAGCTCCCGTACCCAGAACCGGCCAAGATCCCCATGCTTGCCAACTGTCAGGGGTTACCTACGCACCCCCCAGAAGATGGAGGCAAAGAGACCACTCGACAGGACAGCCACTGTGTCATTCTGCAGCCTCGCACAGAAACA
Source organism: Psophia crepitans (assembly GCA_013399095.1). Taxonomy (NCBI): domain Eukaryota; kingdom Metazoa; phylum Chordata; class Aves; order Gruiformes; family Psophiidae; genus Psophia; species Psophia crepitans. The sequence continues at coordinate 46,665 of VWZZ01005912.1, read as the reverse complement.
CACAGCGGAGGCTCCTCGCATTCGGGGAGAATGTCAGGAGAACTGGAATTCACATGGCAAGGGAAGGTGAGAAACCCCAGAGCATGCTCTAACACGAGCAGGAACAACCTCTCCCCTCTGATACCAGAATTTTCAAAAAAAAAGAAAAACACTTTAAAAAAAAATTTGTCTTACCCCAGGACTTTATGTAGGAAAAGGGAGGATCTCTGTTCAAGTTGAAATGACAACATGCTTGATATGAAAGTTTTCCTGCACGGAAAGGAGGGTTACACCGTGCTCCTGTACAGCCCCACAGAAGATCTGCCTAGGACAAACACACCCACCAGCAGAACCTCCTGGCAGTGTTCTTCAGCTGTAGGTGAAAACCTTACATGTACAAACAAAACACCATGATCTCTCATCTCCCACTTCAGTGGAATGCAAACATATTGCTTTTCTTTAACCTCCAGCTGCACATTCCATTCAAAGAGATGACACCAGTTTGCTTAATTGTAGGGAATCCCGTTCGGAAGATCTCACGTTGTACGGTGAGCTTAGGCACACCCCTATGACCTGCACAGAGCCCCACAGTGGCCACACCCCATAAAGGGAGTATATAAACCTGTGACGCAGTTTAATAAATGCCATTTTGCTCATCCATCATGTTGATGTCGTGATCACTTGGCCCCGAGGTGAGAGTCCTCAGGGGTGAGGTGTGTCCTCGGACTCCAGAACCAGTAGTTGAAGTCCCCTGCTGCAGCTCCAAGAACACGGAAAGCAACACTTAATAAAAAGGTTTAAAGCAACTAGACTAAAGGATTTTAAAGTGAGAAGGACAGTAACTTTACAAACCACAAGCCACCAGAGCTTCATGCAGGGTCTTCCCCAGCTGACCACAACTGCTGGCCTAACCAGCACTTTCAGCCGTCACTTTCAGCTACTAAAATTGAAATCAACAGAAAATGTATCACGTATGTATGTGAGTTATTCAGGTAATTAACGGAGTAATTGCACGTGTGTACCTGAATGCATTATGCCACAGCTGGCAGACAGCCTGAGCACAGGGCAGCCAAAGGGGAGAGGAGCGGAGCGAGCCCCCTGCGCCTCAGGCAGTGGCCTTTTCCTAACAGTAAGCGCTTGAGAAAGCCCTGCGATGCACAGCAAGCATTAAGCAATTACTTATTCCTGTTGCTATTAGTCCTCACACTGGATGGGGGCCGCAGTCCGTATTGCTGCACAGTCAGGAGTACTTCTTTGTAAATGCAATGATCTCCTCTCATTCTCCCGCTGCTCCCCAGCTGCCACCCGATGTTAAATATTGAGGCTTGCCGTTCTCTCTTCTACACGCTGAACTATCACTCAGGCTTGGGTCTAATTTTAGAGTAACGGTAACTTCTCAAGTGGTTTTTTTACACCCTTAAAACGTACCTACAGGAAGCAACTGTGATTATTTTCTTTTCATCTCTCTCAAAGACTGATTTTTCCTAGAATATCTTCCAAACAATCCTGCGGCACTGAAACGTGAACGATGGCAAACTGGGCTGCAATGGTTTACGATGTGGCTCTTCTCCGCCCTCTCATCCCAGCAGAGTCAGGGGAAGGGGACCATGGGCTGCACTTCAGCTGCCCCAGCGCAGCTTAAAACCCTCCCGAAAGCAGCTTAACTGAAGACACGAGGCTTCGCACAGAAGAGGCTGGGCCGCCGCCGCATCTTCCTGTTGGCTCCGCCAGGAGGAAGGCACCACAAAGCACAGAAGATTTTATGGTGCAGCCAAGGTTATTTGAAGTCCATTAACTGATCCAACTCTGCAGAAGAACATTCCTCCAAGCAGGGAAGTCCAGCTTGCCTTGGCCAGCTCCCCACACGCACCCCCTGTGTGCAAGGGAACCACTCCATTCTGAACTCAGCACAGGACAAGCGTGCAACACCCACACGGATGCGGCATGAGGGGACCCTGGCTGCAAATCCCCTGTGTCTCCAGCAAACCTAGCATCGACGTTAGACATACAAACAGGCTGTGTGAAGGGCAGAAGAAGGGAAACTTTCCCCGCCAAACAGGAACAGCTTGCGTGACAAGTCCCTGAGCGTGGCTGCTGCGTGTCCTGGGAACAGAAAGAACAGCACATGCTGGAAAGAGAAACCAAGAGTAAACACAGGCATTTTGGTGGCCCAGATGAACTGGGCAAACGTGCATCATCCTTCTAATCTATAACACAGATATATCCCATTCTGAACCTCTAGAATTTAAACCTCAAACAGCATTATATGCCTTCTCTCCTTCAAAAAGAAATAGTTCATGAGCAAGGGGAGACCTCTGCTTTCTGGAAAACTTAGCAGGCTGCAGATAAAATTATTCATTTTCCTGTGTTGAATAGGATTATGGAGAATGACCCACAAATAATTTCTGCAGGGATATTTTTTCCCCCAGGTCAGGGGAGGTAGAAGAAAAGGTTACACAAAGCAAGAACAGGATGAATCATTTTTATTAGGGATCTATACTGCAAAGTCTTTGAGACAGTAATACTGCATTCGGTGCCTCAAAAAAAAAAATCAGCAGAGCAGTTACAAACTGCCTTCAGCTGGGGATGAAAGGAACATTTGTGTTGCACAGGAGTGGTTAAAGAAGAAAGCTTTAGCAGCTGAAGTCCTGAATGTCTAATACCTCAAGGGTTTGGGTTCCCCCTCTCCACTTTTGTACAAGGAAGGAGAATAAACGGTGTTTGTAATTGTCCACGCTGCTGAAGACGTGGCCACACAGACAGGAGCATTTGGTGTCAGAGCCTATTTGCAATATCCCTGGTAGACTCATCCCTAGAGATGCGGTGGATAAAAGAGCACGGCTAACAGCCATGCTGCTCTGCCTATAAGGACGGTAGATTTACTTCAGTGATTTTGTAAAGGATGGCTGTGAAGTTAAGAATAGCACTTATGCACTGCAGCTTTTTCTATCTTTGCTAAATACCAAGCACTGGAAGTACCATCATTTATTTATTCCTTCTCTTGAAATCTTAGTTGGACATCTGCCCACTATCCCATCTATTTACTCATAAACCTGAAAGCTCCGGGTTAAAAATTCAGTACAGAAGTATTCTCAACCAAGGAACAACTAAGGTTTTCAAAGTATCTGGGAGAGAGGAGGCTTGACTTGGCAGCGAAGTGGCTTTTCTCTCTCCATGCACAGTACCCCTGCAGGTCCTTAAAGGAGACAGAAAGCAGTCAGCAAGAAAACTCTAAGACCTTTTGGAAAGAGAATGTCTCCTCCCTGTTTGTACCCTCTTTAGTTTCAGGTTTTACCAGATTCTCCTGGCTGAGAGTCCTGGCTGAGAGGCCAGGTGGGCATCTGCTGGGAAAGAGGAAGAGGAGAACTGTTTCAGAAGGACTTGGGATGAGGAAGTCCCTTAGAAGTTGAAGAAGGTCAAAGCCAAAAATCAAAACCAGATGCTCTAAAAGATTTTGTGTTCCTGGAAATGGTGCAATGAGAGATGGCTTCTGAGTAAAGAACATTTATGGAAGTTTGTGGCATTGCTGTCTTCAGAACGTGGAGTGCCAGAGGAGGATTTATTCATAGAATCAGAATCACAGAATGGTTTGGGTTGGAAGGGACCACAAGGATCATCTAGTTTCAACTCCCCTGCCACGGGCCGGGACACCTCCCACCAGCCCAGGTCTCCGCTGGCTGTTATGCAGCCCAGACTGCTAACTGTCTCCGCTTTGGCTGTTAAGCTCAAATACCACTACAGGCTGAAGGGATGGAGCAAAGCCACTGCTAGTTCAGTGTTTAACAGTGGCCACAACATCATCTTGACCTGGACAGGTTGGATCGCTGGGCAGAGGCCAACGGGATGAGGTTTAATGTGGCAAAGTGTCGGGTCCTGCACTTTGGCCACAACATCCCCAGGCAGCGCTACAGGCTGGGAGCGGGGTGGCTGGAAAGCTGTGCAGAGGAAAAAGACCTCTCAGCGGGGTGCTGATTGATGCTCGCCTGGACATGAGCCGGCAGTGTGCCCAGGTGGCCAAGAAGGCCAACGGCATCCTGGCCTGTATCAGGAATAGCATGGCCAGCAGGAGCAGGGAGGTGATCGTCCCCCTGTACTCAGCCCTGGTGAGGCCGCACCTCGAGTACTGTGTCCAGTTTTGGGCCCCTCACCACAAGAAAGATATCGAAGCCCTGGAGCGTGTCCAGAGAAGGGCAACGAAGCTGGTGAAGGGGCTGAAGCACAGGTCTGATGAGGAGCGGCTGAAGGAACTGGGCTTGTTCAGTCTGGAGAAGAGGAGGCTCAGGGCAGACCTTATTGCCCTCTGCAACTACCTGAAAGGGAGTTGTGGCGAGCTGGGGGTCGGCCTTTTCTCACAGATAACTAGTGACAGGACAAGGGGAAATGGCTGCAAGTTGCGCCAGGGAAGGTTCAGGTTGGAGATGAGGAGAAAATTCTTCTCGGAAAGGGTGGTCGGGCCTTGGAACGGGCTGCCCAGGGAGGTGGTGGAGTCACCATCCCTGAGGGTGTTTAAGGACAGGTTGGATGTGGTTCTTAGGGACGTGGTTTAGTGGGTAATAGGTGGTGGGGGGATGGTTGGACTAGATGATCCTTGAGGTCACTTCCAACCTTAATGATTCTATTCTATTCTATCTGAACTGGCATTCAGAGAGGTAGAAAACCTCCATGCCCCACAGACTTCAGTGGCAAACAGCCTCCCTGCGCTGTGCCAAGCCCTCCTGGTCCCGGGGGGACATGTTGGGAGTTCTTCTGCCTCTGCCTGCCAGACAGCACAGTCTGTGCCTTCACCCCTAAGTGTCTCCTGAGACGGTCCTGCTGAATTCCATGGGAGGAAGGTGGTTTCCATGATTGCTGGCTGTCCAGGAGGCAGGGATGTCAAGCAGCGATTCTTACTCCCCTTGTACGGTGCCAGTCCAGCCTTCCGCTGGCTCTCAGGGCTGTCTGCTGTGCGCAGGGAGTGCTCAGCAGCCTGGTCTGCCACAGCTCCCTGCTTCCCAGAGGAGGAAAAAAAACCACATTCAGAGTGTTACTACTTGTCTCGGAGACAGGTCCAACATCGCTGGCCCCCATGCCATGCAGCCTTGCCATGGGCAGCTTGACCACACGTGCAGATCTCCCTGGCCAGCTGGAGGAAACGTGGGGTCCCAGGGGAAATTCCCAGGCACCTGTAGATCCACAGATGGGTTTGGATGCAATAACCAAATCAAAGGCTTCTGTGCCTCAACAGGAAGGTTTCCTCGCAGCCTGCAAGAAAGCTTTAAGAGCAAACGTAATGAAAAAGGCAGCTCCCACAAAGGCAGTCAGGTTCTGCCCAGATCTGTAGGCTTAGAAGCCACTTCTTGAACTAGTTCAGCCTTGGCACAATCGAAGTCCAAATCACCAGGGGTCTTTCCCATTCTGGAAGAGGATATTAAGTATTAAATGAACGCTCTCCTTTCTCTCTACACCCTTGCTCTGCTTCCACAGGGACTGGCAAGGAGATGGTGTCCTGCAACGAGACTTCACTGGCTTCATCCTCAGCAGTGCTGTCCATTCCCAGGTTTCCTGTGCCAGGCAAGTCCCAGTGTCCTTCCCAGTCTGGGCAGGCCAACAGCCTCCTCCTTTGATTAACAGCACACGCTCACTTTAGCAGACCTCCTGCGTTGCAGACTGAGACTTGGTGAAGCCCCTTGAATATAAAACTAGAAGCCGAAGTATTCTTCCATCCATCACCCTTGGCTAGCTAACATAAAGACAGAGCAGGAAGGACACGGAACCATTACGTTTTTCCACTGCCATTCACCAAAATAAAACACTATCCTGCATGTATGTGTATTTATTTTCTCCCAGGACAAGGCGGTACGAAAAAAGGATCATAACCGACACGCATCAGTCATAGTGCTTAATGCAGTCCCATTAAGGGCAGCATGGAAACTTGTAGCGGAAAACAAATGATCTCAGAAAAATAATTTGCTTTCTCTCTGCCCCAAACCCTACAATTCAGATAAAAATGCACTGGGCTCCTACCAACAGCACAGAAGCATCGCCAGGAAGCAGGAGAAGCCTATGAAGGCGCCAGACACCACAAAGCCGCAGTACTTGTACGCCGCGTACCGCTGCCGGGTTTTCAACACTGAGCTGACTTGTAATGATCAGCATCACAAAACCAGCATCACTGATAATACAAAAACCTTTACCAGGAGGCGCACAGGCAAGTGTCCTTTCTAATCTTGCTCTTCCTCACGGGTTTCCACACAGAACTCTAACCTAAGGCTCCATCCATGCATGCTGCCACTGTGCAGATCTTTACTTTATAAAAGGAAAAAAAATATTAAAGAAAAATAGCCTAAAGATATTTATTTTTGTATAAGGCTTCTTCCAAACCAACTTTGATATTCGTATTAAAATAACTGTCTCTGCTGCTTTGTGAAGCCTTTAAAATTCATACCATAAATTGAATCAGTGCAATTTTACACGGGAACGCTGGGAAGGCTTGTGAACACATCCTCTTCCAACTGCAGTTGTGCCGGCCGAAGAGGCTGCCTCCCCCAGCCTTGCTCCAGGGTTTGTTCACTCCCCTGCACGCTAGGTCAGCTCATCACAGGAGCCTTGCCTAACATTCTTCAGTAAAAATGAGCTGCTTTTTTTTTTCCGAAACTGGGGTTAATGGAATGATTAGGTACTTCAGATAACTAATTCATCTTCTGGCAGAGAACAGAAGGGAGGCAGGTTGGAAGCAGAAGTCCATGATAAATTCCATAAACTTTACTTGACGGGAATTGCTATGTGCCTGCTCTCCCTCTTTGCTCACTGCAAAATGCTGGGAGGCTGGGTCACGAGGGAAGGATGCGGACTGCTTTCAGGGGTAACGGGGACTGTGGTATAACTGCCAGCACTGAAACCTACAGGTGATGACACCATGTCAGAGTATTAAGGATGAGAAAGTACTGAATGGGCAAGGAGGGCCAGAGAAAAAGTTTCTATTAAAATCCCATCATCTATTGTATGGCCACTGATTATTCAGAACAGGACTTCAAATGTATGTGGATTAGTATCTGACATCATAAATTAAGAGGTCCTTCATAAGATTTTGTTGCAGACTACTAACTAAAAAAAAAACAAAAAACCAACCTCGCATTAAGGTCTCAGTGTTTATCTCCAAGACGTATAAATGAACATTTGCACTACTAGGGCAACTTCAACTTGAAGGAAAACGTGGGATGTCCCACCCAGCAAGCAATAAAATACCACTTCATTTTCTAAAAAGGAGAAAGCTGATCACTTTTCCACAGACACTGTTTCCCTAGGCAGACAGGGTACAGTTTCTAATAAATACAGACAGCAAAAGGACCAACTGTTTCTTTTTCACTTTGCTGCTGTGGGAACACATTATTTTCCTTTCCATCACCAAATAAGGGTTTCTGACTTGAGCTACCCAAGACTAAGTTGTTTAACATCTAGTGAACTTTGTAGATCATCCTCCTTATCTTCTCCCCAAAGATATTCCTGGTCCAAAGTAAGTTAAATTTTAATACATTTTGAAATATTGGGACATTCAAAAAGACCAGGAGAAAAGCAGTGTCAGGCCAATGTCCAGAAAGGGGCAAGTAAAATGATCCATGAAACTACAAGTCAGAAAAATAACACTGATCCTGGGAAAATTCATTTGAAATGTAATTGACAGAGCATTAAATAATACCTATATTATTAATATCACCCAATCAAGTTTTACAGTAAATAGGTCTGCCTGCTCAAACATAATTCCTTTCCTTGGTAAATTACAAGTCTGATAACACAGAGGCTGTACGGACTTGAGTCCCACGCTTGGCTGAGCCCTGCGAGACATCAAGAACGAGTGGTATAAAATGTCAGTCACGCACATTCCAAATGAGCAAAAACCAGCTGAAGAGCAGCAGTCAGAGCGGTCACTGGGGACCGTGGCCGACCACGTGGGCGCTGAAGAGGCTCTTCAGGGTGTTGGATCTGACTCTATTCTAGATCCTCACTGATTATTCTGAAGTAAATGCAGATCTCTGACCAGATTTGTCGATGCCACAAAGCGTGGAAGAGTGCTAGGAGCAATCAGGGCCAGGCAGTCCCAGAACCAGGAACAAGAGCCATGGAAACCCTGCAGGATGATGCATCTGAGACGCTACACATCGGGGAGGAGATGTGCTGCCCTGGGCTGCAGTCACGGCTCTGCGAAATGCTCGTGCCCGGGGGCTGCGCTAGACCTCCCCGGCTGCGCTGCTGCGGTTGGCAGCCTGGGGGGGAGCAGCACGCTCCCGCCATGATCTTCCATCATCCTGCCCAGGCTGCGTGGGAATTCAGTGAGAAGGATAATAACGTCCCAAAACAACCAACGCTCCCAAGCAAGGAACCGCTGAGTGGCTCGATTTCGTTCAGCCAACATGGACCAAGTAAGCTCAGGTTAAGGTGAGCACAGGACCAACACAGGAGGAGGAACAGGAAGGGAACTCCCCAGGCCCCTCTGTTGAGCAGAACATAACGTGGGGTCTCACCCAGAGATGCGCGGTCACCCCCGTCCTCCCAGAGGTGGCCCCGGGCGGCAGGGACCTGCCGGCAGAGCCACGCCTGCCCCTGACGGGTGCACAGGCTGGCAGCCCGCTCACTGGTACCCACGTTCTTAAAAACCTCTTCAAAATGGAGTAGTGACATATAAGCCACAAAAATGACAGGAAAAAATGGAGAAAATACCTTCAAATGAACGACTGAAGGAGTCTGGCCTCTCTCTAATTAAGGAAAGGAAGATTGAATGTTGACTTGATTACCATGTATAAATACCTTCATGTGAAGACATACAGGTACTAAAGTGCTCTTTAATCTAGAAGATAAAGTATACCGACAGCTGGAAGCTGAAGCATACAAATTTAAATGAGATACGAATTTTAAACAGTGAAGGTGATTAACCAAATAACGAAGGAAAGGCACGAATCTTCTGTTCCCTGAATCAAGATTGATGACTTTCTGGAAAACATGTTTAAGCTTTCCCTAGTGAAT
>VWZZ01005912.1:2448-37660 GCA_013399095.1 Psophia crepitans | reverse complement strand
TTTCAGGAACCCCCGAATACCGCGCGGCAGTTTTATGTCATTCTTTCATGCTCATGAAACAGGCTGCAAAGCAAGCAGTAATGAAGTGTTCCTGCACAAGAATTAGGACTCCAGAAGTGAGGTGCCCAAGACCTTCCCGGCTCCAGCAGTCTCTTTTCACATCTCATACCATCCACTCTGCTTTTGCCCTCGGTTCTGAACCGGATCCAAACAACTGTTGGTGTAGGTGTTCTTCCTCCCTCCCCCTCTGCATCTCACACAGCCTTTCCAGTACTTGAGAGCCTCCTCCTGTGAGCCTCTGCCCTCCCGTGAAATAACATCTGGGTTCAAACCATATCAGATTCAAAACCCTCACAGCGCCGTTTCAAGCAGCGCACTGCACTCTGCAATATCATATACTCTGGAAAGCTGGATCAGCTTCGGAAGAGTAGAGGACGTTCTTTATAAGGAAAGATACCTCAAAATGCTTGTAAGCTCTCGGGCAAAAATGAAAACCACATGGAGCTGAGCTGTTTGGACATGCTCCAGGGCAGACAGTGATCGCGTGGGCATGCTATCAGCTACCTTTCATATCAGCAGTTGTTCACCAGGACACCCTGGCAGGTTCAGAGCGGCTGCACCAGCAAATTAAACAGTATAAACATTCCTGGGTGCTGTTCACATGGCTCTGGCCAGATCCGGCTGCACCAGCTGTCAGCTTCCCAGTTCAGGAGCTGGCAGAGGCCAGTCCCAAAGGGCAGTTTGGATGCAGCCGCATTATCTGAGAGGGTAAGAGAGGTTAATACTGTGAATGACACCATGCTCTGCCACCTGACCTCGGTGCTGAGGAATGGTCTGGACACCCCAAATTCCCAAGTACAGAGGCACCTCGTGTTTCAGAAACACCCTGAAAATCCGCCCAGCTGAACCAGAAACACAGAAAATTAATCATCAGATTGGATTCCACTCACGGGTTGGAAACGTACCCATGATTCACACACAGAAGTGTAACTCTATAATAAATACTAATAAGTTGTATTACTTTAAACCAGGAACAACAAAAGCAGGAACTCCTCTCTCAGAACAAGACTAGGAGAGTTCACAGCAGAGGAAATGGGGAGAGGTCCTCCCTCACTGCCCCATCAGTAAGGAAAATACGCTGGACTCTGATCCTCACTTCCAACAGCCAGGAGCCTGCAGAAAACACAAGAGCCAGCGCCCCAGCAACCGGACTTCTCTGGGGTGAATTTTGCTCACACAGATAGGGGAAAAAAAGAAGAGAAAAAAACTGAGGAAAACAGAGGCCAAGATTATATTTTCTTGACCACCAAAATACTCGTTAAAACTTCTGACTGCGTCACGAAGAGATCCTCGGGCATCAATGTTTGCCAGTCCCAGCGACAGCCCCATCCTGCCCAGCACCCCACAGAAAGGCACATGGCCCCACAGCTCTATTTTATGCCGTATTCCCAGACTTTCTATCTTTCCCACACATACATCATTTTTCCCAAGAGCCTTCTGTAAATTCATGCTCCCAAGACCCGAGCATCACAGGAAGACATACTGCTGAGAAATTCAACTTACATCTCTCTGTTCCAAAGCTTCTTTGGGACAGTATATCATTTGCTACACCCCCTCAAAACCAACCACTCTCCAAATTCCCACTGTGTCCCCTGGGCACTTCCTCCCCCAACCCTGCTCTGTCAGCCTCTGCTCTCTGGAGAAGCCAGTCTCACCTCCAGTATCCGGATCATGAAAGTTGGGGTCCAGTCCCTTCTCCAGCAGTCTGCAGACCTTCTCCGCATTTAGCATCTGCACATACTCCATGAACTTCTTCAGGTTTGCCTGCAGCCATGACACCCCAGGAAAACACAACACATAGTGTTAACACCACAATATGAAGAAAGAAGCCACCAGAGGAATATCCCCATTCAGGAGACCTAAGGCAAGCACCAGGAATAATAATGGGGCAGCTCCCACCAGAAGCCAGGACACAAGCGTAGGCCACAAATCTACATGGAACATGGTCCTTTCCTCCCTCTCCTCAAGACTGGGATTGCTGGGTGACGCCATGGGAACCGTCAGGGGCCACCAGCCACCACCCTCTGCCCCCACCGCAAGTCCCCTGCTAAAGCACGTTCTGTTCCTACACACCGCGAGGGCAGGCACACAGGCTGCACGCGCTTGTGACACAGGCACATCACGTGCAACCTCACGTGCCAGCTGAGCAGCAGCAGTGAGCTGTACCACTGGGGTTTCATCCACGTCTCACTGCAGCGTTGCGCTGGGTTGTCGCAAACTCATCTTAGGGGTGTACCACCCCTCCACCTGCTGAACTTAAAACACTTCGCAGGAAAGATCGAGCTACTCAAACGCTGACCGTTACTGCACGGCTGTCACACGGCTGTTCACTGTGCTTTCTACGCGGTGTAAGCTTCTGTCTTTGGCCAAAGACTAAATCTTGTTCTGAGGGGACTGAGTGCCCAAAAGACTCTTTAAGTTCGCCTGGCTGCTTGTGGGTTGTTGGTTTTTCCCCTTTTTTCTCTTTTGGATAGCTGTACTTGATGAATACCTTATTTTATTACATTTCCAGACTCTAGAAACTGCAGCTCTGCCAGGTAAGGCAGGCAACACTTGGATGGGCTGCAGCGTGAAAACACCCATCCCATGCACATTTTCAGTCCAGATTTTCAGACCTTTGACTGCAGGTCGGCTGGGGTTTTTTGAGTTTATTTCCATCAAACCTTGCAGCAGCCCAGCCAGCTTTAGGGAAGAACTCCAGCAAGTGTCCTCAGCTCACAGCAGCAGCGTGCAGTGAGCTGAGGGCAGCCGCTGGGACAAGCTCCAACCAACTGGTCACGCCGCAGCCAGCGGTCAGAGAACCGCTCTTGCTCCTGTGAACCCCTGCGCAGCTGGCCGAGCGCGTCTGAGCAAAGCAGAATTTTCACTCAGTGAAAAAACTCACATTTCAACATTTTCTCTTAATTTGATGTAGAAAAGTTATATCTTTGTGAAGCAAAACCAATTCCAAAGTGCTTCACTTCCAATTTAATTTTGAAGATTTCCAGTCGGAAAACAGAAAAAAAACCCTCTGAAAACAACAAACAGGGTGCAGAAGCATGTCCAGCTCTCTTCTAAGGCTTCATAAACAAGATTTCATCACATAGTATTTTGATTTTGTCAAAAATTAATTTTCTCGGGGAAAACTTAACAGTTTTAGAACCAGTTCTACAGAGGACCCTGCAAATCCCCACACTCGGGACCCACAAGCTCATCTCTGCTACTTCTCTGACATGCTGAGAAGACCATGGTGAGAAGTCAGATAGAAAATAACACCAAAAAGAAGCTTTCCAAGGATGAGACAAATTAATGCTGGGCTGTGAATCTGATTTAAACAAAATTCAGTCTCCGTGTGGTTAGTCTGCAGAACCAAGCCGAAAACATATAGCACATTTTTTTCTAAAATCAGCACCATGGAGCCATGCTACAAAGAAGCCAGGTCACGTATTTAAAATTACATAGCCACTTTAGTGCACTACCCCCTGCAACGTTACTCCATCTCAGCAGAGCTAATTAGCTCAGGCAGTGCCGGTGGTAACGCAGCTCCACTGCACCCGCACCAGTACTTGACCCGCTCGCTCCGGCTGTCTGCAGCAATACGCAGACACGTGCAGAGATACCAGTGCCACAGGAATGCACAAGATAGTGCACAAAGCCACAAACAGGCGATGCGGTTACAAGGTTCACTCCCCTTCATGCCCCAGGAACCACAGTGCAGTAAGGGAAGAGCCAAGAAGAGCAGGGAGTCACTGCGGACGGGAGGTGCCACAGCAGATCCCTTGGTGCGGAGCACAGCCCCACTCCCCATCTTGCCCATTGCCGGGGATCCAGCGCATCCCTGAAGACAGCGCCAGCCAAGGCAGGGCTGCCAGGACAGACCCACCGCAACCGTGGGACAGTGTGCACAAGCAAGGAGAAACCATTCAGAGGGTAAAAAAGGGTTGGGTCACCGGCACCCGGAGGTGCTGGAAATGTCCACGTGCAGTACAAGCAATTCCCACAGCACCAACACACTTATCACGAGTGTGACGAAAGGGCAACTGGCATCAGCTGCAACAGGGCACAAGTACTGCCCTTTCGGGTGGCGCGACATTCCCCCAACCCTCGTTGCTCGGTGTTACTTCTTCCCTGCACCCCCTTTCGCCTCACGAGTAACGGAAAGCAAACTCCCCCTCCGGCTCAGCACCCCTCCAGCTACTGCAGCAGTACAGAAACGCGGAGGGGAATCGCAGCTGCCTGCCAGCAATAGCACAGACGGGACTTGACAACTCCAGCAACCGCCTCCAGGATGCCATCCCAAAATGCCTCTTCCTAACCATCACCCAACTGCGCAGATTTAACCCTGTCCCTTCCACTCCCATTCGTCCCTGCGCCTCTTCTCCTCCCAGCAGCCACCCGGCTGACGATGCTAACCCAGCCCAACAGGGGCTGCTCCGTGCGCAGCCCCACTGAACCCACAGCCAAGAACGGCACTGCCAGTCCCACCGAGAACCACGCCAGTGGTTGTGGGACACATGGAGGCACAAGCTGAGGAAGGGACCCCCCACCATGCGGCCCATCCCCTTGACGCTGGCAGCCTCTGTCCGCGCAGGGCCCTGCACCAGCAGCCTTCCTGGGGCCTCCAGGGACAGAGGCACCTCTGTGCACTCCCTGCAAAGGCAACACCGTAACTCTGCGTATGCGACAGGGGCTCACGGTAGTTTCATTTTCATGCTGCTTCCAGACACATCCCAGGCACTAACCTGAAGTTCTGCTCCTGAGGTTCTGCCGGCGACTCTTATTTTCAGCCCCAGAAATGCATCCTACCCAGACCATCGAATCCCAGCAGTGTGCTTGTTCATATTTCTAGTTTTCTAGGTACTCAGGAACTGAAAACACCTTTTGACAGTAGGAAATTGATGCACTATGTCAAATTTTAATGGTACTTTTTATATTTAGAAAGGAAACTGAAAAGAAAATGCACGAGCGAAAGGAAGACTCAGAGCAGGCGTCCTCAGTTCTGGGACCTGCATTCTCCCACTGTAGATGCCTGTTCACCATCGTGGTCCCGTGCACCACTCAGGCGTGAACAGGTCTATGCGTGGAATGTCCCTGTGGGGGAAATCAATTACTACCCTGAATTTCCAGATGAAGAACAAAGAAAGTTCATCTCCCCAAGGTCTCGGATCAAATCCACAGCAATGCCTCAAAAAATAATTTATAAAGTCCAGAGACTTGACTGGTTAATTTTTATGGGGAAAAACATCTCTGTCCATCAGGTTGTAGATGCCTCTCTACGCTGCAGCTCAGCACCCACGTTAAGAGGGACACAAACTTAACACTATGGGGAGGGGGCAGGACACCAGCACAGTGATTTCCGATCCTCCTCGGCCTGATTCCGTTCCTCCGAGTTGGTCCTAGGCCTCAGGGAACAACGGAAACGCCTAAGAAAACTGAGAATATAGATAATGAAAAAGACCATTCACCAGAGGGGTAACACTACGGCACTACAAGAATCCCATGCCCAGGATTTAGGTGACGGCCTTGCTCCACTTACAAACACACCTGAATTAAGGCATAACAAGGACAGAGACCAAAAAGGAAAAATAAAAAGAAGATTGCAACCTAGGTGGCGTCTCTGATCGGGCCGGCCTGACGAGGAGCTGTGTTTGTGCAGTGGAGGCAGGGAGCTGTGGCAGGAGACGTGGCTGAGCAGCCGGGAGCGGCGGCACTGAGTGCGGTTCACTGCCCAAAGATGGGGGGTTTGGAACTGCACGTTTGGGGAACGTGGTGGCAACTGGAGAGACCACAGCAACAGGGAGCAGCGGCGTGTGAGAGCAGAACGGCCCAACGCCTCCCGTAATCAGACAGTTCTCGGTTTCTTATTCTTTACTAACAGAGAAGTATATACTTAGCTCAATTTTCCAGAATAAAGTTAAAGAAAAATACGTTGTTTGATTCAAGTTCAATATTTCTATGACCACAGAGAGAGGGAGATGGCCATTCCTAGGCACAAATTCTGGGGAGGCAATCTGCCACTTCCCAGATAGCTCTGCAGTGCTACTTCGACAGCCAGATTTGGGACAAAACAGAAACTGGATTAGGTAAAAGAACAGGAACTTGTTAACTGAGACATCCTCGTCACGATATGCTTGAAACCATTGCACCAACATCCAGGGACTCTCTTCGTTAGAGGCACATCCTGGCTTTGCCGCCCTATCACTGGAGATGTGGAACATCCCATCAAGCTCCCTGCTCGCCCCCAGTATTTCCCAAGCATCCTTGGATCCCCTGCTCAAGGTCCCTGGAGAGAAGCTGCGTTAGGTCAGGGGACCCTCCATTGAGGAACCCCAGCTCTGCCAAGGGGTCTGCAGATGGAGGGGTCTGCGATGCCCTCTCCACAACGCACAGACATCTGCCTGCAGCCCCCAGCTGCCATTTCAGCTGGGTTGGTAAAGGCAGCCCATTCCCAGCAAGCCGGTGCAGACCTGAGGCACCCAACATTTGAACAAACACCAAAGCACAGCCCAGGTCCGACCAAAGAGCCTAACCAAAACCAGACCAGCACTGTGTGGTGCAGCCAGAGACACACTGCCATCCTCACGCCTGGCACGGCCATGCCCACGGCCCCCTCCTCGCAGAGGGGACACAGCTCCGGGGGCTGCTCCCCACCCAGGCACGACCATGGCCATGTCAGCAGCCCCCAGCGCTGCCACACACAGAGCGGCGCCAAGACCACAATCCGATCCTGGCTTTAATGTCTTCACTTGCGTAAGATTTCGGTTGCACTGATGGTATCTCCCATCTTCAAAATGCACCTGAGTTCGCAGCGTGACAGCTGATGTGGACATCCGTGTTTGCCAGCACTTACCAAAAGGCACTGGCCAAGCGGCCCTGCTGCCAACAGCCATGAATTCAAGAGTGCTTTTTTCATTCAGAATCAGAAGCAAAACACAGTTAGCTTTTGAAATGAACTCAAACGCTACAAGTGTGCCACAGCCACGTCCCTTGCTGGGCACTTTATATCCACGCTTCGCAATGAAGCAAATGCTGGTATTTACATTTTTCCATGTCGGGTTTTCAGCTCGTGCTGCATAGAAAAGCTTTCCTATCTGATTGTTTTCCATTTCAATCTAGCTAGAAACACAGAATATTTTCCCTGTTATTTGGACTGATTCCCTCAAAGCTGAAAGGAGATCTGAGAACTGAGAAAGTAAGGAAAAGCTTGTTTTCCTCCCCCAGCCTATGAATAAAACCCTGTTGGGAAAGGAATGAGATCTCATTATTCTAAGAACTTGAGGGATTTGGGGCCAGGTTTTCAAATGTATTAAGGTGACTAGACATGAAGAGAGAGAGCAAATGTCAGGCTCCCACTGAAATCAAGGGGAGCTAAGCAGCTGCCTAAACCGCTTAGGCAATTTTGAATTCTCACTAGATACTTGCTTATTTCCTGGCACTTAAATACCTTTGAGAATTTGTGATGAGAACCACTCATATAAACTAAATCTTCCTTTGTTTAAAAGATCAGTCACCTTTAAATACAAAAGATATGTACTGATAAATTTATTTTCATCTTCTGTGTCCAGTACATTCAAGCAACATTTATTTAAATGACAAAGACACAATTTAAAATGTTATTTTGCTTTAATTTAAATTCAATTTCAGCTTTCATCCAAACACAGTTCGATAGAAATCGAAAGAATAAAAAAAATACATCAGGAGCCAGTAAAGGCATGGCATACCATTACCTACATGCAAAAATTAAAACCTAAATGTATTTATATCAACCTATCTAACTGCTTAAACAAACACTAATAATGGATCTTCCCGTGAACAAAAGCACTGTATTTAGTGTAAAGATCATGGCAATTTGCAAATCGGTATGTCGAATGGCTAGAGCAAGCAGAGCGATGCAAGCTTTCTCTTGGGAGGAAAAAACCCAAGACCCAACAAAACTCCATGCAAATAAAATTAAAGCTCAGAGTAAGACTCCACCTTTCTTTTTTAAGGGGACTCTTAAGTTCCTTTTTTCCCAGGCGCCTTCGCAGGCGGCAGCAGGCAGCACACTGGGCAGGGCAGGCAGGACCCCGCTCGCCCCGCACCGGGACCAACAAGGGAACTGCGACAGAGCTGAGCTCACACCTCCTGCATCGCCCGCTTGCTACCTGGAAACCCTGTGGGGAGCAATCCCTGTCTTTGGGATCTTCCTTCTTCTCAGCAGGGCCACAGTGCTCCCCGAGGAGGAGGAGGACCCCGTAAGGAGGGACAGGAACAAAAACCTGGGTCTGCCATTACCTCTTGCCCCGGAGCTGC
Source organism: Psophia crepitans (assembly GCA_013399095.1). NCBI lineage: Eukaryota > Metazoa > Chordata > Aves > Gruiformes > Psophiidae > Psophia > Psophia crepitans. The sequence goes on along the minus strand of VWZZ01005912.1, from coordinate 29,329 downwards.
TGGGGCGACTGCCCCAACAGTGGTTCCAGTGCTTCAGCTCAGTTCACGTATTGTTACCCCAGCAGATGACTCCTGAGCACATTTGAGGCACTTTTGTTTGTGAGTGAGGAGGTTCAGGCCAGGAGAGCGCCTGGGGCCGGGGCGCAGCTCCAGCCGGCGGCCGCCGTGCCGCAGTCCATCATCCTCCGCTAGCACCAAGCCGCAAGAAAAATCAACACCCTCCAGAAAAGAAAAGCTCATTGAGAGGAAACTGGTGCGAGGGAACAAGCTTCTCTCTCTTGAATCGAAATGAAAGAAAATAAATTAGATATTCTTCGTGCAGAGAAATTATTCTGTCATTTGCTCTTCACCATGGGCTGGGTGCTGGGGAAGCCAACTGCAGGCACCCGGCTGGGGTGCTCCGCAAGAGCGGAAAGACAACACACCCCCTTCACGCCAAGCACATGCTGACGTTTCCAGCAATTTCAGCATCAAGGAAAGACTAATCTTTTCTCGGGGTCCTGTTTGCTTCCAACAGCAGCTGGAATTAAGACAAACCATCTACTTTTCAGAGCGTGGCAGCTGCCACAGGGTCACCAGCCCTGCAAGAGGCTGAAAAGACCGCCCTCCCTCGCACCGCCCGTGTGACAAGCTCTCGCACTGACCATCAGGCCGCAGCAAATAGAGACCGCATTGATTCCCACAGACACGTCAAACGATCGATTTCCTGACACACCACAACAATGTTTAACCGCTGGCTCGGAGGCGCACTCAGTGCACCTCCACACCCACCCGGAGCGCCCCCGGCGCGAGCAGGACGGAGACCCTGCAGAGGCCCACGCGTGGAGGCAGCCGAGCCCTGGCAGAGGACTGGGGGCAGCTCCCGCCATCCTGCCTGCTGCACCTCCCCAGCGGGGACACCTCCTCCGCACGGGACACTGCCGGGATGTACCGGCTTTGGCCGGGAGGGAGCTACATTTCTCCACAGCAGCTGGTACGGGGCTGTGCTTTGGATCGCTGCTGAAAACAGCGTTGATGATCTGTTAGCTGCTGCTGAGCAGGGCTTGCACAGCACCAAGGACTGTTCTGCTCCTCACCCTGCCCTGCCAGCGAGCAGGCTGGGGGTGCCCAGCCTGCCCAGCTGAGCCCAACCAAGCAAGGGACATTCCATACCATATGATGTCATGTTCAGCAATAAAAGCTGGCAAAGGAGGAGGAAGGGGGCATGTTTGGAGTGATGTTTTCCCAAGTCACCATCACTCATGATGGAGCCCTGCTTTCCGAGGGCTGGTTGAACTCTTGCCTGACGATGGGAAGCAGTGGATGAATTCCTGATTTCGCTTTGCGTGTGTGCACAGCTTCTGCTTTACCTGTTAAAAGTGTCCTTATCTCAACCCACCAGCTTTTTCAATTTTACCCTTCTGTTTCCCTCCAAAGACACATGGAAATTCCAGCCCGCTGTTACCAGAGGAGGCCGGTGGGCCGGAGGGGCTGTGGTCGCCCAGGGCAGCCTTCATGCGCTGTCAGCCATCAGATCCTGCCGTCCTGCCCTTTCTTTTATTAGCTCGTCTGGGTAGAGAAGAAGTCAGAGACAAGTGAGAGGTCTCCTGCAGCAGAGGGGCAGGACGGGCCCAGATTTGCACCCAGATTTGATGAAGTCCAATGTGTTTGTTGCTGTAAAGGGGGCCCTGGGACACCGATGGCACTGATGGAAGCGCAAAAGGGCAGACAGCAAGACACCACCCTGCTCTCCATCCTCGGATCTGGAACCCTTGCCCCAGCCTTGATCTCTTTCCGAGGTCCTTCACAGCCTGCACCAGCTCCTTTCTGCTGTCTCCTCCCAGCATCACCGAGACCATGGCATTCGCTCTCCTCCCCCAGGTCCGCTTCAGGCGAAGACGTCCCCTGCATCCCGCTGCTCCGCAGAGCAGTGCCACCGTCCCCTCCCCGCTGCAACCACCCCTCATGCGCACTACCCCCAACAGGAAAGGTGGTGACAGGCACGCTGCGGACCTTTCATGGGTGGTGTCCACCCAGCCGATGCTTTCTCGTTGTTTCACCACCCCCGGCCTGCCTGCAGCCCCTGCCTGCGCCCGCCCCAGCCCCAGCCCCAGGCCAGGGCTGCCGCGCTTCCGTAACTGCGCAGTTTGCGGCACGAGAGGACTGCCGGCCGCGGCCAGCACTTCTGGCTCCTTGCTAACGTCAGTCATCTACAACAGTAATGGCATAGATGCTCCTAGTAATTACTTTAAGTCTGTTTTAAGTGTGTTGCTTCATTCCCCTGTGAGGTGATAATACACCAAGCCTCTCAGTAGCACAATGTCCTCTGTGGACATTTTGGTAAATGCCAAGATCTTTCTGCACAGATTTTTGTTTATAAGCACAATGGGACTGCCCTTTTCTAACACGCGGGTTTTTTTGTACTTCCATTTCTAAATGGCCTACTGCAACTCAGCGGGGAGGGTACCTGTAAGAAATGTCACTGCCTGCATGTTGCGAGAGGTGCAACTGAGGATGACTGATTCTATCAAGTCCCTTCGTTACTGCAAGCGACACAAGAAATCAGTTTCCCCACTTCTTAGAACAAGTCAAAAGAAGAGTTATTTTTCTTTCTGTTTTTCTTTTTTAGTGGCCGTTAAGCATTGTGTTTCAAGGCCATTAAAGGGTTCAAGTAGGGCACCCTGCCACCAAAAGTCACGCTCTAAACTGCACATGTTTATACTTTGCTTTCACTCAGGTGAGACCATTAGCCACAGGCCTAAAGATTTCGCATGTCCCACAGCCTCAGGAGCAGACCCACCATCCTGTTAGACCTAAAACTAATCCTTCACAGCCCTTTAAAATTACCACATCTCAGAAGAAAAACAGTATTTCACTGCCCAAGAGATTCGGCATCGCTACAAGTTAGAGGGAAGCCTCACGCCTCGAGTGCCGCGTACAGTCTGCGCCACATCGCGGAGCCATCCCCTCCGGGCATCTGCTTTCCCGGAAGAAAACACCAACCCCTAAATGCACAGACAGAAGCAGAAACACCCGCAGCAGCCGGCCCGACGCACGAGCCTGTGCCAGCCTGCAGTGTGGAGGAGCCAGCCGCTCCCCGCGTCAGCCCCGAGACACCTCCTCACTGCAGGTTCGACATGGGGGCGAACCCCCCACCCAGCCCTGCCTGCCGCCAGCCCCTGCAGCACCCCTCTGCGGGTCAGCGTCACGGCAGGACTGTCCCCGCGTCCCCTCACCCAGAGGTGCCTGGCGCAGCCGTAGCGGCAGCGGCGCAGCAGGAGGGGCAGAAGCAGGCAGTACCGTGCTCTTCGCCTGGGGTCTGCGGTCCCCAGCAGCTCGACAGTTTTCTCTCTGCTCAGCCAGCCACCGTCCCAGAGAGGAGCCCATGTCCCTCTGCTCTCTGTCCCCCTCTCACCCTCGAGCCAGCTGCCGGGAGGCTGCACGCACACACGCTCTGCTCTCCCCCTCTCCCAGCAAAACAGTGTCGATCTGTGCCGGGCGGGTAAGTCACACCACTGCCAGCTCTGAGCACCAGCACTGCTCCAACGAGAGGCCAGCATGAGCACGTCTCCCGGTTGCACCCCTCCTGGCGCTACACCCTGCGGCTGCCTCTGCCACCGCGCTCACACCGCAGCCCTGCAGGAGCAGCCCCGGGGCAGGACAAGGGCCCTGGGGCAGGAAGAGGGCCCCGCTGCCCCCACAAGCACTGCGGCCCAGGGCGCCCACGGGCTCTGGGAAAACACCAGCCAAAGGTAACGCCCATCAGCATCTTCCTGATGAGGCAAAAGGGAGCGGAGATGCAGGATCTTGCTTAGATACTGCACTTTATCAGTAAGGGATGGTTTAAAAATAAAGAAACATGAAGGAAATTTGCTTTTTAAGTAGAAATGAAAGTATGGAGATTAAGCGAGTATTCAATAAAGTGCATTTATGGCTACTACACACTTGCGGGGGAAGTCCTCAGATGCTGCTGTTCGGGTCTCGCTGTGGCAGACGCCTCCAGCCCTCCCTCCAGCAGGCACGGTGTCTCACTGGTAAGGCTCAGGAGGACCGTGATTCACGCTTCCTGGTGCCCAGAAGATGCTGAGAGCTTTCCAGATTTGCTGCCTGGATATTCTCATGCCACCAGACACCAGCCTTGTGACTTTAATCTTCGTGAGTCAAACCTGAACCCTAACGGCATTTCGTTTCCTGTTTCTGCAGCTCTGCAGCCTGAAGACAGAGGACCTGCGTCTTGCAAACAGAAAACAGAGGACCCGCTTTGTCCCGTGAAGAAGGTTGTCACTCTTGGGGTAGGTCAAGACCTTCAGGAGAAGGTTTTCTTCCCTTCTACTTTATGTCTGTGGCTCCACCTAGCTCAGCTCTTGCTGTTGTACCTGTTAACTGAAAATTCACAACATTGCCTCCCTGTCTCTTGCAGAGCAGATGTGACCAGAAGCAAAGCACCACCCTGCAGACTTGCAGCAGGAGCCACGCACGGGCACCCTGTGCCCAGCGGTGCCACAGGCTGCCAGGAAGCCGAAGAGGAGGAGGAGGAGGAGGCATGGCACCCGGGTGCGCCACTGCAGCCACCCGGCCCTGGGCACCTCCTGCGCATCTCGGAGCCGCTGGCTGTCGGGCAAGAGTGGCCGAGCAGCCAAGAAGGGTCAAGGCAGACAACGGCACGCAGCTCGTCAGACGGCAAAGGGAGAACAGCCCAGAGGCCGCCCAGCCCTTGGCAGAAGCAGTCGCTCTGCACATGGGGGAGGTCCAAGGGAGCTCGTGATACGCAGCGACAAGGGAGCCAGCAGGGAGCCCTGGGGTGCTGGCCAGTCCCGCGGGCTTCCTAAACAAGAACCTCCAAAGCCTCTCTGCGCAGTGCCCTCCACAGATGGGCATCCCTACATGCCTCTCCGTGCCACCACTCCCTGCCCCAGACCTTCCTCACAAACTCTCCCAGAAAATGAGTTTGATGGAGGCTGAGGGTGTCCTCGTGCCACCTAGCAGTTCGAATGCTGCCCAGCTGTGCAACAGCCATGGCACTGCTGGAGCCCACCTCCTTCCTCCTGTCTCGCGGCTCCCAGGCACTGCTGACCCTGGCCTCCCAGGAACCAAGTCCCCACAGGACCATGTGCTATCTCAAGACACAAGTATTAGTGGCAGCAGCAATGTTCTAATGGCCCCAGACCTCTCCACATTTATTGTTCTTCATTTCTTAGGCAAGAAGGGACATCATGGGAACACTGCAGCTGTCCAAGGGAAGAGCAATGCGAGAGGGCATCCAGCCAACACGTGCCCAAGGCCTGGTCACCATTAGCATCCCTGACCCTCTGGCTGTGTACCACACTACTGCAGAGCCCAGTAGTTTTGGTGGGGTGCCTCTCCTCCCAGGAAACACCCCTGCATGTAAATGCGCCGTTCCTGCCACACTCCCTGTTCTCCAAACACCCAGATGGCCTGTTCTGTGCCTGCACCATTAATACTGACACATGCTTTGATCACTGACCATGACACTGTCCTCGTCTGATGGGAGCAGCTGAGGGGTGAGGAAGGGTCTGGAGTACCAGTCTGGGGGGGGCGGCTGAGGGAACTAGGGGGTTCGCTCTGGAGAAGAGGAGGCTGAGGGGAGACCTGATCACTCTCTGCAGCTCCCTGACAGGAGGGGTGGGCAGGGGGGGTTAGTCTCTGCTCCCCACCAACAAGCGATAGGACAAGAGGGAACGGCCCCAAATGGCTCCCGGGGAGGGTCAAGTTGGAGCTGGGGAAAACTCCTTCCTCAACAGAGGGGTCAGGGCTGGGGACAGGCGGCCCAGGGAGGGGGAAGTCCCCCTCCCTGGGGGTGCTCAAAAAGCGTGTGGCCGTGGCACTTGGGGCCATGGTTTAGTAGACATGGTGGTGTCGGGTTGATGGTTGGACTTGATGATGCTAGAGGTCTTCTCCAACCTTAAAGAGTCTATGATTCTATGGCATGTGGGGGCTGCAGTAGATCAAGAGTGCTTTCCACTTCACATGTGGATCCTACCAGCGAAATCCTGACCCAAACGCATGGGTTAAAGCGAGAGATAAGGCAATGAGCCCGTGTGCAAGGCGGAGGCGTGCTGCAGCCTCTCACTGGGGGAAGGGAAGACTTGCTCCTCAATGTGCACCATTGTGCTCTCCAGGCATTTAGTGACTCCTCCATGCCAGAGAATAAAGCTTCCCTTCAGCCAGCCCATCATGTGTTCCTCTGCCTCACCACCCCATGGAAAGCTGACCCCACACTCTCCCGCAGAGCCTAGTCCAACCGCACAACTTTCTGCAAGTACATGTAAGTCGGGCAAGTCCATCCCTGTGAGGGCACTCTGCCATGGCTCCATGGGGTCCTTCAGCTTGCACCCCCACCTAAACCACCCCAGGCTCCAGCAAGCACCATCCACTCCTCAGGAGTACTCTGCAGTCTGGCAAGCAGGGAAGACTGAAACATCCCAAAACCTGGTTTCCTCTCTGTGGTAGGCCACCATCAGCACCGAACATGCTACCAGGGCTTTGAGCTTGTCACCTAGACTCCAGCCTTACCTTTGTGTGGAGCTTGGCAAACTGCTTGTCATCCAGCAAAGTCTGGGTGTACACACGCCTTTTGTACCGGAACTGCAAGAGGGAAGAATGTCATATATGAGATGAACAAAACCCACTCGGCATCAAACCACTCTGGAGCGGCTCCAGTAAATGTCATATTGCATGAAGACATTCAGCCTATATTTGAAAACAGCAGGTATAGCATACACCGTTCTTCATAATTTGCTATAATAGTTAATTGCTTTCCTCACCAAAGAAATTCTGACTGTTTTTTCATACGAATCTACCTGGCTTCAGCTTCCAGACGGTGTGGGCTTTGTTCTGCTTCTTCCCAATTAATTAGGGATTTCTCTAACAGCAGAATGGTTTTCCCCAGGACAGTTCTTACACAGGGGGTCTCGAGCTGGTTTCCCTGTAAGCAGGCTGAGCTCAAAATCTCTCCTTGAGGGATCTTCTCTTCTGTTCTCAGATCAGTCCTGCTGCCCTTTGCTGTGCCGTGCCTCTTTCCAGGGTCCTTTCAAGTACACTGACTCTCACCCACACTTTGCTCCAACACCAACCACGTCCACCCCGACCACTCCTGAAACCAGCTCACTACTTGTCAGGATGCACTGAAGGATTACAGGGTCACGTTGTGCCATGGCATCACACTGGGAATTACTGTTAGGTTTCCTGACCAAAAAGCTCAAACATTTCTTCAGAAACTTTGTTTTCCACAACGAGAGCCCTCCCTTTGCAAGCACTCCTTGTCCCTGCACGTCTCTCATTTGGCTGACCTAGAGCGTACTGTGATGGGACCCCCACTTACCAGTTGACCTAGACAGCACAGTCGAAATTGTTTTATTCTCTGCCAAATGTTGTGTAATCAGACTTTATCAGCAGTGATTTTACATTTACACCCAGATCCCTGGGGTAAGCACATCAAGCTTGACCTTGGTCCCTAAGAAACCCCGCTGGAAATACATCTATGCAGTGATGATCGCAGCAACAACGTTTTTTATCAGACTAGTTAGCCAGTGGCACTCGTCCTGCCGACGCTTTACAGTGCTAATCCTGAACTAGTATATCATGTAGAATAAAATGAAGTACCCCCAAGTGGCTGCTACCTTTGTACAGTTATCCTTATCAGGCAGAATTACAATTTCCTTAAAGAATGAAATTGGATTTGTTTGACTGGATCTTTTTTTCAGTGCATGAATAGTATTCTGAGATTTCGAATTGCTGTGAACTTAATCCTCCATCGACATCTCATTATTTCAGCTGGAACTGACATCAAGTTATCTTTGGACTGCAGTTACTAAGCTCATCCCACTTACTTTTCAGTGCCAGCAAAATACTAGCACTCTTTCAGTCTACCACAAACTTGTACCGCTTGGCAGATGTTTTCTCACATAACTTTTTTTTCTTTTTTAATCACTCCAAGGTAAAAATTGTCATGCCCACTGATTTACTGACTTTGGTTCTTTGCAGACGCTGCCAGTGTGAGGGATCCTCTGTGCATCCCTACACAGTCATGCAAGCATCCTTCAGTGGCTCCTCTTCACCCCCAGCATCACATTAGAGAGTCGGGAAACGAGCTCCACTCCGGACCTCTGCCTCCCAGCCCTGGCAGCGCTGTCGCTGAGCCGGGGCAGCGCTGCTCTGCGACAGATCCCTCACTTTCGGCTTCCTGTCCGAACATGCCGGCTCGGGCAAGCTCTCCCCCTGCTGCCCTCCCACCGCTTGGCCATGTGGAAGGTCCTGCAGGGCTGCCCGCTGCCGCACGCCGGCAGGCAGGGGCCCGGGCAGCGCATCAGCGAGGCAGCACTGAGAAAGGGAAGGCAGGCTGCACGGGCTTTGATGCAAGAGCAATGCACGCTGCCAGACAAGTGCAAGGGCAAAAACCTCATCTGAGAAGAGTTAAGTTACTCAGGGACATGGTTTAGTGGGGAAGAGGTGGGAGGGGGACAGCTGGACTAGATGATCCTTGAGGTCTCTTCCAACCTTAATGATTCTATGATCCTATAAGCTGTACACCTCATCGGCTGCTGAAAACCGAGCAGCAAAACTTGTGAAGAAGCGACTGAAGAGGCAGTTGACCCTAAGCTAGTCGCAACCCAACGGCTTTGTTCCAACAGCTCGCCCACGGGCCGGACTTGCGCGGGGAGGACATACAGGCACGAGAATTTCCAAATTGCATTAAAATTTACAAGGTGCGTGAACTGAATACGTGATGATTAATAATGGTGGGAACACAACGGTGCGTTTGGCATGCAAACAAAATAACCACCTCGCGAAGGACACAGTAAGTTTCTGGCAAAGCAGTAAAATAGTATGGGGTACAGTCAACACCCCCAAACGCACCGGGGGGTAACTGGATCTCAGCAGGTGAGCAGGGAGACCCCCACTGCAGGCTGCTTCACCAACACGCTGCGCTGCAGCCGCTATTTTATCCTGATAAAGGAATCTGCAGTACCTACAGCTCTCCCTGGTACAGAGCAGAGTCAGCATCCCACCTCTGCAGGGAACTACTACAGATACCTGCCTTTGGATGCAATTTTTCTGTCAATAGGCACAAACCTCTCATTTATCTGCTTACCTTCATAGGCAGCCCTGAGGGCTAATTTTTGGGGGGGAGGCCAAGAAACTTCAGTGGTATCAGCATAGGGCTGATGTCTGGTAAACAGACTCTGGATTTATGGTGTTCCAGCAGGATTCTCCACTGCTCAGCTGCCATTCTTATCAAGTTATGAACAATCAAAATGACACGCAACAAATACCCATGTCAAGTCTGCATTTAAATGTGTGTGCTAAGATATTAAGTGTGGACATTATGCTAAATTACAAGAAAACAAAGCATTAAAGCCTGTATAAAGAACATTAAGGAATTTACTACCTCATAGGTTTATTTGCAAGCATTCTTAATGTCGTTCCAAATGTTTTTGTCTGCATTAAATGTTAGTTTGCTAAGAAATTGTGTTGCACTTTCTTTCCAAATTAGTCAGGATTAGTTTTAATAACAGCATTCACGCTTGCATTTAAAAGAGCTCGCGCAGCTTAAGTGTGTAATGCTTTCTAAATAGACTTTGTGGGTAAAATATAGCACAAGATCCCTAAATTTAAAAGTCCACATGCAGGTAACTAGAGTCCCACTACAGCCAGTGGGGATGTCCACTGTGACAGTTAATGGAGCCCAAGAAATGCTGCAGGTCACCTTAGAATAAACACCTACATGCGATCACCTGAATCCCAGCCCAAGGCAAAGCTTATATGAATGTGAATACAGGGTTAATTCAGTTAATTTCTGCTCTAGTTAATTTTCTGGAACATAAAATAGCATAGATTGTCCTCCACGCTCATCACACAAATGAGGTCCGTACAGGGACAGTCCTTCGCTGTCAAAGCACACAGTTGCATTCCAGTCTGTACAGTAACTGTATATTAAATAAAATATCAAACTCAAGTCCTTCAGCCTCATATTCAAAGATCTCCCTGTGATTTTCCCTCTGTACCTACGAGACTGGCTTTCCTTCCGTTACTGCAATTTCCCATGACAGTTATGCGCCACTGGAAAAAAAGAAATTTTGATCCACAAGGTCAGAAAACAGAGAAGCTGTTTCCTGGGCTGTGACAGATGTGATGGAGCTCTCGAGCAGACACAGTCACGAGCAACTAAAACTCACGAGGCATTTGCCTCAGCTTTCTCTCAATGAATCCTCCGTGAGTAAACACACACCCACGCACATTTCTGTGCTTTCACTCCTGGAAGGGAAACGGGGAATAAAGGGGAGGGGGGCAGGGGCCATTAATATTTGTGGTGCCTACAGAGAGTGCAGTGGAAGGGATCATAGAAGTCAGCTACCTCCAAGTAGGGGACAGGAGTGTCTGGATTCAGGGGGTACTCCCTCAGCAGGCGCTCCTCATCCAGAAACTTCCCAGCCCTGCCGTTGAAGGCCGGCTGGAAGAGCCCGTAGTTCAGAACATCCTTCAGGCTGTGGTTCAAAGTGCAGAGGATGCGCTGCTTGGAGACCCACACAGGAACGTCCGGATTCAATCGTAGACACTTCTGTGGAGAGACACAGAGGGCAGTTAGAGCCGAGCACCACCAAGGCCCTGTACCCCATCGATGCACCCAGGAACAGTCACAGCAAGAACAGGGAGAAGGGCAGAATGGGAAAGTCACAATCTGTCCCAGGTCAGTGGATTACAGGAAGGAGAAAACAAAGAGTTAGAGAAGGATGAGACTTAGCAGATCCCCCCTAACGCATTTTGTGGGGCTCAGGGCAGACTCAGACCCTGTATGTTATAACACCCTATAAAGTATGAGAAGTACCAAGAATATTTTATGACCTAGTAACTGTGTAATAGCAAAATTTCACTTAAAAATGCCCAGCAGGGTGTAAGGAGTCTATTAACTTCTCTGCCACGGAGTTCACAGGTGTGCAAGCACAGGAGGGATGAGCGCAGCACCATGGTCCCCGGCAGGGCCGGAGGCATCCAGAGAGCTCTTCCCAGCAGCAGGAGAGGAGAAGAGCCCTCTGCCTCCCTGGACGGACAATCACTTGCCCACCTCACCCCGTGACTGCAGCGGGTTTCCCCGGTGCTGTAAGCCGTTTCCCTCACTCGTCAGGACTCAAGTCATCAAATATTTACAGCCCATCATCTTCCGGCTGTCTTTCCCACAGCTGCAGCCTCTGTTGCCGCGCTCGCGGCTGGCTGAGGGCTGGGGCTGTGGTGCTGGCGGAGCACGCCAGCCGTGGGAACCTGCCTCGGCCAGAGCCCTCCGAGCCTCACAGCCCGACCTGCACCGCACCCCCCTCGGCCGTGGTGGCAGGGAAGCAGGCTCTCCCCAGCGTCTGCTCTTGTGGGTGAAGAGCAGGAACGCAAAGGGACACCACGCTGGCAGCACCAGAGGTCAGTCTTGCAGCAGCCTGCCCTGTCAGCAGCCACCGGTTCCCCTCCCAGGTCCCTGGTTTTGCATTTTGGCCTGCAACTTTCCTTCACTCCCATCACAGTTTTTTCCTCCTTGTTTGTTTCTCCTCCTCCTCCATGCTTTCTGCAGGAGAGGACAGTGTTTAGTCTTGTTTCAGCGTTTCATTTCAAAGCCACAGCCTGTCAGCCCCGTTTAATGGTCCTGATTTCCATGCTGGAAGGCACAGCGAACAACCGCCCTCCCTGCCGCTGCAGTGCTCCCCCAGCAGCTGCCGCTTTCCCAGGCTGAGTCCTGCTCCACTCGTCACACGGAGGCACTCAATGCTTCTGCCCACCCTCACTATTGCCCCAGACCACATCATCACTCTTGCAATGGGAGACGGGAGGTGCACGCTGTGTCTGAGGGATGGGTGCAGCACAGATCCACACCGCGGCATAAGCATGTTTTGTCCATGAAGGTGTTGAAAAGTTGAGGCCTGAGCAGAGACATCTATTTGGATTTCCGAACAGACAGGCTGACTCGATCCCCACCTCCTCCACACACTCAGCAGCACTTCCAGCAGCCGCGATGGACCCGCAGTGCCACAGCTCCTGCCACCACCACACCGTGTTCCCACGGGACCAGGAGGACACTCACCCCAGGCACCAGAAACTACGTATCCTCACTCACCCCTTCAGCCCCACTTCCACTTTAAAAATTTAACCCCAGGGCCTGTTTCAGGTCCCTTTTCTGCTTAATAGCATATTTTTGGTTCTATGAATTAAGCAGGCACTGTTTTGAAAAAATTAAACAGCTTTGCCCAGAGAGAAGCAAAGGGCCCTGCTGGGGCAGAGGGAGGGAGCCGGCAGAGCCCTGCACGGTGCCAGCCCACCCGCCTGCGCGCCACCACCCGGAAAAGCCACCATGTGACACACAAAGCCACCGAGATGATGTTACAAGCTCATTTTTCTCAGGCACAGATAACTTGCACTTGGCAGCGTGCATCTGTACTGCAAACAGAGGTCAGCGTTATCTATTTCATCACTGACCGTATTAGCAAGCCAGCACGACTATCAGCTACGGCTTGTCCTGCTGCAGGTACTAAGAAAGAGGCAGCTGGTTGCTGGTGTGACAAATCAGGAGTTCAAAACCTGTGAGAAACGCCAGCTCTGCTCTTTTCAGTCCTCAAAGGCAAGTAGAATGCACATCATTCTTTCATGGAACACATAAATAAAAAATAAACATTGCCTGTACCTTCCTACATGCTTATTTAGCCTCTAGAACTCTTCCTCACTGTCATATTATTCTGTTCAGCATTGAAGTATGTGGCTAATGGAAAAAAAGCACTGCCAGGCATGCACATGTGCACATGCACTGGTTGAAGGAAGGTCCTGGCATAAGAAATGCCGAATTTTATACCAAACTTTATGTTGCAGAGACATACTCTGGGGAGTATCAACACTTCATATTTAAGAGCGAAAACAACTTCCACCCCACAGTGTGTGTCTTTCTGTCTTTAACCTGCATCAGAAATCAGAAAGAATAAAATGCCTACTTCAGCTGTGAGGCCAAAATGCTGCACAGCCCTTTGTGAGCATAATCCAGCTACTTAAACATCTCTTAGTGCTCTGTTTCTCCAGACATCATCACACGTATTAATGACTGTCTCGTATCAGAGATCGTGCAAGTAAACTTGCTTATACCACTCCATGATGCAGCACAGCCACTCTGGGAGCAATCCAAAACCATGAGGCCAATCCCACAGATCCCTGTGAGAAGGGCTGCAAGGGTTATTTTTGTGCAGCCTTAACTCTGAAGCCTGCAGAGATGAGCAGGAGAAAGCTGTTCTGTGCATGGGAGGCGACCAGGCTCACTTTGCTCCAGGAGCCACAGCCGCAAGGACTTCTCTGCTTTCTGTCTCACGGAGGGGCATGTTGCTCTCCTCCATCCTCCTGCGCGGCTGGGACAGCCCCAGCAGCTCCCACACTGGCACCGGGCTGATCCAGGCAGAGCAGGACTTGGCTGCCGAAGCTGCAGAGGCCGTGCCAGGTGCTGATCCTGTCTCCACCAGGAGGAGCGGGCTGAGCTCGGACAGCGTGGGGCACCTGCCACCGTGTGCCGAGAGACCCAGCACAGAGACAGCACCTCGGCAGCTCACCCGGGGCGCAAGTAGCTTCCAGTCCTGAGGGTTCAGACACTCAAGTCAACATGAAGGGTCTGGAGGGGCAGGCGTGTGAGGAGAGGCTGAAGGCCCTGGGCTGCTTCAGCCTGGAGAAGAGGAGGCTGAGGGCAGAGCTCATGGCGGCCTACAGCTTCCTCCCGAGGGGGAGCCAAGGGGCAGGCGCTGATCTCCTCCCTCTGGGGCCCAGCGACAGAACCCCAGGGAACGGCCTGGAGCTGCCCCAGGGGAGGGTCAGGGTGGGGATCAGAAGACGGTTCTTCCCGCAGAGGGTGGTGGGGCCCTGGCACAGGCTCCCCAGGGCAGTGGTCACCGCCCCGAGCTGGGCTGAGTTCAGGCAGCATCTGGCCAACGCTCTCAGCCATCTGCTGTGATGGGGCTGGGCCTGTGTGGGGCCAGGGGTTGGCCTGGGGGGCCTGGGGGGGCCCTGCCAGCTCGGGATATTCTATGATTCATTTTAAAAGGAACCAAAGTGCCTCGTGCAGTCCCAGGCCTGCAGGAGAAGGGAAGGTCTCTGACCCTTCCTCTTGCTGCTTTCCTGACACCAGAGGCTCCGTGCTGTTCCTGGCATCAGTCCCCAGAAGACTCAGGATGGATCCCCAGGCAGCAAAGGAGGCACCTCTGTGGGGAGCACCCCGCACACTGTGCCAGCACGGCACAGCCCCCGCAGAGCCCACCCTGCAGCCAGGGCAGGCTCAGAGAACGGCAGGGGTGGGAGCAGCTCTCAGAACATGTTGCTCACTCTGGTTTGCAGTTACAAGCGATAATTTCTTCCATGCAATTATAAGCGCTGATCACAACAATCAAAGCCTTAGGAACAACTCCTGAAAGAAAATGGTACAGCTTCTCAAGTTTTAGACAGCATGGATGACTCCTTCCTGGAGGAAGAAAGAGCTCAGAGCTTCAGATTCAATCCCCAGCAACGTGCAGGGTGACAGACAAGATCTATTCAAGGGCCACCCTGCAATAATGACAATAAAGAACTTCCATTCAACAATCCCTTAAGAGCAAAAAAGACAGAAATTCTTCATCGAAGAACACACAAATGAGGAAGAGTTGAAAGGAAAATAAAAGAAGCAGCTGAAAAGGTAATGTGCTTGCAGGCAGCAGGGAGTATATTTCATAATATCACATTAGAAGCTCTGAGCAAATGTATGGCAGAAATGGAAAAACAGCCTCTAAGAGGCCCCTACAGAAAGATGGAGCAGCCAAACCAACAGAGCAGAGGAATCTATCACAAGTACAAGATTTCCTTTAGAAAATGGGAGTTGCCTCTGGGAACAGAAAAGAGCACAATCCTGCCATGCCACATGCAAAATGACAATAGTGTTGAAGTCATAAAAACTAGCAAACGCAGGGGAAGAGAGGAGCCCAACGGAAAGTGGGTGAGGCTGGCAAGCAACCGAGGCATGAGAGTCGCCCAAGGAGTCCTGGAGCTCTTCCTGAGAGGATCGGCTGCAGGACCGGCTCCTCACCGGTTGCCGTTGCAACGGATGCCAACGCAAAGTGTTCACAGACCAAGAATAAAAGCTTGGAGTGCAGCAGATGCAGGAGCACAGCAGATTTGAGAGCACAATGGCAAGTGGCACGGATTGCCCGTGCATCACTCTGGCTGCGCTCTGCACTGCATCGCGCACACCCTCCCAGGAGTGGGAGCAGAGCACGGGCAGGAGATGCTGGTACCCAGGAACTGTAACAAACATTTACATTGCTGAAAAATCTGCTTATTTTCTGTGGAGTCATGCATCACACCTATGAGGAGAGTCTGGAGGAAACCTATGCCTCCCAGAGTAAGGCTGGCCTGCTTACCAATACACACGTGCTTTTCCAAAATGTTTTCAGCAACGTCCCTTGCTGCCATAAACTAAAGTGCCAGAAGCAAGAAAGCACTCTTTTGGATCCCTAACCGACAAGGAAACTAGTAAACAAAGGTGAAGGTCAACCAGGCAGGTTTCCTGAAACGGGTGTTCATCAGTGGAGTCACATGGGGCCCATGCTGGGATCTGGGCTGAAGTGATGTAGAAAGGGCTGCTATGACACTCATGAATTGGCAGCACATCCAGATCTTCTACGTCATGTGCAGGTCTGGTGGCCCTGTCTTTCAGGAAAAAACAGAAACAGGAAAAAGGTAAAGGGAAACAAGACAAAGGTGACCAGAGGCACAGAGCGGTCGGTAGAGGATAAACGCACCGCGTCTGAGCTCGGAGCTGGAGCAGAGCATCCTGGAGGAGGGTGCAGCGTCTGCAGCATCGAGCCAGGTGCTGGCACCGAGCGAGCAGCAGCTCCTTGTAACACCAGGACTGGGACAAAGTTACAGGAACAGACACTATGTGTAAAGCAAAGAAGCCCAGATAACTTTTTCACCTTTCCTTAAAAGGTTATGTTTGTTTTTCTCCAATTATACATTTTTTCTTCCCAATTACTCTTTTAAAGCCTATTCCCATAACCAGCAGTTTCAGTAGCAAGCTCTTCCTGTGATCCAGGGCAGACGTGACTGCAGCACGTGAAATCCTGCAGGATCCTCCCAGCCTCACCGCGTGTCGTCGGGAGAAAGGATCAGAGCCAGGAGACAGCCCTGGGCAGGAGTCTCCCAGAGCACTCCCATCAGCAGCCTCTCAAGCCCATCACCTTCCTGCAAGGCAGAGGCTGGGCAGCAAGCAGCAGCCCCCACGTGTGGACAGCCCCAGGCCAGGGACCATGGGACACTTCGAACATCACCGTTGCAGCTGGTTTCCCTCCATGACCATGGTCCAAGGAAGGAGCTGAGCTCTGCAGGGACCAGGGAAGAAAAACCACCACTCTGTGCTTTAGTGGAGGAGAGGAGAAACCAGCACAAGCTTTTGTGTGCTGGATGCTGGTGAAAGGCAAACTGGGACCAGCATAGAGAGCAAGTTGTGTATGCTGGCAAGACAACAGGAATTTCTGGGCTTAGATCACCTCCTGAGGAAAGCTCTGGCCCTGCCATCCGCTGTGCTAAACGCCATGCTGGGAGAAGCTGCCTCCACCAAAAGGAAACAAGATAAAGAGTAGGAGAGAGGTTCTCGGCTCCCAGCAGGAAAGCGCCTGATGCACGAGCCCTTCTTGCAGAGTTACGTGCTGCAGATAACAAAGTATTCTGGCTCCGTGGGTTTTCCAGCAAAGCGGTTGCTGCTTATGAGCCAGTCTGGAAGGATGTTGCTGACTGTTGTATCATCCCCCGGAACCCACTGCCTGAGACAGGCAGCCATCCAGTTACTTCTATTTAAAAAACAGGAGTCCAAGAGGCCTGTTATTACAACTCTTCAGTAGTAGCGACAGTGACAACCAGCCCCATCCCACAGCCCCACCAGTCAGCGCTTTCAGAGGAGCAGCTGCCTCTGATACAAATGCAGCTTGAAATGGATGTTTAAAGAGATTCAACTCCTGATTAACTCTAAGTGACTGGTTCAGGCAAAGCCTCCCTCTCACACAGAGCTACCACAGCTTTATTATTAGCCACCTGCATGGAAAGGGCTGCTGAAGAGCAAAATTATCAGCCGGTTTCATCCAACTGCTGAACTCCTCATACAGAAAAGACAGCACAGAGCGAAATGCCAAAGTGTTGGACCTGGAAATCAAGCTGGTCCTACGAAAGAGCCCGAGAGAGGTTGAGGAGTTGACTGTTACCTTCAGTGACCTGGGAATGTTTCCTGTTTGGCTCATTGCAACANAAAAAAAAAACAACCCACCCACCTGTGTCTAACTTGTGATCAGCTGGAAAATGATCACAAATCACAAATGAACCTGGGAAGCTTTAACTCTACCTAGGGTTGAAAAAAGCTACGTAGTGCAAAGCTGCTTCTGGAGAAGAGGGAATAAGATCTTCTGTTCACCCACCATCAAGACTGAGACATGTCAGTTGGACAGATAGGTCCTAATAAATACATGCAAAAGAGATACAGAACTTCTCAGTATAAAGGAGCAAATTAAATCAAGTTTGACTAGAGAATGGAAGAAACCTGTGAAAAGACCATACTGTAGTTGTCTTTGTAGCACGTATTCAGCACAACCAGTGATTCAGCAAATCCAAAGCCAAGAGGGCTTGTAAGATCATCTTGTCTGAGCAATGTACCACTGCCCCGTAACTTTCAACCAGTAACTCCCACAATGAACTAAATTACTTGACTGTGGCTAATAGCTTCCTGGAAAACATCCAACCTGAGTCTAAAAACATCACAATGGAAACCACGCTCCCTCCTTGGAGAAATTAATAAGCAAATAATCATCCTCAATGAAAAAAGGTATGTCTTAGTTCTCATTTGATTTCCATCATTTAAACTTCCAATACAATCACTGTTTCTTGTTATATCCTTCTCTGTGATACTGAATAGCACTTTAGTGCTCAGTTTCTTCCTATGCTGGTAGTCCCATTTAACACCGTCCCCTCTCAGTCTTGGTTAGGGTGAGCAGAAGAGGCTGATGTTCATAAATGGTGGTGCCTTTTCTCCAGATCTCACATAATTTCTGTTGCTCTTTTCAGCACCCTCTTTAATTTTAAATACACTTTTCAAAGTGCAGAATTCAGAGCCAGAGGCAATATTCCAGCATCTGTCTCCCAGCTGTCATACGCAGCTAAAAAATACTGTCCTCACCTCAACTCACTATCCCCTTGCTTCCATCTCCAGGCATCACATTAGCAACTTTCACTAAAGCATGTGGCAGTTTGGGTTCAGTTTACTTTGACCACTCCGTTCCTTTCAGAAGGCCAAACCCCACATCCTTCCCAGTAGACACTCCCTGTTTTCTAGGTCGGGCATTAGTCCTTAGTATTCTGCATGTGAATTAATTAAAAGATAATTTATTTTGATGGGCCAGGTATAATTTGATCTACATGTGTATTTTAAAAAAAAAAAAGATGGGGATGCACCCTCTAGCAACTCTAAAACAGCAGTTGCTGAAACGGGAGGAGCACGGGGGGAATGGAGTGCAGCTCACGGCTTAGCGGGGTGCACTCTGTGCTGGGGAACAAACCGGCCAGATGGCCAAGCCCAAAGAGCTGTTGTGAACAGAGTTAAATCCAGCTGGCGGCTGGTCACAAGCAGTGCTCCCCAGGGCTCACTCTTGGGGCCAGTGTTGTTTAATATCTCTATCAATGATCTGGATGAGGGGATTGAGTTGCTTGCAATCAGCTTGTGGATGACACCAAGCTGGGCGGGTGTGTCCTGCCAGAGGGCAGGAAGGCTCTGCAGAGGGACCTGGGCAGGGATCCATGGGCCAAGGCAATTGCGTGAGGTGCAACAAGGCCAAGTGCCAGGTCCTGCCCGTGGGTCACCCCAACCCCAGGCAGCGCTAAGGGCTGGGGGCAGGGTGGCTGGAAAGGCCCTGGGGGTGCTGTCAGGCAGCGGCTGGACATGAGTCGGCAGTGTGCCCAGGTGGCCAAGGAGGCCACCAGCACTCTGGCTGGTATCAGGGGTGGTGGGGCCAGCAGAAGCAGGACAGTGATCATCCCCCTGCACTGGGCTCTCATGAGGCCACACCTCGAGGGCTGGGGTCAGTTCTGGGCCCCTCACTACAAGAAAGACATTGAGATGCCGGAGCGTGTCCAGAGAAGGGCAACAAAGGTGGTGAAACAGCCTCAAATTGATCCAGGGGAGGTTTAAGTTGGATATTAGGGAAAATTTCTTCACTGAAAGGGAGGTCAGGCCTGGGGACAGGCTGCCCAGGGAGGCGGGGAGTCCCCGTCCCTGGAGGAGTTCAAAAAGCACGTGGCTGTGGCACTGTGGGACATGGTTTAGTAGCCATGGTGGGGTTGGGGTGCCGGTTGGACTTTATCCTAAAGGTCTTTTCCAACCTTAAAGATACTGTAATTCTATGATTCTATGAAAGTGGCCAGACTTCATGCATTCCCTGAACAGCACGTCTTTTGGCCACTGCTGGAGACAGATACTGGGTCACAGAGATCACTGCTTTGGCCCAGTGAGGCTTTTTTGTGCTCTTACTTATGGCACCTATGCTCACATATTTATTTATAACTTCACTACTGATTGTAGTTAAATCAAAAAAATGCTACTTGAGGTAATATGTTTACTCCTGCTTCTGTATTTTTAAACTTAGCGTATTGCAAAATAGTCACTTCTAACATAGCCTAACAACCTGATCCATGAAGATCTTATGGATCGATTCATAAGGTTGTTAATGTAAGAACTCAGGGGTTAATGTTTATGTCCTTAGGGATCTTTATCATCCTTATGATCCAAAAGGAACTAAATTTCTTTAATCCCGGGGTCCCTTTCCAGTGTTGAGGCATTCAGTTTAGCCTGTTCCACAAGCACTGAAGAGTTCATGTTTCTCTCTTTGATGTGCCTTCTTTTGCACCACCACCACTGATTCTTGTCACTTGGGGTATTATGCTTGTGTGATTGATTAGGTCCCCCTGAACCTCCCCTCTGGGCCCGGCCTGTTGCAGAAATCTCTGTGCAGCTAAACAGCTTCCCAGGGAGGAGAGGGAAAAGTCTCCTCTGCACTGACAGCTGAGCAAGAGATGTGCCATGGAGGGTAGGCAGGCACAAGCGGGTTGTTTTCATTTCTCTCCTGTGGAGACAGGCTGAGGGAGCTGGGCTTGTCCAGCCTGGAGCAGAGAAGGCTGTGGGGAGCCCTTGGAGCCCCTGCCAGTGCCTGCAGGGGCTGCAGGAAAGCTGGAGAGGGGCTGGTTGCAGGGCAGGGGGGGCCAGGCCAAGGGGAAGGGCCTGAAGCTGCAGGAGGGGAGCTGGAGCTGAGCTGGGAGGCAGCAATCCTTCCCTGGGAGGGTGCTGAGGCCCTGGCACAGGGTGCCCCGAGAAGCTGTGGCTGCCCCTGGCTCCCTGGCAGTGCCCAAGGCCAGGTTGGATGGGGCTTTGGGCAGCCTGGGCTGGTGGGGGGTGTCCCTGCCTGTGGCAGGGGGTGGCGCTGGGGGGGCTGGGAGCTCCCTTCCCACCCAAACCAGCCTGAGGTTCTGTGATTCTATGATTCACGACAGAGTCTCACAGCATTCATGCCAATGCCTGTGCTACTCACAGGTCTGGGACTGTCTGGGAAGGGGAGAACTGTGAGCCAACAACTAAGGTACCTGGCACAGTAAAACTGAGAGCCAATTGCAAAACCCAGCAGAAGGACCTCACAGAGCCAGCGGCTGAGGAGTAGAGCAGATCAGTCCCATACAACTAACATGCTAACGATGACGGGCTCTGAGCTGGCTAATGCCTGGCTGTGGCCAGCAGTCCCGTGACCCCACCACAGCAATGCTCAGCAGGTGCACGAGAGAACTGAAGGAACAGAAAGTGCCACCACGTCGCTGCGCGAGCCCCTGGCAGTCACCTGCAGTCCTGGCTCCCCTTTCGGAATGGCCATACCAGAAGTGGAAAAGGTGTGGACAAGGGAAAAAGATCAATGGCCTGGAGCAGCATCCTTGTGAGATTCAACTAAATGGAAAAGACTTTTCAGTCTGGGAAAGAGAAGACTGAGAAGGAATAAGACAAAACCAAAAGTGGCACGGAAAAGATAAACAGGTATCATCTCCTTGGGAACTGACGCAAACACCTCAAGACAAGGTGACAGACAGGACATCTTCAGTAGACACACTCGTGCTGATCTGCTCAACAGCATGCTGCTGGGCTTGCAAATCGACTCCAAATTGGTCTCCCAGGTACCTTCACTTGCATAGTCATAACCACAAATCAGCATGGTGTGCATCACTGGGCATTTAGCTCAGCCCAGCCGGAGCACCCAGCCCAGATCTGACTCTAATTGCAGCAATAACTCCTGGGTTAGAGTTCACTACCACGCTCTTCTTCAAAGCTACAGCTTCTCCCATCTTACATTAACCTACACCCCTTCTGCCTTGAGGTCTCAACAACCAATCTAATTTTGTGGCTGGGTTCTTTTTGAGACTTGAGACTCCAAGATTTTGCACATACACCTTGTTTGTTACAATTGGATCATTTCTGTTAAATCACACTAACTCCTACCCACCAGCAGTAACGTCTCTTTCAAAACAGAACTCACTCGTTTTAAATGAGACTAATATCGAGTCTAAAGCAGGACAAAGAATTGGTATTTTTTTTAACAAACCAGCATGTGTGGAGCTCCAGGCCAGCAAGTCACAGGCTCACAGCAGGGGAACGGTCCTGGAGAAAGCTGGTCCAGCTCAGAGCAGGCAGCTGCTCAGGGATGTGGCCAAGCGAGCACTGAGCATCACCAAGGACGGAGACCCCACAGCCTCTCGGGCCCCCGTCGGTGTCCAACCTTTCTCCGGTGACAGGCTTTTCTCACCATGGTGAGAGGACGCCCCTGGTCGCAGCTTATACCTCTCGTCCCGCCCCACCACCACCGAGAGCAGCGAGGCTCCGTCCCCTCTCCCCACCCCGCCAGGCAGCCGCAGGCCGCAGTAGGGTCTCCCCTTCGCCTTCTCCTCTCCGGGCTGAGCAAACCCCACGCTCAGCCTCTCCTCCCACCTCCCGCACCCCAGCCCCGACCATCCCGAGGCCCCCATGGGACCTGCCGCACTACTGCAGCGCCCATCCTGCGCTGGGGAGCCCAGCCTGGCCCCGGTATCCCCACGGGTCCCACCAGCACTGAGCGGAGGGCAGCACTCGCACTCCCTGCCCTCTCCCTGCTGGCTGCCTTCGGCCATCACCGCCCCAGAGGTGCTCGGCCTCCACTGCCCGAGGGCGCTGCCGGCACTGCGTCTGAGGGGTCCCGGGACCCCCCAGGCCTTTTTGGGAAGCCGGTTGCCCTGCTCTGTCCAACTGCACGGGGTGGCTGCAGCCCACGGGCAGGACCTGGTGCTGGTCCTGGCCAGTCCCCCAGTCCCCGTCGGCCGTTTCTCCATCCGGGGGAGACCCCACTGATGAATAGAATAGAATANCTGTCGGCTGCTCCCAAGGCTGGTGGAAGGAATCTCCCTCCCATCCTCCCAGGGGTCGATGAAGGTACCAAAAGGGACCAGCCCCCATGTCCATCCCTGAGGAACGAGCTCGTAACCAGCCACCAGCTGAACTCGGTATGGCCCCTCATCACACCTTGAGCCTGGTGGTCCAGCCAGCTTTCCACCCACCTTGTTGTCCTCCTGCCCAAACCATCCCTGTCCTGTTTTGTAACAAGGATGTTAGGGGAGACCACACTGAACACCTCCCCAAGATCAGGGTTCGCAGCCTTTCCCGCGCTAGTTCCCCACAGCTTCCTTTCTCCCCACCCTTGATGCAAGCACTAAGAGCTGTTATGCATTCAAAATATACTATTACAATTTCCTGGAAAAGACATCAGTTGGGAGTTATCAGGTAACCCACCTCTGGCCCAGGGAGCCCCTAAGGCAACTGCTCATCTAGGCTGGAAGGTTCCCTGGGGGGCATCACTCTGTGCGTGCCCCTTGCCTCACCCTCCAGGGTTTGTCCTTACCCTCCAGGACCAACTCTTCTGCCTGTCACTCCACACTGGGCCCTGGTGGACCCTCGTGGTCTGACCTGGTGTCACCACACTCACATCTGCTCGCTTGCTACACTCCTCTTCAAACCATTACTGCTCTGGGTGTTCTCCCTCCTGCCCTTCAGCACCCTGCCAAACCCTCCCAAAGGCAAAAACCCATCATTCATTCATTCATGCTTTCCCATGCCGATCTCTCTGCCTGGCACCCGGTGCATCGCAGCCCTTCTGCCCTCCACGAGTAACTCCTGCAGCCCTTTCAGATGCGTTTCTGTCAAGCTGTTTGGAAGTTTTGATAAGTCCTGTCAGGCAGCTCTCTTGTATGACTTCTCTCGTACTAAACAACTAAAATGGCTAGGAACACATGGTCTTCTGAAAATGCAATGGTTAAATCTTATCAGAAATTATTTTCCAGGTGATAAATTCTCCTGTTTTCCATTAATGGTGTAACTGCTATACCACATGTAAGTTCGTCGTTCTTTAGCTCTCCAGACTGACACTAAGGCTTTTGCTAAAGATGGTTTCAACAGCTCCTTCTTGCCAATCTCTTTTCCCTGATACAATAACTGTTTAGAGTGAAGAGAAAACGCACATTATTACTACCTACTCATCTGCTCCACACTTAAAATTTCTTCAGTAATTATCTACTGTTTTGGTTTTTTAAATCTGTTTGCTTCAGAACTCACCTGCTGATCCATTCCTTTGTGAAACTTGCCCAACACTTTGCGCTGTTAATTCGGCTTGTTTCCTCGCCTCGCTCACTGCCTCCTGGCGCGGCTCTGCCCCGAGCTCCGGGTGCTCGGAAGGGACTGGGCGGGGGTGCGTGGTGCTCAGGCTAGCGCCTCGCCGCTCCCCGGCATCGCTGAGGCCTCAGCTAAGGGGCCGTCCTAGCCGGGGGTCCCGGCACCGGTGACTCCACAGGCGCCGTCACACAACCCTTCGGCCGAGCCACGCGGTCAGGGGCTGCCGCCCCAGCTGCCCCCCCACCGCCCGGCAAAGCAGCACCCCAGCAGCCCAGTGAGCAGCAACGCTTGCAGAGTGCCAGCCAGCAAGCCAAAAGAGACGCTGGAAGAGGCGCTCCTCTGCTCAGTGGCTTTTAATTAAACAGAAAAAATAACGACAATGTTGATAAATTTATTAACCACTCCTCTGATGATCAATTCAGCCAGTATTTGTCCAACATGCAGAGCTCTGGCAGCCTCCCAACAGCAACCCGAAAGCTTGAGTGTTCCCAGGCAACTGCAGCCTCCAGGTTCACGCAGGACAGCTTTACAGTATCACCATGCTTTCAGTAAAAATTCTGCCACACCAAGTAATCTCCAGTTGTCAGATAAACTAAAGTTAACATTAAAGTTAAACAGTATTAGGAGGGACAATACCAACTGCCTTCTGTATTTTACCCAGTTTAAAAAATTAGCATTTTTCTCCTATTAGCATCTGCAGAGTTTGCAGGCTGCTGCATCTAAATACTGCAGCTTCCTTTGGGCCTATATGGAAATTGGTATTACACTTCCACAGTAAACAAAGACCCTGAGGCAGGATGCAATTACTTCGGTCACAATGGCACAAAAAGCAGGAAAAACCAACCCAGTGAAGAAGACAACAGTTGGCCGTGCCCATGTTTTCCTGGACCATGCCCCAGGAATCTGGGGAAACATAGTAGACTAAAAATGGTGTAACAACCATATGAAAATTATAACTTCTTGGTAACAAGACAGGCTTCTCAGCAAGAAAAAAATGGTCACTAACCATGAAAAATCTTATCCACACATTCACTTGGGTTCAATGCAAACTAAAACGAGGTTATCAATTAAACAAACACTGCTGAAACTCTAAGGAGAAAATGAGAGCTTTCATCACCACCACTAAGAAGGAAGAGGAAGATTTCAACAGAATTATGAATGTCAACGAATATAGAATGTTTTATTCAAAAATAAACATTATAACTATGCATTACTTAATTTCTAAGTTTTTCTGTTACCAAATTCAAGGCCAGGTTGGACAGGACTTTGAGCTACCTCATCTAGTGAACGATGTCCCTGTTCATTGCATGAGGGTGGACTTAGATGATCTTTAAAGGTCCCTTCCAACCCAAATCATTCTGTGATTCTATGATTCTACACAAAACATTTCACAAAGCGTTCTCCATTGCTGTAAACGTCCATAATTTACCATGACAAGTCCATTCTGCAGCACATCGCCTAATTCCAGCTACCTACTGTTGATTAGTATTTAGCAGTGCCAGGAGGTGGCCAGCCCAGAAGACAACAATTTGGTGAAAATCCTACAGAACTAGGAGGCAGCAGAAGTATGTGTGCGCTCCAAAGAGAGGTGATCTAAGCTGCTACACTCATCATCCGTGCCTCACTCCAGAGGCCTCAGCCTCCAACCATGCTGCAGTGACCCTGCCAAGCGCTACCAGCACAGCATGCGGAGCCACTGTGCTCACTCGGCATTGCCTGGAACAACTTCGGCACAACCTTGGCTCCGCTCTCCCTGCAGCAACTACAGCACCTCCTTACACAGAAAATAAAGTGCCAAGACATTGTTAAGGGAAGAGAATGAAAATGCCTTTGCTTTACCTAAGCAGGCCGTGCTCCTCTAACAAGCTCCCATTTTGCATTTGGTCTATGAGCGCTTTCCACCATTAGCAGACGCTGCAGCCTCTCCCCTCTGGTGCTCCCTGCCCACACCATCCCTGAGCGTGCAACAGCTCCCTTGCCCCAGCACCCTCCACAGCACATGGCCCGTCCCGAGCACGTACTGCTGCCCGTCCCGAGGACACACTGCTGCCCGTCCCGAGGACACGCTGCTGCCCGTCCCGAGGACACGCTGCTGCTCGTCCCGAGGACACACTGCTGCCCGTCCCGAGCACGTACTGCTGCCCGTCCCGAGGACACGCTGCTGCCCGTCCCGAGGACACACTGCTGCCCGTCCCGAGGACATGCTGCTGCTTGGCACCTTCTGCCTCTAGGCACCTGCTGCCTTCCCCTAGCCACCGCTTGAGGCTTCCTCTGCTCCAACAGCTCGTTGCTCATTACAGAAGTCAATTTTCTAAAACATTGGCTATAAAAAAAATTATATATTTCTGTCAATCAACCAGTAACAACAAAGAGCCAAACAGAAGCAGGGAGGAGGATTTTGTTAGGTTAGCTGGCTGTTTAATTAATCAACCAAGCCTTTAACGATACCAATGACCTGTGAATGTCAGGACACATTTAGAGAAACAGTGGTCTACTGCAAAACTGAGCTATAAGCCCAGAGCGGTTATGGACTGTTTTATTAAAACTAGCATCAGCAGGAAAAGCATGACTTTTAACAGACTGACAGAAGTTTTATTTCTATTGAGAACTGTAAAATTACTGGACCATGTGAATGGACTAGATGCCATGTTTTAGAGGCATTGTTTAATATTGCTCCATGACATCTGGTTTGCATGATTTTAATTAATCAAAACTGTCCTGGATATGCTACCACCCTACCAGCTGAGGGCGGAAGAAAAGTATAGCAGCAACAATAAGTAATGTCAAAGACCTGAATGGCAGAACGAGGTTGGATGGCATCTGGGGTCAATCAAACCCAATAATAAAAGGAAGTAAGATGACACTAATAAAGGTTGCCTACTAAATAAGCAGAATGTTATATATCATGCAGAATATACTATCTATGTATCATCCAGTATATACTATCACGAATTACACCACATAATGCAACATGTTTCTAGCCAACAAGATGAGACTCAGCAAAAACTACTGTTTTGTAAAACATCCCACACACACGTCTTCAGAAGAGGAAAGAAACTACATGAGTTGCAACTGCTGATAACGACCTACATGAGACAGCAAATTAGAAACGTATGTGCCAGCAATAAGGGCGGGGGGCGG
>VWZZ01005889.1:46429-61111 GCA_013399095.1 Psophia crepitans | reverse complement strand
GTGTACTCATTCTGCTCCACCAGCAGCCCCACCATTTTAATTACAGCTATCTGGAGAAGTACTAAAACACACAGGTTATATAGTACAGCGACTGTGTTTGGTTAAACAGGTTTCCAAGCGGCAAAGCCAGCTCCACAACACAGGGTGGATGGGGCCTTTGCATTCTTGCTCCCTCTGCTGCTTTTCTCTCTCCTGAAGAGCAGCAACCCCATCTTCCACCCTTAGGCTAATCCCCACCCCCCTAACGTTAAGGCTCAGTTTAAAACCCACAACTACGCTACTCAACCCAAACAAATCCTCCCAACCACACCATTTCCCCGCACTGTACATCCTGGGGGCACTCCCACCCGACAGCTAGCAGCCTTTGAACTCTCACAAATCATGCAAGGGTTGTTCTCAGTTTTTCAGCAAATGGTATCTGTTTATATGGATAAACTTTTAATTTCATTTACACTGAAAACTATTTAAATTGTGGTTTCTAGCCTCTGACTAGCATTTTAGAAGATTCCGTTGTCAGGTCTGAATGATTTGGGAGACAACAAACATCTACACTCTTCATGGACCAAGCAGTTTAAATATATTTAGAACAATTACTGCTGCTGAAGTGTTTTCTTTAAAAATAGCTAATTTTTAGCTAGCTGTGGGCCATCCCTCATCTACTGCAAAACAAGTTGCAGAGTGAAGTGTTAAATTCGAACTTTGGAGATGGAATTCTTAAAAATGGCGAAGTCTGGGTAGTTTAAGAAGTCCTTTCCCAGAAGCATGCAGGCCATGCTCCAAGCCCCTCTCCTCCTCTCAAGGCAACCATTTCTCATTTCCCTTATGACTAGATACCTTCAATGTGAAGCCATGAGAAGGCAGCAAGAAACAGTACTTCCTCAGCAGGAGTAACATTTAGACACATAAAATAAGCTGAGGCAGTTCTGGGGCATTTAAAAAAAAAAAAGTAACAGGATTTTTTTAAAAACACATCTTCTGATACTTCAGTCTATTAGTTTCTAAATCAGGAGGTTGTAAACTATGTTTTATGTATTCTGCATATTTGTTGTCCTGCAACATCTCATCTGTATTTGTGCTCTTACTGTATCTTCCAAAGCTGTATTGAATTCAGAAGCCATGGTGATCTCAAAAGTTAAGAATGAACAGTCATTTCCTCTAACACAAATAGCTGTGAGCTATTATCTAGATACATTTATACTCATGAGATCAGAGCCTCATAATCCCTAAGAAAACAGCTGCGTAGGTTAAATAATGAATCTTCACTAATAAAGCAAACTGTCTATATTGCAGCTCTCAGATCCGAGATATTCCTTTATATATTTAGCTACAGGAGCCTCAAATAAGATGAAACAACTCTGTGTTCTGCGCATGTAATTTCAGACAGAGAATACAAAATCCACTACACACAGAGTAGACAATTAAAATGCTTGGAAGTTTTTAGAGAACTGACAGCAGAGGAATAAATAACCAAAGAGGAGCAAAGTGAGATCGCAAAGGCAGTTTTGTCATTGGACGTTTTCCTACTGTTTTCTTACAGACGTTCATATTTGTAAATAAAGCTTTTGTGCTTTTGTCTTCCTGAGCTTCCCATTTTGTGAACTGTGAAACATCTGTGAAAACGTGAAATTTTACACTACACTGTTAAAAGAAAATGTCATAATGTAACATTCTGATTAAACAGCACTGGTAGTATTAGTGGATGTCTGTCATTTGAGGAAAAAGAAGTATTTCAAGGTGGTGGCTTTCTTCAAGTTCAGAATTTCAGCACTAATTTCTCCAAGTATTTACAGTATTCAGCATGAAGTCATTTGAAACTCTATACACAAGCTAGAACAAGTCACTACTTAGGTATGTGAATGTTAGCTATACATATACATCAAATAATGTGTATCCAGTATGGACAGACCACAGAAATTCAGCTACTTCTTCACACTTGCACAGCCGTGATGTACTTTTGGTTCATCTCTAATCATTACCGTAATACAGAACAGTCACACTAAGTTTGATGTAGCACCTGCTTGGCACAAACGTCTTTCATGGCATACTGGAGCACAGAGTAAATAACAGCTCCCTCTGCCTTAAAACCCACCATTTCCATTTCAAGATTACCTTGTTACTTGGTCTTTGATGCAAGCTTGATGGGGGATGGGGTGGGGAAAGCAGCAATGCAAGAGAGGTTTAATTAAACCAACAGACCCATCCACTTTGTCACTTGGGACCATTGCCATAGTGAAATGCTTTTTATAGGCAGCAGCCTAAGAAACACATGCCAATTATTTGAAACAAAGTGGATATGCTGTGCCTGAGCGCTCATGGCACCATCCCATCCTCTGGGAGGCTCCAGCATGTCAGAAAACAGAAAGATGGAGAAAAGAAACATCATAAAAATCAGTAGCAAGTAGACAGTCGTCTCTTCTTTGTTAAGCAGGAACACAGATTACATTAAAACAGCTCTTCCACAAGAGCTTCGCATTCCCAGCTCTGACCAAGGTCCCAGAACCAGTTTTTACCCTCCACCCCACTGTAATTGCAGAGGATAACGAGTTTATCAGAGAACAATACCTTACTTTCAGCTAAACATTTAACATGAGACAGAAAACATTGTTATGGGCAGCTGAAAAACGTCATTCTTGTAAAATCACTCTTTCACATCATTTTGGTAGTGAAAATTCACTGAATTTGTTTGCTTTTCTTCAGGCTGGCAAAGGACCTATAGCTAGCATGTAAGGCAGAGAAGTTTATAGTATACACAGCTATTCTCCCTAGGAGTAATTCCCTTTTAATCTCAAAGGAAAGCAACTTTTCCCCAAGGTACAGTTAAACCTTTGCAAGAGGAAACCATTAGCTTTAAATTTGGTGTAAATTTCAACTATTTATAAGGCTTAACAGTATTGGTGACTGCAGCAGGAAATAGTTAAGGTTTGCACTTTTAAAGCTGCGCCTGCTGTTTGCATAAGCTGCTAATTTAACCTTGGAGCAAGAAGTACATGCTCTTTCAGTACACACCTTAGAAAGTGCCTGTTGACTTCATGCAACAAATACCTTGCCTTTCATCCCATCTGAAACTTCAGGAACAAGCATGGTGATATTTGATATTAAATAAAGTCAAGTTCTCACATTTGATCCTTGGTGTTCAATAATATAGTCTTCCTTGCTTAACATATTTCATTTAGCTAAGCCTTACTGAAAATCGTGAAGATGACAGGTGATTTGGCAGTATCGTGGATTTCTGTTACAGATACTTCCTGGCAAACCTCCTGACATGTTTTTGGTGTAAATTATAATGCCATGCCAGATGTCATTTGGTTCTTGACCTGCTAGAAAATACTCATTTCAACATACTAAGCGTACTGCATTATGTCATGCACACACCTTAGCATTCCAAATAACTTCAAAATTGAGCATAGGATTAGAAAACAGTTACTGACAATATGGTAAAACCAGTTGGTTACAGCTAAGCTTGCACCTCTAAGGTACTGTACATTCTGGCTTCACTTCAACAAGGTGTAGAAGCTGTAGTGTGATTTTCATTATTATTATTAGATCTGTGCACTACTGGATCACCTACAAGTTGAAATTTCCTCTTGATGAGGTGTAAGTAAATTTCTTTGTATTGAGCCAGAATTTATAATTTGAGATTTATGACAGTTTCTATGCATTATTGGGTAGGAAACAGCACATGATCCATCACAGAATCTGCTAGGAAAAATGTGAATGAGCAATTTATAAATGAGAAGTGCAGCTTCACATAATTTCACTGCTTTGCATCATGTAGGTACAACATTTCTAAACTAGCCTTGAGTGTACTAAAAACCAGGTGTGCTGTTTCACAAAAGCATGGTCCCACTTGAATTCAGTAGGCTTCCTTCTGCTCTTAAACATGAATCAGGAACTGAAAAGCTTCAGTAGATTAAATTGCAAATTCAAAGCCTCTGACAACTTACTTAGCCCTATCACTTCTGATATCCAGGATATGTCAAAAGAAAACTTTCAGCTCAGTAGTCATCACTGAGAAAGATATCAGCTAATCCAGACTGCAAAGGTGGAATAGTATCATGTTAGCCAAGCAGCCTTCATTAAGAGGTTGAAATGAACTTCTCAGGATCTTTCAAGCTTCTAAGTGTGAAATAATTACTGGTAGTGTAGCTTACAGATGTGGAAGGGAAATATTTTGGTATCATAACCAAAATAGTCCTTTCCTCTGTGAAGTGGAACACAACATATATATGGTACCAACACTCCAAACCCCATTCTGTCTCTCCTCTTTTCTTATCCAACATTTCCCTTTAGATATTTCAAAAAATCCTTTCACTGTCTATCCCATAAAATGAGAAATGGATTCTTATGGAAGAGCTTCTAACATAAAAAGTTAACGCATTAGACTAGCCATGATGCAAGAATTATCTGATACACATTTGTGTATGAAGTTCTGATGAATTATCTAGTTGTTTACAATTGCTAGGGTTTCCCTCAGTAGTAAAACATTGGCAATGAAAAGCAGATCAGTTTTGTATAGTACAGATAACCAGGGCTTCTGCAGCCAGACTTTTCATTTAGAAGGCCACAAAAAGAATCACAGAGACCAAATGCCTTTTGCTTAAACATTGAGCCTCACTTCAAAGCGCTATGAACATTTTTTTCCTCTAAAACCATGTTCCATTTATTATTCTAATTTTTTTTTTCTGAAAACAGACTTATGGCTTAATCGTTATTTTTTCAAATTTTGATTTTTCTAATGAGTATTTAAATTGTTTAAGCAAAGTTAAGTATTTGCTACAGTTGCACTTGATCATCATCCCATTTTTTCCAACAATTGAACAAGAGAAACCAACTTTCTCTCAAGAGCCATACAGGAGAAAGTACAGATTCTGCTCTGTGTGCTAACAAGTAGGTAAAGGAGCCGCTATTGCTTTGAAAACTATATAGGCTCTGCCGTGCCAATTTTGAAAAGGGAAGAAAAACAGCCCTTCTTGTTTCAATGTTTAGGTCCACATTTTCTCATTTGCAAAGCAGATCCAGTGCTTTGGGAGGCCGACTAGAATTACCTGGAACAAACATTATTTTAGCATAGGTTCTGTTCATTAGCTGATAAAACAGTCACTATGCCTTAATTAATAATACTGCACGATTTGATCAACACAGTTTGTCTCAGGGGGCCCAGTTCTCTTATTTTCCAGTAACACATTCCTATCTAATTCCTGTCTCCAACTCAGAGACGAGCAGCACACAATTTCTTCAGTGTCTACTTATCACACAAGGAAGCCAACAAATCTCTTTTCCGTAGTTACAAGCAGTTTGCTCCAGTCAGCAACTGACCCTGAACAAGGAGGAAAACACAAAAGGAACAAGAAATGTGAGAAAGATCTTTGGTACTAAGGAATCCAGGCAAAATGGTGCAACTTTCTCCCCTATTGATTTGAGAAGAATGCTGTTTGACTGCTGCTCATACTGATAATCCACAAATTATTTGCTATACTTTTTAGCCAAAGGCTAAGGCAGCGTCATCAGCAACTTTAGAACATACCATGAAACAAAAATCAGATGTAACAGCTCAATGTCTGAGTAAACAGCATCAATGATTAAGATAACTGTAGCATGGAAGGCATGGTAAGCGACAGTTGTGTAAGTCGTTAATAATTTATCACGGCTCTCTTTCAAATGCTGACATTTTCCATGACCCAGATTATGCCTATTATTATGATACCATTACATCACCTATCACACAAGTGTAACTTCATTAATTTTGACATAAAAGCTGCTAGACAATACACGACAGTCATGCAAGGGAAGGAAGCACACAATGATTTCTAGTTCATTTTGGGCACCTGACTAACTTCTGAGTTTGAAGACCTCTCTCCACATCATTTTACCTTCTTTCACTAAGATCGAGCGCTGGTTCTCTCCTATGCCTCGTGCTTTTCTTTAGTCAGCCAAAGCCCACGGAGCTGCACATGAAGACCAGTATGCCAGTCCTGCGTCCTGTTCCTGTCACGTCCTTCTCACATACCATTTCTCACTATTTAAAAGGCTCAGTGATTCCCTGTCACACATCATACTTGAATGAGTACATCCACACATTACTTTTGCGACATTACACTTGCACGGAGTTGCTGTTGAGCCCTCCAAATGACGTACTGCATTTCAAGAAGGGTGTAGTATAACTGCAGAGAGTCTGCAGAAAGTCCAAGGGGGTGCTCAATGATCTACAAAAGTCTGACTTCGAAGTATAAATTCCAGGCTGCTTAACCTGGAAAGGGAAATACTCAAGAGAAATAACGTTTAAGTGTCTAAAAGGTAGCTATAAAGAAAAGCTTTTGTGTACATCCACTGCACACAAGACACAGAATAATTTGGCTTATATTACAACCTGAAAAACTTAGGGTACATAGCAATCTTCGCAACAGTAATAATAATTACAGAAACAAATTCAGATTAAATTAGACAAGCATTTGTCAGCAATGATACAGAAAGCTGATCATTCACCTTTAGGATGAGAAACACTAGGTTATCTTTGATGTTTCTTCTTTCTGCACTGCTGCCCCTCCGTGTATTTCTACGGTCATCAAACACAAGCATCATCCCCAGCTGCGCACCTACAATTGTATGCATGTGCACGTGCACACAAATGCAAACTTATTTCTTTGTTACACACAGCTGAAGGAGATTACTCACAGGTAAGCCAACTTACATAAACAGCATTTGAAAGTTAAACACCTCAACTTCTCGCAAAACGTTAGCCCAACAAATCACTATAAGCAGTATCTAAATCCTTATCCAAAATTATGTTCTCTTAAATCTTACAAAAAAGATTTCTAACATAAAGCCTAACTCATCTATTTTCTGACATTCCCCACCTCTGTCATCAGGTACCGATTAGACAGTAAACCAGCTGATTGGGGGCAAACACCATAACCAGCAAAACAGCTGACAGCTGTAGCAGCTGCCTATTAGTCTGAATAAACGTTACAGGTCAGTGGGTAGAGAGGTAGATACACATTCATAAACGCACACGAACCAAAAGGAGCAATCCATAACTGGTAGACCTGCAATTGCACGCAACCCAGATCGACATGCATCTGTGGGGAAGGGAAGTGCAGAAACACTCTTCCAATTAAACACAATATGCAGCGAGGGCAGGAAAAGGCACTTGGAACATGTTATTTTGCAATCCATTGAAAGAATGTCTGCAACAGCAGCCAGAACGTTGGCAAACTACCTTTTCTGGTCCCCAGTGCCTTGAAACCAATACGCATCGTCTGTTGCCAACTGCCTTCAGGAAACAAAGGCATTGCCATCAGCAGAAGTGCTTAGAACACCAAAAATGAAACTTTCCAATGTCATGTACAACATAGTCATTCTCAGTACAGTTTACAAGGTTATACAATTGTAAAATAACTTGTGAGAACAAGAATCCTGAGGTCAGCCTTAGATTAAATCAGGTTTTAAATTGTATTTTTTTTTGCACTTTTTTTTTCCAAGTGTTTTATAAATAACACTTGGTAAAGCGATTCTCGCATGCTGCAGAAACACACGTTATGTTTCTCCCACCATGAGAGAAGCGTAAAAATACTCTTATCTAGATGTCAGAGTGACCAAGGTCACAGGAGAATCTGTACTTTTCTGCTGATTAAAAGGAACAGGCCGGGTGCTTTGTGCTTCCTATGTAGCCGGAGCGTGCAGTTGCCTGGTAACTTGTTCCGAGCTATCCCATATTAATCACATATACTTGTAGGAATACAAAGCTGACTGCTTCAGTTCATCAGCCAAGATAGTTTACAGCCACACAACAGTTTATAGCAATTCAGGAAGTTTAACACTGAAATTACTGGAGTTTAGGTATGTGCTTATATGGTTTGATGAACAGAACTCTTATAAATAAAAAGGAAAGGATACAATAAAGATATTTGTATGTGACTTTAGAGCATAGAAAAGGCATAGTCTGCAAACCAAATATAAATTATTAGCAATTTTTACCTTTTCATAGGTAATGTCCCAGACAACAAGCATAAATTGACAGACCATTAATGATTTGAAAATCTTACAGAAGTTCTAATAGCGTACCCAAAACTGATGTGTTTCAGCCTTTGGGCTAGACTCATTGTCTTCAGTAAATACATATCTGAATTCTAACACAGGACAAACGAGATCTACAAATCTACACTTGTAAAAACGAAACGGTTCCCTCATATTTAAGATATTAAATTGTGCAAAGAAGTAGTAACTTAAACCAATCCCTCACCCCAGCTACAAACCACCATACACAGTCCTTACATCAGACTGTGCAAGATCCTGTCTCATTCCAGCCATATCATTACCATAAGCTTTTCAAACCATCAAAATCAACAGAGTTTTCAGGCATAAAAGCAGAATCCAACAGTGGTTAAACCACATGTCTTACAATGACAATGGAATACTTCCATCACCGATGATGGCACCATAACAGAAAAGAATGGGTCTTTGTTATCCTTAATGAACATAAGGGTCTGCAGGAAACAGTGAAGTTATGAGCTTTTGTTCTGTAATATCACTTTCAGGATAATTTCCAGATCAAAGATCTAACCTCCTATTAAGACGATCAAATACAATTCTGATTTCAGATGACAAGTCATCACAACACTATGTTAAGTAGAATATAAAATCTTACCATCAGATTCTCAACTAGTTGAGGAAATCAAACGCACCACCATGTGAAAGAAATCTTTCAGTGTGTCTCAGACCTGGAAAAATATCTTGAAAATATCAATAATTACTAATACAAATTCTCTGCATTTCCCACAATCTCTTGACACTGAGCAGTAGTAGGACCCTAATACTTACTTTCAATATATTTCTTACTTAACATTAATTTTTATTTTAATTTAAAAGGGGCAGCTGATAAGTAAGATTCTTCAAAGCTACTCACAAAAATAGGCAAATACGTTTGTTCCAAGATTTAAATTACTTGTATAAAGACAATCAAAGACTATTTAAAGACTATCAGAACTCTTAAAATAGATCATAAAATATCCCAAGTTGGAAGGGACCCATTAGGATTTTCAGGTCCAACTTCTAGATACATTTAGCTACTGATGTAGGTAACTATAGAGAAACTTCAGGAGATGACCAAACATGCAGAGGATAGGCTAAGGTAGAAAAATTATTAAAAAACCAAACCAACCATGAGTTCAATGGAAAAAAGAGCAAGCAGCTCACAACATTGACAGACTTTCTTCACTCTTTTTTTTTAAAAAGAAATAATTTTTCCGCTGTGAAACATTGTCAGGGATGTAGGGGAGGCTAAAAGTTTAAATGAGTTCAAGAGAGGATCAGCCAAACTCTAAGACATGTGCCAACACCACCGCTACAGAAAGGATCAGCATCATGTTGAAATGCAAACAGCTACTTTAATAACTACACCATTATTCACTAAATTTGTCTTTTACTCTGTAGTAGAGTTACTAATGTTGAAAAGAGTCCCTGCCATGCCAGAAACTAAACTTACAGCACTTTATGCTTTGAGAGCACCAATTTATTTGATTGAAGAGCTTATTACCTGCGCTTCCAAAAAGAGAGGCTACAGGGACATGGAATGCAAGCAAACCAGACCATCTGGAATACTTTGTATTCTCAACTGAAAGTTAAAAATCTTTCCTTTCATATTATAAAGGATTAACAGCATTTGAATTCGCAGAAGCTGTCTTTACAGTGATAGCTGCATACCTCCAAGTCATGAATTAAAATGCCTTCCTAAAAGATAACAGTCTTAGCACTTCCTCTGGAGGGAGTGAAAAATATACAATCAGAGAAGAAGGAAGTGAGGCAATATCAAGTTTGGGTTTTTTACCAGAGATAACAAACCCCTGAGAGAACATTTGTGCTGTCAAAACAAAAATCCAAAAAGAAACTAAATAGTTTACCTCTTCCTTTGAAAAGCTGCTTTTGAGTCAAGAGTTGCTCTTTTTCTCTCCCAAGCATGAAATGTCTCTGCAGTATAAGACTGTTTTCAAAATACCGAGTGAACTAGAAATTAAGTGTGCACACTGAAACATGCATAGAATCTTAGTCAAAAAAAGAAACCCCAATATAACAACACTACTGGCTAGAAATCTTTGAAGTGTTCTGATGAAGAGACCCAACATATTTCTAGGACATAATATGTTTGGGTCCAGCACAATGATGTTCCAATCGAATGAGAGATAAAAAATACAAATTTTTAA
Organism: Psophia crepitans; assembly: GCA_013399095.1. Taxonomy (NCBI): domain Eukaryota; kingdom Metazoa; phylum Chordata; class Aves; order Gruiformes; family Psophiidae; genus Psophia; species Psophia crepitans. Next base: position 50,915 of record VWZZ01005889.1, on the reverse strand, counting down.
ATTGATGTATTGAAAAAAGTTGGAGAAGAAAATAGGGACAAATGAAAAAGTAACATTCAGGAAACCAGTGGTATAGATGGTCACCACACAATCTAAACATTACAACTGCAGATCATATATTCAGAACAAGTGAGCCAAAAGCAGCATGCTCCCTGGCAGAGAGGAGGGACTCTGTCTCCTTTAATAGGCAAAAGCAGTGAGTTCTCACTGTGTTTTGAGCTAAGCCCTAGCTAGCAGAAGGCAGCTTTTCTGTCAGACCAAACAAGGCAAAAAGATCTCGTACAGCAGCTTCCTTGCACTCTCTTGCTCCTGAGGCCCCTTCAATTCTTTTTTCTTCTTCTGGTGACAGGAAGGCAAATCATTTCTTCTCCCCATGAGCCCATACTGCACCCTGCTTGTCTACAGTAACAACAGGCACCGGTGATTCCTCTCCAAAGACATTTACACACAGAAAACAGTTGAGTAGTGTATTATGGAAGTGTCAGCTGCAGAGGACATGGTTTAGAAACTATTATTTTTTGTCCACCTTGACAAAATAAAACCAAAAATTCCTTACTTTATAGAAATTCTCCTAAAGTAGTTACTCCCAATATCTGTGAAGTTTTTATATCACAGACACAGCCAAAAGAACACAACTCTAAAATGAGTACTCGAACTACCCAAGCAGGCACGGGCAGCTCCGAGTTAATTAAGTACACACAGCACCGCTTAGTGGTGAAAGCAGAGTCACCACTGACACGAATGAGAAGTTTGAAGACCGGCAGTTTCCCCCACCACCACTCCGAACATGAACTAGGTCTGTTCTGTCTGTCCTTGCTTGCCAAATACCATTACGATGCCTTTCTTGTAAGGCAGCATACCTACCAAGCAAAAGGCACCCAAGAGCGCTGAACCTCCGGGCCAGCAGAACCAAAGGTTGCTGAGCATCAAACCGAAGCATCTGCTTGGAAGAGCTTTCAGAATTCCACAGCACTCCAGCACATGGTTCCTGGTGACACAGCCCCAGGCAGCATTTAAATAAATGATCCAGCTTAGTATCTGCCTGTACTCCAAAGAGCAGCAACCTGTTTTACATAGACTTGGGCCATAAAAAAAAATAAAAATGTAACAGATGTAGGAAAAACTGAAGACTGACAGCAACTGAAACGTAACTATCATTTTTTCCATTCCATCAAGCAATTATAAAACTATCTCTAACTTGTGCATTTACATAACAGAACACAAAAACAAACAAAAAGAAAGCCTTTTATTCAGAACAGGTTAGTGCATCTTTACAAGAAAGTCATGATTTCAACTTACAAAGTCAGCATTATCATTAGCAATGCACCTTTCCCTAAGAGGAAATCCTTGTCTTTTATCAAATGTCAACTGCAAGAGTGTGTAAACAAAACAAAACCAAACCAAAGAAAACCCAACCCCCCACCAAAACCCACCCAACACTCCAAAAGCTCTATTATATATTTATATATATATATAACATGTCTTCACAGATGACGACTGTGTCAATTTATACTTCAGGTCCTTCTCCTCCAGGAACCAGCTATAAGAGAATAACACAGTTTTGTGTTAGTGCCATAGATTTGAGTTTTACAAACCCGTATGTGACAGTTCTTGCTTTACAACGTTTTAGCAGATGGAGACTTCATAGCAGACCACAAAAGTGGTGTTCAGATTCAATATTATCTTCCTCTCCCAACAGAGGAAGTCAGTTACTGCCAAAGAAGCACATGCCAAAAAGAATCTTCAAAATATGAAGAATGTTTAGCAAAACACAAAGGAGATCCTAGATAACACACATTTTGGGGTTTTGTCTTTGTTCTTCACTTCAGCGGAGCCCAAAACTTAATAATGCTCCTGAACCCTTCTACAGGCAGCAGGGAATAAGTAAGCATAGCATTTTCCCATGAAGAAAGTAAAGAACTGAACAATAGGGAATGAAATACAAAAGGAAAAACATGAATAAGGGGGAAAAGAAGAGGATAACCATTCCTCATGTATATAAATGATATATTCTTAATAATTTGCTGAGCACTTCTAAAGACAGAGAGCTTTGCTGCTTTTGGGACTGAAGTAAGAAAGACTCTAAAGCATCTTCCTGATGCAGGAAGATGTGTCCCCAAAAGAGACACAAGATCTAATACAGAAACATATCTATGTCTTGCTGAAAATTTCCATTCTAAGAATCAGTGGCTTCTGCTTCAAGGGCGGCATACCACCAGCTTAACTGGATGGCAATATTTTTACCCCATACAAGGAGTCAAAACAAACACTATCCTTTAAGGAAGCGGAAGAATAACCAAAGCAGAAAAATGCTTAGAAATTAAGGTGGCACTTGCTCAGACACACGGTAAGGAAGGGCAAGGTAGGAGAGACAGCAAAACGGAGATTATTCCTCATTCACGCAAAGCTTAGATTCAAGTCAGTTGTCTTCCCACAAAATTAGGAATGCCTTTATGTAGGAGGTCCAGATTTTGTAGCCATCTATGCAGACATGCAAAAAACTACTGTGGTCTGCTTTTGTGCTGTTTAGAAAGTTGCAGGATTCAGCTTACGGATACATAATTACAATATGTAATTACTGTTTCAGTACTGATCTACATACATCAGTGCACGATAAAGTAAAAAAATCATAGTGCATTGGATTTGGTATAATCCAACAGACTTCCAGGGTTGTTTTTTTTAGAGCACGTAAAGATACAGCTCTCTGGGCATCACATGGTGTCATAATCACCAAATCACTTGACGAGCTTGTAAACGTCTGAACTGCCACAAACACATCTATACATAGGGTAATGGATGAAATGTAGACGTATTTCACCCTACAAACTTATGCAGGCAAACACTCATGAGTTGAAAGCCACTGTATGATGCAGCCTATAGAGTGGGTAATGAAGTCAGCAATTCCCCTGCACTCCTGAAGACCAGAAAACACATTCACCAAAATAAAATTCAGGCCACGCTCTTTTCATGTTGTTTTTTTAACTGTAACATGAACCGAGTCAGGCAATAAGGTCACTTTTCCAGCATCATACATACACATATATGTCCTGGAAGCTACTTGAAAGTAGCTGGTGTAATGGAAGTGTCTGGAAGGGTCAGCTCGAAGCAGCAGAACTCAATTACTGATCAATTTACAGGTACAGAAAAGAAACACATGCAGCTTTTTAACAACGATGACTTACCATTGTTATGTTATTTCCATTTAGCAAAATCTGGTCTAGCTTTGTAATTCTTCTGCCCTCAGGTGTAATCTCACTGAAGCAGCATTAGAAAAAGCAAGAACACATAATCAGGGACAATGATTCCAGAACTGACACAAATCTCTGCGTTTGCTGGAACTAACAAATACATTACCCACACTACAGCATGATCTTGGTAAATTGACCACCTGGGTAAAGAAAGCTACCTGACAACAAAGAAGATCCGTTGTGCTTTTCTGCTTAGTACATGAAGATACACATTCACCCTCTACATCTCGGCAATTTCTTGACTACCAATACTCAAAAGAGATCGCAAATAGCAACATGGCATGACAAAATAATAAATATTTATCCTTAAGTCCACTAACTCTTTAAATCTTTGCCTAGACCTTAAGGAAACATAAAAGCAAACAAACTACCAAAAAGTTCAACACACAACCCATGCAAAATTAAGGCTATAAATTAGGAATCTGATTACAAGCACAAAACATGCAACAGCTACTCTATGACATGGCTGTCCTGAATACATCACTCTCTACAGTTTAAGTCCAAGGTATAAACTCTTCAGCTGGCAAGTGCTCCAAAAACAGAAAAACACCTTGCCTATAGATCTTTTTCCTCAGGGACCCAAACATTAAATAGGAACAAGAGGCAAAAAATAATACTTACAATTCTGTAACGTCTTCTAACACCATATCTGGAATTCCAGTTTCAAGGAAAATAAGGTCTAAAATTTTAAAATCAAAATATTTAAAGTAATTTTCATTTTTTATTGAACTGTGATTTTATCTGTAAAATAAAAACATCAGAATAATACAACCGATCCATCCAAAAAGCTTCTGCCCAGTGAAATCAAACCTCTCACAAGCAATAAATGAGCTGAAGCGACAGCCTTAACCACTTCCATCAAAGGATACTGACGAAGTCATCGAACCCCAGGAGCGTCCCGACAATTTCCTTATCACTCTTCATCACAATATGAATTCGTGAACCTATGCATTTGTCCACAAGCTCTGTAAATAAACCCCCCCAAAAAAAAAAATTAAAAAGGTACAAGAGATTGAAAAATATATGTTCTATAAAAAACAAACAAAAACCTTGACATCGTGGTGGCAAAAAAGTAGCTGTCATGGACACCGGGAAAAAACACAAAAATAAGAAAGGAAAAAAAACCTGACACACGCACAAAAAATATTAAAAAAGAAGTGTCCTTGCACGCTTTACCGCTGCTACGAGACAAGTTTCTGAGGCAACAGGCTGCAAGGACACGTCCCCCCGGTGCGAGC
>VWZZ01005889.1:0-46218 GCA_013399095.1 Psophia crepitans | reverse complement strand
CGGCCGCCGCCGTCCGGACACCGGGAGAGCGCGGAAGCGCGGCGGCGGCGCTGGTTACCGAGCGGCAGGAGCTGAGAAGGGTTAGTGGTCGCGTTAGCCGCCATGTTGGGCCCAGGCCTAACCAACCGCTAGGGCCGCCCTCAGGGGCCCGCCCAGCAGCCCCAACGAGCGGATGGCAGAGCGTCGCACCGCCTCCCGGCCCGGGCCCTGCTCCGGTCCCCTACAAACGCCGGGGTAACGCTGGCGAGGCGGCAGCCGTGCCTCCGGTAGGGTGAGCGCGGTGAATGCACACAGGGAGGGATTTAGCGGAACTAAATTCTTCCCCCTCCCCCCCTTCTCCTCCTGCCGGCCCAACCCAGCCCCGTCGTGCCGTTGGTACAGGCGGTGCCGGGCAGCCCTTCAGGTAGGGCCTCTGTTCCGTGGGGCTGCAGGGCAGAGCAGGTTGAGGCCCGGTATTTCACAGCTGGTTTATGTGCTTGTTTTTATTTTTTATTCCAGGTTTGGTCGCTGACCCGCAGGAGGGCTGCTGCGGGAGGGGCGCTCGGAGCCCCTTGCCTCGGCACGGCTGGCTTTGGGCCATTGGAGCGTGCTTTGCTTGCTTAACTCTACGGTGTGAAATAAAGCCAGCATTTCGGCTTCTGGAGTCATCGCACGTTTTGTGACGGGGCAGAGCCCAGCAGAACCAAGGATGAATAAGCCCTTGTCCCCTGCTGTGTGGGGTGGTGCTGCCTCTAGCACCGCTCATACCCTCCCACGGCCGGAGAGCTGCTGGTGTCACAGGCCTGCGAGCTTGGCTCCTCGGTGTGGTTAGTTCCCACCAAATGCTTGGACTTCCCCTTCCTGAAGGGAAACACAAGCCCTGAAATCAGCTGGTGCCGCTGCCCCGCCAGGCTCCACGCAGGACCGGAGCAGAGATGTTAGCGCTGGACCCGACTCGCTGCAGGGTTGGCGTGGCTCCCTTGAGCTGAGGGCGTACAAAGTGCCGCTGAGTGTAGCTGTAACAACTGCGCGAGTCAGCACACGAACAACTGCAACACCACGGGTGAAACGCAGAGAGTGAATTTATTTTCGTTACCTCACCAACCGGGGGATCCGCGAAGCAGCACCTGGGCAGAGGCGCGCAAGCGGGGACGCAGGCGCTGCTGAGCTGGGTCTGTGCTACAGGATTGCCAGCCCTGCTGGTTCTACCCCTTTATCAGGGATCCGTGAAGGTGTCGTTTACTACTGTGCTTTAACCTCCTCTTTCGCAGGGCAGCAAGTTCAAGCATGTGGGACAGGGTGCCTCTAAGCCTATCATAAGCCTATGTTATCTAAACACAGATGTTCTACTTGTCAAGCACACAAGGATAAACAACAGTTAGTATGACATGTATTTTTCTACGCCCCAGCTGCAAGTCACTTGAGCGTGTTTATAATCTTCCTTGCCAATCTTCTGTTGTTATCCCATGTGCCAGCCCCCTCACTCAAGGGACCACGGCTGCTGGGGCTGGCAAATCTGGAGGTGTCCATTTACACTAGTGGGGTGTTGGGCAGGGTAACTTACAGAGCCACGCGATACCGAAAAAATAATCACATCTCTACAATAATGCTTTGAATCGGGTGTCCCACCCATCCGGTCAGGGAATGAAGTCACTCAGCCAGGCGCCACCAGAATTGTTTCACTTGATGCATTAAATCCTGGAGGTGTCAAGTATCGTCCTTTACGCTGGCTGTTTCATCTGTTATGTTGAAGCAGCGCACACCTTCAAAATGGGAGCAGTATTCATGGTGTTGGAAAAGGGGATGGTGGACCGCCAATTGATTTTGTAACGTTCCATCATCTACTCAGAAAGAGTAACAATGAGGAATATTAATAGCAAAAGCGGTTAGCAGAGTATAATTCTGTGATATGGCTACTGGAGCTGGCATGCTGATAAAACACGTTCTCAAAAGACCTGCAGCTGTTAATCAAGAGAATACAAGAGGCAGAGGAGTTAGTGACAGTAGAGGCTCACCAAACCTAAGTATTTACACAGTGGCCTTGTGGAAATGCATCCAGGGCATATGCTTGTAGTACAAGACTAGGCAGCACGACGAGCCAACCTGTGACGGGAGGAAAACAGGAGTGTCATCTTCTTCCAGTAATACATGCATTGCTCCAGTTTCCTTCGGCTAATATCACTCTGGGTTTGATAACCTGATGTGGGGTAACTGCCCACACAGACTGGAGAGCCACAGCTTGCACTTTTTCAGATTGAACTTCAACTTGATGTTGGGTTTGCAACACCATTCCAACACTCTCTGCCTCCTCTAGATAAGGCACAAGTATTCATCAATGCTACCTGAAATACAAGAACTCAAGAATCTGTATTGACAGAGGGTGTAAAACAAAAGGAGAAGTTGGGGTACAGAACCATATGGCATTCTCAGGGTTTGTTATATGAATCTTCACATCTAGAATAGTAGGTTGTGGTCCCACCAGGCAATCTGTCTGTGTAAACAATTCCATTTGCCCTGTATTTAATATTTTGGAAGAGATACCATTTGGTATGCAATGTGGAATGTCCAATCTGTCCTTAGCCCTTGAGTCCAGTCTTGGACATTATGTCTGCTAAAGTGTGTTCCCTGGTCACTCTGTGTTTGGTGAGGAGGTCCATACTGATTAACGAGTTGTTCTAATGCTTTGGTTGTGCTATGCTGATCAGCGTATTTGGTGGCTTTATCAAAAAACAGTCCTGACAGTGTATCCACAGCAGCGTATCCACCCTCAACGAGGGCAGGGGGCCCATATAATCCGCCCCTGTAATTCAAGGCCCAATGGCTCCCTTTTATCTTTCCCCATGGCCTATATAATGCTCTTAAATCTAGCTGTGTACAAATAGTTCGATTATGTGCACACGCTTTATAAAGACATAATGGCAGAAGGGTTTGATTATCAGCAATGTCCTATGCATGTGCTGTCTGAGCTGACTGATGTCCACAATCTGTAAGTGCATTTATAGCTTTAGCACGTACTTCAGCAGGGGACATATCATCTACTTCCCTATTATTCTGTGACTCAAGCAAATCATCTTTTTGATGAGCTGAGACATGCCATACCGCTGTACATACCGCCAAAATTGTTGCCATATATCTGGCCCCCGTATACAGTATTTTTGTACGCGTCAGTCCTCTTAGGCCCAGGCAACCACATCATGAGGCTTCTGTATACAACCTGACTGTCAATGTGTAGCTAATGTGCCTTCCCTTCTAGGATGGCAAGAGATGCTGCAGTCAGTTTAGCCCACTGACTAGGTGCCTGTATGCCTCTTTGCAATAATGCAGCTCCAGGAAGCAGCGCATATGCAGCTGCTCTCCACTGTCTTTGCCCAGTTGCTGTGTACACTGCACTTCATCAGTAAACCAGGCACCTTTTTTGTGCTCTTCTATTAACTCGTCATAAGAGGGAGCTTCCTCTACAGGAGTTGTAGGGATATCTCCCAGAGAAGTTTCCCCTGGCGTGGGCATATGATTAAATGATTCCTAGAAGAGTGGTGTGTGGAGTGGTTACATGTGGTTTTCCCAGTAGAAATTGTTGTTGTAAATAATATTTCCATTTTCAATGCGTAGCTGCCTGACCTACCCCTGCATGGGCCCTAAGGAATAATCAGTAACGCACCCACGAGTAGATACAGCTGTGTGTGCAGTCACACTATCTTGGACTGTGATTCTTTTAGTTTCTTGTAGTGCCCAAGCTACAGCTAAAACTTGTTTTTCCATTGCAGTACAATGTACAGCAGAGCCTTGTAATGCCTTGGACCAAAACCCAGCAGGTTCTGTCTGACTTTTTGGCCCACCCGCCTGCCACAATCCCTACCACACTATATACTGTAGGATTGTTACTTCTAATAAAAGGATATCCTCACCCAGAAGTGTGTAATTGTGCATGCTCGATCAAAGCATTTTTGCAGGCATCAAAGGTTTCTTGCTGTTGCTTAGTCCACTGCCAAAAAACCTTCCTCCTAGTTCAGTTCTGCAGAGGGAGCAGTAGTACAGCCAGGTGTGGGATAAAAGCTCTCCAACACCCTAAAAGTCCCAAGAAGGTCTGTAACTCTTTTACTGTGGTTGGTATGGAAAATCACTGGACCATTTGCTGTACTTTATTTGGTATTTCTCAAATGTATCCATGCCAAACTATTCCCAAAAATTGTACAGAAGTACTAGGGCCCTACATTTTCTTTGAATTAATTGCCCAGTCTCAGTTCTGTAAATGCGATTCAGCAATTTGGCAGCTACTTCAGTTTCTTCTTGTGACTCTGCCATAATCAACAGATCATCGATATAATGGTAAACAGTGTCGGTACCTGACCGTAGTGCTACATCAGCTGCTATCGTTTGGTGGCAAATGGAGGGACTGTGTTTGTCACCCTGAGGCAATACTTGAAAACTATGTTGCTTTTGCTGCCAGGTAAAGGCAAAACGGTTTGGGCTTTCTGAAGCCATGGCTATTGAAAAGAAAGCATGAGCAAGACCTATCGCTAGCTTCCAGGGCTGTAAATTTTTGCTAATTTTTTCTCTAAGAGTAACCATGTCTGGTACGCTACCTGCAAGTCTGGGGGTGACTTTATTCAATTCTTGAAAACCTACAGTAATTCTCCAAGTGCCATCTGATTTTCTAACAGGACAGACAGGATTATTCATGGAGCAGATCCTCCTGGAAACTGTGCTTAGGCACATGGAAAATAAGGAGGTGACTGGTGACAGCCAACATGGCTTCACTAAGGGCAAATCCTGCCTGACAAACTTGGTGGCCTTATGTGATGGGGTTACAGCATGGTGGACAAGGGAAGAGTGATGTCATCTACCTGGACCTGTGCAAAGCATTTGATGCTGTCCCACATGACATCCTTGTCTCTAAATTGGAGAGACATGGATTTCACAGATGGACCACTCAGTGGACAAGGATGGTTGCACTCAGAGAGTTGTGGTCAAGTGGAGATCAGTGACGAGTGGTGTTCCTCAGGGGTCGGTGCTTGGATCAGCGCTGTTTAACATCTTTGCCGGCGACATGGACAGTGGGATCAAGAGCACCCTCAGCAAGTTTGCCAATGACACCAAGCTGTGGAGCAGTCGACATGCTGGAGGGAAGGGATGCCATCCAGAGGGACCCTGACAGGCTTGAAAGGTGGGCCTGTGAAAACTGCATGAAGTTCAACAAGGCCAAGAGCAAGGTCCTGCATGTGGGTCGGCGCAATCCCAAGCACGGCTACAGGCTGGGCAGAGAATGGGTTGAGAGCAGCCCTGAGGAGAAGGACTTGGGGGTGCTGGTTGATGAAAAGCTCAACATGACCCGGCAATGTGCGCTGGCAGCCCAGAAAGCCAACCATGTCCTGGGCTGCATCAGAAACAGTGTGGCCAGCAGGTCAAGGGAGGTGATTCTGTCCCTCTGCTCTGCTCTCATGAGACCCCACCTGGAGTACTGCGTCCAGCTCTGGGGTCTCCAGTACAAGACAGACATCGAGCTGTTGGAGTGAGCTCTGGAGGAGGGCCACAAAGCTGATCAGAGGGCTGGAGCACCTCTCCTACGAGAGCAGGCTGAGAGAGTTGGGCTTGTTCAGCCTGGAGAAGAGAAAGCTCCAGGGAGACCTAATTGCAGCCTTCCAGTATCTAAAGGGGAGCTACAAGAAAGCTGGAGAGGGACTGTTTATCAGGGAGTGTAGTGGTAGGACAAGGGTAATGGCCTCAAACTGAAGGAGCATAGATTTAGATTAGAGATTAGGAGAAATTCTTTACTGTGAGGGTGGTGAGGCACTGGAACAGGTTGCCCAGAGAAACTGTGGAGGCCCCATCCCTGGAAGTGTTCAAGGCCAGGTTGGATGGGGCTTTGGGCAACCTGGTCTAATGCCAGGTGTCCCTGCCCATGGCAGGGGGGGGGGAACTAGATGATCTTGAAGGGTCGCTTCCAACCCAAACCATTCTATGATTATTAAAAGCAGTCACAGTTTCCTTAAAATTCCCACTTGCTGAAGGGCCTGAATGGTTTGAGTAATTTCTTCCTCCTGCTCTGGAATATGATACTGTTTTACAGTTACTGTGTTGGCAGACATGGACAGCTGAACAGGATCCTGCTTCGGGAATCCACGTAAGATGGTTATAGATCAAACAGCGACTCCCGCTTGCCAAGTCCTGAAGCAGAAGCGACCATTTAAAGTTTCAACTATTCATCCTGCCAATACATCAATACTCAAAATATATTCTTTAATTGGGGCAATTAACAGCATCATGGTAAATGGAGTGGTGTTTCCTATTGTTAAGGTAACCTTAGCTCGGAGGGCAGGGGCTACATTTCCCCCTAATCCACAGATCTGTGATGTGGCTTCTTTATTGTGAATATTACTATGTAATACAGTAACTTCAGCTCCAGTATCTACCAGAGCTAGCACATCTAAAATCCCCCCAGACCGCCACTCTATAGATAGAGAGGAACATGGGGGTGTTGGTCACCTCACAGAAAGAGGCTACAGTAGGGGCAGTTTTGGGGTAGCTGCCAAACCCTCATTTCTGCTGTTTTGGCATTTGCCAGGCACTGCCTTGCCCTGAGATGGCAGGCAGGGCTGAAGGTGGGCACGAAAATGGTCGCAGGGCCAGGGGTGGTCAGCTTTTTTGCATAGGCACTAACTTTTGCCATTGTCAAAACATTTCTGATATTGTAATCCCATTTATTTCTGATCGTGGAACACCAGCTTGTACAAGATCATTCCATATTTGTTTCCTCATCATCTGTGATGTAACTTGCCTCAGTTTTGCCAGCTTTCCTTTATCCACCAGATAGTCCCACAGTTACAGCCCCAGTTTCCCTTAAGGTATTTGCCAAGGCGCCCGCGTTACCAGTAGCATTTGTGACTGCTGGTATGATCAAGGGTTTTAGTGAGGCAGGTGCTCCTCTCAAAAGTTGCATTTTGATACTTCTTGTTACTGCTACCCTGACCAGATTGCATCCCCTAATCAACGCGTGAGCCATCCCTACCTGCCACACTAAATTAATACCTTCTTCCATTTCTGAGAGACGACACCAATTCAACAGGTTCAGCATATACTGCTAAAACTGCTGCACACAACCATTGATACAGCATAGCTGCAAGAATATCTTGCCCATCAGGATCTCTGATATTTTGCAACTGAGCATATCTTCGTTGTATCTGATTGTCACTGGATATAGGGCTTAATATATCTTTTTCACCCATTAATAAATGAATAATGCAACTCCACTATCCCAGGCTCACAAAACTCCATGCCAGTATGCCTTCCCCACTCTTTTGGTGACAGATCTCTAAAAATTCTCTTAATTCTTGTGGCGCGTAAGCTACATGTGACCTGTACTCCCCCATCTGCTTGTTTCCGCTGCCCCTTCATTTGTATGAGGTGTCATGCTTCTGCCACCTCCCTGCCTTCTGAATGCGACTCAAACTCAACCTTGGAGTCCAAGGATTCACTCCAGATATTTCCATCCCATTCCTTGGGTTCCCACAAAGGTTTTCCAGTGAGAGCATGAATCTGGAAAACCAAAACCATACTTTTTCCCTATCCGTCCCTTCCTTTATTAGCAATACACGCTACCAACCGCTCCGCAGTACCTTGCAGCCCACGGCACTGCTCTGCTTGAGTAGTAATCACTTCTTGCGTGATTGCCTTTGCATCTTGTAAAGTTCCAACTTCCATTTCCAACTCTCTTATTTTACTCCATAATGGAACAACTTCACAGTCAAAAGCTCTAAGACAGGTAACTAATAACCATCCCAGTCTTCCTGCTAACTTGCAAGAAGTCTCTGATGCGGCTTTCCATGGCAACCCATGCATAGCCATTTCAGTTGTCTGGGAGGTAAAACACTGCCCCATTATCTGTTTCAGGCCATGCTTCTGTTGGAGCCAAAGTAGCCAGGAAAGTGGCCACAGGGGTCCAGCACTCAGTACTCGGCCATCCAGGAATATGGGGAGTCAGCATCGTGGCCTCTGCAGGAAGAGTCAGTGGAAGTGGATCCACCTCCCGCAGGGCTGATAGGGCACTACACCATCGTGGTGGCCAAAGCACCACAGCACCACCAGGGGCTCTCAAGGAAGCTCCAAACAGCCAGCTCTCAACAGGTGGTGCCACCCCTGCAACCCATGCTAACCCTAAAAGTGCACCATCTAAACCAACATCTGGCAGGCTCATCAGGAAGATCACCCGGCTGTCCAGCCACAGATGAGCCCTGTTTTCCCACCCCTGCCCCTCGGGGGGGGGAGGCATCTCTTCTGCCCTGAGCCCTGGGGAAGGGGAAGAGAGGGGTTGCCATCTTCTGGCCATCAGCGCCATGGCACCAGGAGGAATGCCTCAGCCTGCTGGAGACTGCTGGGGACTGTCAGAGACCACCAGATGCTAATGGACACCACTGGAGACCACGGAGCCAGCGCCACCAAGGTTATGGGGGCCTGGAGGTGGCATTTTGTCAGTCTGAGGCTGAGAAAGCCATTGGGGGGGTGGCTGTCCTCAGTCAGCTCTTGCCTCGGCTACCAAATGGGTGGGTGAAGATGAAGCCAGACCCACTCTGGCACTGCACAGAGAATAGGAACAGACCAGCCAAGAAGGTACATGCCCCTTCCCTGGAAACATTCAAGATGGAGAGACAGCTCTTCCTTTGGCACTTTTGAGGCTGTACGTGGACTCCTGTGTCCTGTTCTGGTCTCCCCAGGAAAGACACTGACAGACCAGCGCCATCAAGAAGGTGAGGGGCCAGGGCACAAGGCACACATGGGCAGGCTGAGGGAGCTGCCGCTGTGCAGCTGGGAGAAGAGGAGGCTCAGGGCTGAGGATGACTAGTCATCTTCCAAAACGTTGAAATTGGTTTCCTCATCCACTAGCAGGCAGAAAAACAGCCTGTTTATCTCCCACATGCACTACACCATGCCTAGTGATGGTATTCAGAACAGCAAAAGCCTTATTAAAAAAAAAAAAAGCCAGCTTGATTGCCCCCAGCTGCCATCCCTGCTCTCTTTGGCAGGATACAAGCTCCAGGCTCATTTCTCCTACCTGCTTCCTGAGTCTTATTGGTCAAAGAAGCATGAGAGCATTCAAATTTTATTATTTTACGAGTGTTCTTTGCCAATGTTCAGGGAAGTGGTATCGTATCTCTAGTTCATGAGACATGTGAGAAAAGAGCTTCATCTTCATAGCAGGAATAAAACACGGAAGTGGAGCTTTACTGTGAAAACTGGTTCTACGGGGAAAACATACTTCTGTGAGCTCCTCAGACCCTCCGTCTTTAAGCTCTTGAACCCCACAGCCAGTAGGCAGCGGGCCATGGGGACAACTACTGTTTTACACCTTGGTTTCTAATCAACATCACTATTTGGTTTGCTCCCTCACAGAGCCATGGAGTGGACTGGCAGGTATCCAGCACAGGTTACTGGAGGCCAGGGCTTGCAGCAAACATGACACTGATGATCTTGGCGCATCTCAAGGTCTTCATATCAAGTTTGCTCTGTATGTAAGTAAAACCACATTTTTCGTTTAGTTTGGTTTATGAGGGTTTATGTTGTTTGGTTTTTTTCTTTTTATCTACTACCTCATCTCGCTCTGTCTTAAAGCAAAAAAAAATCCAAACTATTCCATCACTTACTCATGTATTTTCATGTCCTTACAGCTCTCTCTTTTTTAACACCTTGCCTAGCTTTGTTGTGTTCAGAGACAGAACAGGAAACCCCATTCAGCACCATGGCAACATGGGCAAGAATGAAATAGCGCTCATTCATTCAGTGGTGAGTTGCAGCTCAATTGCTAACAGACTGAGAAGCAGCAAAGTGGAAAAAAGCCATTCTGAACACACACAAGCAGGAGGGCTGCCACGCTTGGGCAGCTCTTCCCATCCAGACACTTTTGCAAGCACAGTAGCCCCAAGTGAATACTGCCCTTCTTCCATGGTCTGAGCAAAAAAAGGGGATCCATTTGCCCACCATTGCATTGTAGTGCAATTCACGTTACTCAACACTGTATTAGTCTTACTGACTAGAGCCTTCAGTGCGTTTTCATTAACCACTGGCCCTAAAAGCAGCAGTGACCATCTCATGGGAGGTTTTGAGTATGCATCTGTAGTAGTTTGCAAATCTGACCTAACTCCTATTTACATCAGGAGCAACTGACACAACTTCAATCAGGATTGGGCAGCCTGGATCCGGTCCTGAGACACACAGGGCCTGACTTCTTCCAAGTACGTCTTCAGTAAACACGGCAATTCGCAGGTGCAGTCTGGAGCCAGCACAGGAGACTCAGGACACGTTTACAGGAGGCACTGCACGGCAAGTTACTCCTCAGGGAACAGCCTCAAGGTCTGGTCTCAGAACTGAAAACAAAATTGCCATGGCAATTAAGGGACTGCAGAAAGGCAGACCACATGTACAAAGGTTGTTCCACAGCGTAAGCAGCTCTACCATTGTTGAAACTGGCCTAAAAGACACAGCAGGAGCTGCCCTACACCTTGTTAATGTACACCTCTCTGTCCTATGCGCCATCACACAGTACGCATTGGCGGCAGCATTTCTTCAGGTTTCTCACTGAGCTGCGCAGAAAAAGGCGTCATCAACGTATAGTGAGAGACGCAAGTATTGCCACGAGTGATGCTGAGTGCCAACTTTTATGATGATTTCCTCTAGCCTTTACAGCCAAAGTGAGTGAGGACCCCCAGGGAGTGGAAAAGTAAATAGCAGAAGGGACAGCAGAGTATTTGGGTGGGGAGAACAGTCAAGATCTGAGAGCAATGTTTCTACCATCCACGCTGAAGCCTGATCAAAGTTGCAGAAGATACTCATATTTCTGTCTGCAAACCTCTGTAACAATCCAAGCTTTCCTTTTTTGCCTGTGTGTTTGAGAGTCCTATGAATCTCAGGAGAACACCACCATTGTTCCCACAGGATCAAAGACAGCATTTTCCATGGGGAGGCATGTTTGGAACCCTGCCTACTTCATGGTGCCCGGCTGCAATTAAATGCACTAGTCAATAACACTTGGTCCTGCTTACTGCAAAAAGATTATTTTAACCTTCTAGGGAAACTACAGCGCCCACAAAGCCTTGGAATCATGCTGAAATTGCATTCTGAATGGAACAAAGCAGGATGAGAGGGAAGATAAACAAAACCCCAGATAGAAGAGCTCTATCTTCTAATTACTGACCTGGAAACGATTGATCTCATCGTAGCTGGTGAGAAGCTCACAAAAAATTGATTTCAGTGTTGGATCCCCACTTGCATCATTTTGTGTGAATATATGGAAGGACCACTTGTCTACATGCCACAAGAGTGGGGAGAAAAAACAGTCACTCTAGTGTCCTTGTACAGTTTTACTGCTGCTGTGGCATAAACAAGTTTCTGAGGCAACAGCCTGGCAGGCTGCAGGAACACGTCCCCTGTGGTGCAAACACGTCACTGTTGCTGGTGTGCACTTCATCACCACATGACATCGAGCACCCAGACTTCTCCCCAGCCAGCCGTTGCTCCACACCCAAACCATGGCCCAGAGCCACCTCCTCATCGCTGCCTGGGCCGGAAACCATGACGTCCCAGCACCTCTACGCTGCTGCGGGCAGGGACACTGTGGGCAGGGACTGTGTCGGTGTGGAGCCCAGACACAGCTTCTGAGCAGCAGGAGGCCCCCCTCAGCCACTCCACTCTGCCCACACCCTCAGTCCCTCAGCCCCAGCCAGGTGAGGGTTTTTCCCTTCTCAGACAGTAACGCTGGGCACTGCAGCCAGACACACATACTTCACCTTGGTTGCGAAGGCAAAGAGCATCACCTCCCACCCCCGGCCTTCCAGCCTCAGTGACCCCATTCAAGCTTCCCACCAAGCATCACTGTTCACTGAGCAAAGGAGCCGATGTGGGCTAGTGTTCACGTTAGCCACCATGTTGCACCCCAACCTGATCAATCGCTACCACCTCTCGCAGAAGCAAAGCGCCACCCACAGTTACCCTAAAATAACTTCAACCAAGTATTTTTTCCCCATGTGGAAATGGATGCAGTCAGTGAGGGTAAACTTATTCCAGCGATCGCATTAACGAAATGCTCGAGCACCTTCATTCAGCATAATGAACATGGATGGCCCTTCACATGGCAGTGTTTTCTCCTTTTGCCTTACCGCTTTTTTCCATATTTCATGTATAATAATAGATCTCTTCTTTGTGCTATTTTTGTTTGTTTACTTAACTAATGGTTATTTTTCTATATTTTTATATTCACATATAAGATTTTTATCTTTGTAAAATGTTCTCCGGTTTTTAATATTGTGAGACATTGATTAAATTTACGTCTGATCAATTATTCAGTAGTCTTTTCTCTTTCCTGTTTCTTTTACATAAGTTTCTAAGTGAGAGATCATAATCCCAACCAGCGTTATGATCCTTACTGTGCACAGTTCGTACTTTTTCTGCAATTTAGGACAAGAGTTTCAGAAAAAATCTACTCCAAACACAAAGTGAGATTGTCATCCCGAAGAAATCAGTCACAAACCTCAGATTCATTCATTTATCCTTTTCTTCAACAGAAACCCCAGAATGATTATTTTTTGTTCACCTGCTTGCCTCCACAAATTCACAATTTTTTTCTTTATGAAGCTGGGCTATACCTAAGAAACAGAGCAGAGCTCCCAGCTACCCCAGGCACTGCTCACCTCTGTTGTTACTTCCAGACATAAACTATCATACTGCCCAGGTAAAGCTTATCCATCTCTGCAAGTCTCACTGCACACAAGCCAGGTTTAGAACTCCTTGTTATTGTTATGAAATGCAGAATGACTAACAAATTACCATTAACATCGTAATGATAAAATAGCTGGTGGTTCTTAAGTGTTACCTCTGAGTAATAGAGTAACTTGTAGGGCTGAGTTTTCAGTGTCGTTTGTTAGCAATGCGCTGAGAAAGAAGACACCCTTAAGAAAATTCCAACTGAGACTTTTCCAAGAACTCCTGTTTCATAGCAGATCTCACCTTCCTTTCTTTCTCACAAATACACGCAGTGTGAGCTGTGAAAACAAAACCAGATTATGTCAGTTGGTTTTCCTAGAACTTGCTGATGTTGTCAGTCCAACATGTTTATTGCCTTAGTGGGAAAGAAAATTTCAAGGAGAAAAAAAAAAATCTCTCCAGAGAAGCCATAAGCCACAATTATCTGGCAGTATCACTGAGATGCCTCTATAATGCAAAATCCATAGCGGTACGAGCGATGCCAGGCTGCACTTTCCTCAATGAACTGAATATGAGCTATAAACACTCCCATGCATCTTTCAGGGGAATATCTCATTACTGCAGGAGATAATGGCCAATATTTCATGCCTTTTTCTTTTCTGAAATGATAGTAAATAATAAGTTACAGACTAAGAAATCGTTCATTTGACAGAGCTGGATTGTTCCTTGTAGCTTATCCTGTGTTCCCCACAGTATATTTTTTCTACAATAGCACTTCTGTTGGAGCTGAGGAACAACATGTGATTACATGCTTTATTGTTATAATTTGAGCCTCTGGGTATTGTGTTAGTGATGAGATTTTCTTTAAGCCCTATTCTCTTATAGTTCTTTGAAAAACAATCTCTTCCTCCGATTTCCACAGAGAATCTTAATTATTAAGAGCACACTCTCCAGCAAGTGCTGTTGATTTAAATAACCAGAATCGAATCATAACAAAGGTTAAAGAGGGAGCATGGAGCAAGAGAAAGATTTTTTTAATTTTCTCTCACACTAAATTTGTCTTTGCTCTCGGACAAGTCCTTGGACTGCCTTTCTAGGGTGTAATAATGTATGTTTCGCAGCAGAACAGTGCTGACGGAGGAAGCCTTGACTTTTCTCTATGTGAACCTTCCGCAACCAACCTGGCACGCCTGGGCTGAAACCATCCTCCCAGCCTTCAGCTGCCGCTGCCATTAACCTGCACGACTTCACGCTGGGAGGGCGCTGCCGGAGGATGCGCTGTCCTCTGCGCTTCAGGGGGACTCCGAGAGGGAATTTTCTCAGAAAAGACGACCAGAAGAAGGAGGCACCGGTAGCGCCCCTGCACTAGCGGCGTCCGCAGGGGCGCTGAGGGGACTGGCGGGAAAGCCTCAGCCGAGGTCCGGCGGGCTGCCCCAGCCCGGACGACTCCACTGTCCGGCCGCTATGCGTTTGCCTGGCCGCGAGATAAAACGAAGCTGCTTTCCCTAAGAGTCCCTCCGATGAAGCGAGCTTTCCTAAAGAGCTCGGCGCCGCCTCCCACCCGCACCCCGCTGCCCACAACCGAGGGCACCTACTGAAGCGAAACCCCGCCCCGGCAGCGGAGGGGGGTGGAGGGAGGAGCGGGAAAAGGGAGGTGTTGCCGGCGGCGCCCCGCCCTCCCCCGGCCGGGCCTTGCGGAAGCGCAGGCGGCGGGGGCTGCGTCTCTGTCNTGGTGGGCTTCCACCACAAGAAGGGCTGCCAGGTGAGGGGGCGCGGGTGCCGCCCGCCTCCTCGCCCGCCTGCGGGTGCCCCGCTTCTCCCGCCTCTCCCCTCCGCTCCTGCGCTTCCTCCCTGCCCTACCCTGGGTCCCCTCCCCCGCGCTGCCCGGCGCCTGCCTGGCTGCTGCCCTCACTCTGTAGCGGGGCGGCCTGGGTGCAGCCCCGGGGGGAAGGCTTGGTCCCCTGCGGGAGGGAGCGCGTCTGATCGGGGGGGGGGGGCTTGGCTTTAGCTCAAGGGGGGGGGTAAGGGAGCGCTTTGAAAGCGGCGGGGCGCAGCGAAGCGCAATAAGGCCCCGGTTGGTTGCGGCCTTCCGCTTGCCCGACGGAGAGTGCCGGGGGTTCCCTCAGCCAAGGGGCGCGGGGCGGGAGCAGCCTGGCGGGGCCGTGACTCAGCCCGCTCCGGGCAGTTCGTGTTTATTGAGGTGCGGACGTGACTGCGGCCTGTCCTGCCTCGGCGCTCCCGCCGGGGGGCGAGGCGGAGCGGGGGCCGGCAGGGTCAGCTCCCCGCCGCCCGCCCTGCTCCCCCCGCCTCGGTCCTGCAAATGCTGGGAGGCGGCTCGGATGGTGGCACCCGGGTCTGCTGTGGGTCGTCCGTGTTTAACACCTTCAGACGGGGAAGTGAGAGAAAACCAGTTTTTTTGTCTACTTTCTATCCTGCCGGCCGCGCCGGGCCGCACCGGGTTGAGCTCACAGGTACAGCTGGTACCCAAACGCCCTGATGGCCCCGGGGCGTAAATCCACCCTCGATTCAAGTTTTCTCTGTGTGTCTCTTCCCTTCTTTCATAAATGCTCGACTGCTTCGTGTGACCTGTAAGGTAGAAGAATTCTATTTTGTGTATTTCATAGGTATTTTATGTTCTGATTTTTTTAATTATTATTTTAATTAGTTTTTTAACCCGTGTAACAGGAGATGCTGTTGCCCGGCTGGGTTGCACACGGTGGGCTTGGTGTGACAAGGGCAGATAGATACGATGTTAGACTTGGCAGTGAGTCTTTTTCTGTGGAGCAATCTTTACAAAAATAGCCAAAACAGTAAGGAATGTGATGGTTGCTGTTGTATGAGAATTGGTCCGACATGAACATGTTTTTTATACAAGATAGCAGAGAGTTAACTTAATCTCTGTTAATGCTTCAGGAAGCAAAATAAGCACGGCGTGGTAACATGTAAAACAGTTCCTCGTACCAACAGAGGCTGAAGCAGAAGTGCAGTAACTCAGTGTGTGCGTCCTTCAGTCTCTTTTTCTGAAAGACACGCACGTTTTTGTAATGCATCCTTTTTCCTCAGGGTACCTAGGAGCTGTTCACATGTGCATGTTCACAGGATCAGTTCCTACAAAGTAATTAGATCATCTAGGTTGCTAGTTTTGCAATATTTATCAGTGACTTTCTTGTCTAAGACCATTAGGAGATGAATGTTAAGTTGGGTGTCTGTAGGAGGAAGAGTGCATTTTTGCCCTCACCTTGTTGTTGGCCTCTTGAAAAAGAGGTGGGTTGGAGAGAAAAACAGAGGTGGCTTTTGTTGTTTCTGCTCTTCTTTTGGGGCCTGTATTTTTTTTCTTGTAACACTATGCAGTGTTGATGCAAGGGAAAACAAACCAAACCCCCCAAAAAACCCTCCCAGGCTATAAATTCATAGAAGTGAATTTTACCTTGCTGATAGGAAAATGTTTGTAGAAGTATGTTTTCAGGTGTTGTCAAAAATTGGAATACCTCTGAACCAAAGTCTTCTTTAAGTATCTCAAGAAATGAACTGGACAAGTAGGAGAGGCAGGCGGTTGGGGAAGAGGACGAGCTAGCTGTGTCACAGGGAGAACTGCAGGAGTGTAATGGCAATTGATAGAATGACAAACAGCCAGGCTTCCTAAGGGAAATCTAACCAGAAATCTAATTTTAAATATATTCTACCTCTGATTTAGCAGATTGGTTACTGAACAATAAAAATAGTTTCCTGAAAGAACTGGAGGCAGTGAACTGCACAGCTATAGCCTAATGAGCTTGACATCAGTACTATGCAAGGCTCTAGAGAATTAGTGAAGGAAAGAATTAATTAACAATGTGAAACTAAGCAGACTGAGTCCTATGTGCATTCACTAAAGATGGAGCACACCTGACTGACCTGCATCTTTTGTAAGAATAAATGATAGATGCTTGCACCGAGTTTGGGCCCATATGAGTGGCGCTAGCATCATTTGCACAGTAAAATCTAACTATGATGAGCAAACTTGAGGAATCGGTGTTACAAAGGAAGACTGAAGTGTCGTGCAAGAGCTGGATGAGAAGGAATGCTGGAATGGTAGAATTGAGGAGTGTTAGTCATCCAATAGGAATGAATAATAACAGTGTAGCTTGGGAATTAACATGAGGAAACCTCTGGAAGATAAAAGAGACTGCGTATGATCAGGAAGTGGTGTGATTTGGGGTCGAGAGTGGCAACAAATGTAGTCCTAGTTTATTGACATATAAAAATTCTGATCCACCTTCCAGAAAAAAGGATTTGGATTTGCTTTGTCACTTCCAAGAATGGATGAGATAGTGCTTGGGCAGTTTGTTTTCGAGGAGGATGTAGAAGAGCTTGTCCCTGTAGGCTAACAAAATTGATTTTGAGGCTGTGTTCATAGGAAGGCTGTAAGTTGCCTCTGCAAATATGGGAACATTCTCCCCTTTTCCTTTCCTGCCTCTTCACCACTGAGAAGCAGAGGCAGTTGTGTGACAAGATGAAACGTGGAGCTGAGGGGACCAAAAAGTAAGCCTTGTTTTGGTGGGTTGGTTTTGAGTCAGCTGGTTCACGGGCTCTGTTTGCTGAGCAGACATCTGCAGAAGACAGCTACACAGGCACAAGGAGAGGACCAACAAGAGACTGGAAAAGAGTCTTTTCAAGGTGTCAGTCTGGGACTTCTCTTTTTGCTTGCCATGTTTGCTCGTGGTATTTGGAGTATTCACTGAACCACTGCATTACGTGCAATCTGACACTGAGACTGTCAGAAAATGAAGAATAAGGAGGAAAACCCACCCATTTAAAAGATGGTGTTCATGCAAGAACAAGCAGATATGAACCATCTGTGGATACACTGCAGATTGCATACGAGAAACTACTAATTGCAGGAAAGCAAAGTTCCAAAGCAGCTTTCAATCGGCAGTAATTCAGAGTGAATTGGGGGAGCTTCAGACTGAGAGATCATAGAGCTAGCCTGCTTGTCATAACAGAAACTTACCTGGCTTGCCTGAGAAGGCTCCTTTCAGGTTATGTGTTTCCATCGCTGTTTTCTCCATAGTCTTACTAGGAAATGTATGTGGAGTTAGATATTTTGATGGATGTTTTAATGCTACATGTTTTCATTAGCTGACTCTCCCTCTGAAGCTTGATCATTGAAGCATACAGCTCTTCCTGTTGATTAACTTACAGTCTATGTAATGTTTAACCTATAGAGCAAAGACTTTTATGTGCAGTTTAGAAGTGTATAGGAACATCTTTTTCTTGCATGGACTTGAAAAACCAATCTATATGCATTTGTTTACAAAAGAGAAGGAGAGTCAGGGAATTGGTCCGTTTCTGTGTGCCTTTGGATTGAGTGCATGAGCATGATGAATGTTCTGTGTGCTCCTTCCAAGGTCCCACTGTTGTACTGTGGATCTTGTTGCTGCCTGAAACAGGATTCTGTAAGAGACAAAGCAAAGATTTACTGTGCGTACCTTGTTTCGTCTGAGGGTGCAGTTTCCTGGGCAATTAGTAAAAGTTTGAAGTTGCTGCTCACTGGAAGGTTTTGTGATGTGTGAAAGCAGCACATTGCATTTTACAAACCAGAAATCCTGAACACATTGGAAGGAATTTTCTTTGGAAAGTATGGAGTAAGCTTTTGGAGAAGCTGTAGACTTTTAATTGTTTACACAAGCAGATTGCCAGCCTGCTTCTTCGGGCCTCTTAGTTGCTGCCTTGGACTGTGATAACCAATGAGATGTTCAGAGAGTGCTGGCTGCTATATCCCTTTGCCAAGGAGAAGAGGTAGTTATGGCAGAGTGTTCGAAGAACGGAAGGAGAATCTTGATCCACCTACTATTTGACACGTTTTCAACAGGTTAGTTAAAGAAGGGAATGATAGCATGAAGCAGGCATCATGATAGGTTTCTTTTCTTTCTATATACCAAAGTACTTTCTATTCTGACTTGTTACGAGAACCCTCCTCAGTGTGTAAATAAATAGCAAATATCCTGAAATGGGCGGAGCCCATGGGTAGTATTAATTTGATTGTGATTTTCATTCACCTGAAAAGAAATGACAAATATTTAATTAGCACTCAAAAGAAAATGTGCTTTTTAGATCTGTTTGCTACTGATAAGAGGAGCGGCCTAAGGAGAAAGGAACAGCACACACAGCCCTTCGTCGTATGTAGTTGCTCATACTGTTGTCCGTTCATGTAAAACACACAGTTTTGGTGTGGTAGGAGCTTCTCAGGTTCTACAGGACTCAACTCATGAAAGCACTGGGGCCTAAATTGTTAGTAAGGAAAGCCTGCCACAGAAAAGGTGTGATCTGTTTTGGAGTATCTGTAGCTAGTTCAATCAGTTACAGCGCTTGACTAGCAGATGCAAGTTGTGCGTTGAAAAAAATACATGGACACACCTTTGCTTTATGGTGAGGGTGGAAGACTAAGTGTCAGGAGGAGTAGTTCTCCACTAGTGATCCTGTGTGCTGCAATCCTCTTTTGAGCTCTCTGTCTCCAAACTTTATTTACATGAGGAGGCAGATAATAGTCTTTGAGGGTGTACAGAGGCTTAAAATATCCTGAGTACTCTAAAAATCATTCATTTTGAAGGTAAAGTTAAAATGAGAGCTGATTTATATGAAAAGGAGGGGCAGGAAAGTTTCAGCAAAGCTGAACTTATAGGTGAGGGAGTTAGGCACAAGTGCCTGTAAGCCCACTGTTGGGGAAGTAGATGGCCCCTTCGCTACCATAGTACCTGACCTGGCACAGGAGTCCCCATTTTCTCTTGATGCTATGAGGCTGTGAAGCTATTACATCTGAGTAAACTGAGGCCCTCTGTCACCACTGGTCAGGCCATATGTAATCTCATTTCACTTGGGGCAAGGCCCAGATTTTCTGTACTCGATCCTGAGCAGTTCTGTAGATTGCCTTTGACCTTGTGTGGTGGATGACCGTTGTCAAGGGCTTGAGTATCTTCTAATCCATTCTTGACTTAAATACATGTACTTCCAACTGTGTTGTAGGAAATAAAAAAGAAAACAGGGTGGGTAGTAAGGAAAGTGATGTGTGTCACGGAGAGCTTATGTTGCCAGTGAGCAGTCCTAAGCTCACATTGCTTGGGATCCTTGCTCTGTAACATAGTAGATGATCTTGACCCACTTCTCTGTACACCAGTGGAGAATGACCTCTCAAACTTGGTGTCATAGACACGGGAGTGGATTATTGTGAACACCAAAAGGCATGTTCCTGTGAAATCCCAAAGTTTGTCCTAAGGATCTTCAAAGTACTTTAACTTTTTAACATAAATGTGACGTTTGCTTTCTCCAAAGTAGTGTCGGAGTTGCCTGTCTGTGGACTATGTTTGAAGGTCAATCCCCCTGTCTTTCCTGACTGTACTTTCTTCTTGACATGCAAAGGAAACTTAGGTATCAGCTTTTTCAGTCCTGAACTTAAGTCTTAAAGAAGAGCCTGACTATGATCTTTGAGATGCATTAATGCACTTCAAGACTTCTTCCCTTCCTGAATTGTGTGTGTGCTTCTCCTCAAGTACTTGAGCTCCAGAAGGCAATGCTTGTTGTGATGCACATAAGGTGCCTTGAGCAATCTTTGCACGTGGCCTATTTTTACTTATGCCTGGGGAGCGTATGTCTCCAAGCAGAATTGTTGGCAAATTAAGCTTGACTTTGCAGAATTAGGAGACATCTAAGGAACAAATGAGTTCAGTCTGCTGTTTTTATAAACTCTTTTGAGAACTGCTTGCGTTTCCAGGTTTCCTGCGTACTTGATCGTGGCACTTGTTTCCAAGAGGGAAATACTGAACTTGCTCTCTTCCCTAGGTTCCACGGCCAGCCTTTCTGGAGGCATCTTTCTTTTCTTTTAAGGGGAACACTTTCAGCCTGCCTCAGTCCCCATTTGTCTGCTGTCTGTCTTTCAAGACTCTGTTTTGCTGGAGAATTACTTTTTTTTTCCCCTCTTCTTGATCTCTGCCAACCCAGTAGTTGCTGTGATTTTCTTAGATGTGCTTGATAGTTTCTTAACCATATAAGTGAAATGTATACTCTGCCTTTAAAGTCCTTGTGTCTTTGTTTTGAGGGAGCACAGTAGGCAGGTATTGTGTAATAGGTAATCTTCTCTAGTGATTAAACAAGGTCTTGTTAAAGGAACAACAATAACAAAAAGCAACTTGAAAGGGAACTAGGCTGGAATCAAACTGAAGGGCTTTGTTCCTGGCTCTATTGATGATAACTCGTAAACATTAGCACAATTCCTTTGTTCCCTGCTTGTAATAATATTATTTAAGCACTTTAAAGGACTGTTAGGAGCATAAAATCTCTTGATGACACTAAATTAATCGTAGCATACATTGAGTATTAAAGATTAGCCTGTTGTCTAAAATACATGGATTTGCTTATGCTCAACAGGTTGAAACTTTGAAAGAAGCTTTTAGCTTTTGTTAGAAAGGCAACTCAAATTAGCATGGGATGCTAATAATTTTAAATACACAGTGCATTGCCGAGTACACATGTAATCGCTATCTCACGCTTCTGTAAACGGTACCACAGATTCTGATTCTGTGTGTAGAATTGATGATGGATTCCACTCTTTGCGTGTCTAAGTAATCCACTTATTTAGTATTTAATGTTCATTGTTCAAGAAAAACTCCCAGGTATGGTAGATTTTTGTTTGGGGTGGGTTTTTTTGTTTTGTTTCTCAAGCTTTAAAGAGCACTATGCTTTGATAGTCTTGCAGTTGCTTCCTTGAAGACCCGGACAGGAAGTAAAGTATTTCTTTGAAAGATTCCATACTGGATATTTTCTCCATAGTTGCCCTGATGTGTGAATTGAGAAAAGGTTCCTGAATACCTATTTGCAGTTATGTAATGCTTCCCTTAGTCCTCATCATTAACTTGCATCTGATGATCTGTCTGTTCTTTGTATGTGTCATAACATCCAAGTAGTTATTTAAACATTGTACCAGGAATCTTGACCTTTTGCTTGGATAAATGAATGAATGCTAAATCAGTAAAATATGTATTTCTGTACCTCTGTCACACCTTTCATCTGCCTGTTTCAGAATGCTTTCGAACAGTAATTCGGGCTTGGCATTTGGATAAAGGTGGCAGAGTAATTTACATGCATATATAATAAAGGGAGGTTCAAAGCTGTAAAATCAGCGAACAGAGGTTACTCAAGTTGAAGTGAATTGGGACTTGCAAGTCTCAGCTTCGTGTTCCCTGTCCTAATACTGCCTTATTTTATGATACATGTTGAATTTTGGTAGTCTATCCCATTGCTTGTATGTGGTGCTGAATTATTACACCTATGCAGGCACATTGTTTCTAAAAGCATTCTCAGAAAGTTGTGGATACAAGATGTGAAAGCAAGTTCCTTGCCCGCTCTGACCTGCTGGAGGATAGGGCATGGGGCTGCCTGCTCCATTGGAGTTACCTTGAGCAGACCACGTTCTGTACTTCATGGTGTTACTGTGTCTGTTTAGCTTCTCAGCCTCAAACTTGGTAGTGAGCTGGATTTGTCCGCTTTCAGGAGTAAATCTAATGTTGAAACTTCTAAGGAAGGAGCGTGTTTGCTATGATCCATTCTGGGTAAAGAAGCTGGATGCTTGTTGACTCGTAAGACAAAGGATCACTTGCTTGGACTGCATCAGTTCAGCAATACATGCTTTATGACTTACACACAATGGCCGTTTCTAAACTGATGAGTTAAGTGTGCTTTAAAGCATGCCCGCAGTCCTGATCCTCCAATCTCCCAGGAAAAGGAGGATTCACTGCACCATATGACAACTCCCTGCCAGCCTGCGGGGGCTCCTTCCCATGGAGAGCCAGGACATGCAACATTGCTGGGGAAAGAAGCCTGAGTCTCACATGTGATGAGATCTGGGTGCTGTCCTGGGGGAGAGGAAATGCCACCAGTCCCTGTAGCTTGGTGTGTCCATTAAGAGCTGATGGGTGCAGCAAGTTGTATGGGTGGGAAAACTTTGCTGCTGACCGCAGTCTGTAATAGTTGCTGCATTGGGCAGAAGTAACTTAGGAGTAGAGCTGAGGGTTGCCCTCTCTGGTACCTTGTATCTTCTTAAGAGTTCATCCTATATGAATTCTAACTTTCTGTAAGGCCACAAAGGCTTGTCTTGAGGGTACAGAGTTCCCTAGCAAGTTCTCTAGGCTGGAATGGCTGCAGCAGTGTTACGTTCCTCTTCTGGGAGGAGTGGAGGGGGTTTGTTTTTTACTTTCTCTGAAGAGACTAGTAAGAGCAAAAGTTTCAAAGCACAGGATTTATGTCTGACTTGAGCTGTATGACTACAAGAATGAAGTGTTAAGTAGTTGGAAAAAGTGTCTTCGATGCATATCAGCACAACTCTAGAAACAAATATGAAGGTTTCAGTATTATTTTGTCTTTTAAGAGCCTCATTTAAAACTGTTACCAACCTAGCAAATTTGAGTGATTTTTTTGTGCATCTGTAGCAATACAAATGGTGTCTTAGAATTTGTGTAAGTGGCTACTCTATAGCTCTAGCAATACGGGAATATGAGGAAGGTCTGGTTTCAGGAAGTGGAAGGGTAGGAAAGACTGTTCCCTACCTCTTTGTAATACATGGATTTTGTTTGTTGTTACTGTGTATGTAATGGATTTTTAAACATATTTATATAAATATGTACCATACATGTTTATTCTACATATAAATGTGTGTATTATACATAGTTATTATACCTGTACATATTTATATAAATATATAATGTATATTAAAAAAGCTGTGGTTAGAGGTCATTACTGCATAGGCATTATTGTTAGATGGGTAGGCTCTTCAACTTGTAGATACTGATCTGTTTGTTCTGTAATATAACAATGGGGAAAGTTCGTCATTTAAATCTGATTAAATTGTGATTTAAATAATAAATTGTTCTCAGTGTTGAAAGACTAACAATGTTCTTAGATTTTCATTTGGCTACATGCTACAGTTGTTAGGCTGATTCAGATAAAATCATTGGTGCTGGCTTTCTCTGGATCTGGCTACATTAGGACTAATATATCAAGAAAACTTCTTTTGAAAATCCCTGCTTCAAGTGAAGAACAAGTACTGACTTACTTGAAGTGAGGGATAAAGATTTAGGCATAATTTTAATCTGTTGGGTTTTTCTGGTCACTGCTGCTTAGCATTATACTCAGCACTCAACAGCCTTCTGCTTTTCTTAAATGAGAGGGGTGGAGTTGATATCCTCAAAATAAAATGGGTGAAATGATTTATGAAAGGAAAAGTTTTTCTAAACAGGAACATAATGAGTGGGTTTTGCTGATCTCATTTTTTTCATTTGAAGCAATTATTCTACCTATTTGTGCAGTACAAGCAATGGGAGAGATCATCAAAGCAATTGTTCAGAGAACAGAATGGTTTCGCTCCCTGTAAGTTAGGTTTTGCAACTTACTAAAGTCTTTTAAAGTGATACTGTTATTCTAAATATTTCAGATTTTTTTTAGAGATTTGAGATAAATCCTCTCTCTCCTTTGAACCAATGGAAAAACTGATTTGGGGCCAGACTTTTTTTCATTTCTAGTCTGAAGAGAAATTTTCCAAAGTAACTATTAAAGAGGAGAGCTGATTTTGTGACTGCTGAGTCAGAGGGGTTAAATTGTAAGTGGAGTAGTTCAAACATGTGACAGTAGATGGAGAGGGAGGATGAGGAGTTTATATTATCAGGGTTTAGTGTTCACTGACAGTTAACACTCTTCGCAGATAAGGAAAACAACCTTACCTGAGTATAAAGGTCACACAAAAATTAAGCCAACTACCTCTCTAATGTTTGAGTGTGGTAGTTAGGTGGACATGCATATACATTTTGAATATTCCTCTTTTATCAGTGTCCTTTTGGTTACCTTTTTTCTAATTGTGTACATGTAATTCAGTAGAAGACAGTATCAATGGATTTTTTTTAAAAGGAAAAACTGTCATGTTAGCTGCTACAGGAACTGGAATATATTTTTTAACTTGCCTGCACTCATATTTTCTTACTGTGAGTTAAGGAACATCTAGTAAATTTATTCTAGCTAGGAAGACAGACTTTAAAGTTCCCCTTTTAAAGACAAGGAACCGGAACGGATTGCTTGGACGTGGTTTTTCTTATTTTCATTTCACAGACAAGATAGTACTGTGTATCAGCAGGTGCTTTGCATCCAAATTGTCGTTTAATACAAACTGCTTATAAAAGGTTAGTTAACACAGCAGAATTACAGAAAAATAAGATGGTCAGTTCCAGAAATACAGTGCTTCAGTTTAGGGAGGTTTTTTTTTTAAGTTGTTTTAACTTGGTAATCCACAAGAGTTGAAATACTTTGTGTAGCGAAGAGCACAGTTATATTTCTCCACTAAATCACAGCACAATATTCTGTATTTATTTTAGTTCTGAAATCCATCAAGAGCTATTTGCTTACAGAACAAGACAATCAGAACAGACAGAAAGCATTGCCATCAAAACCCCTTGACAGGCATAATCAATATTTCCAGCTGTAATGAAGATCCCTGATGCTTGGAAGAGTGACAAATGAATGGAGATTCTAGCCCATGTTTTATGTAGTTTATTCTGAAGTCTCTGAGGAGTTCAGCTTTGAATTTGAATTTAATTTTGTTGAGGAGTCTTTTTTTTTTTTTAATTTGTTTGTGGAGACAAGTAATGTAAAATGTGCTTTGGCAGTCAGCTCTGAAAGCTTGCATATATTTCTGTGTTTCCATTGACTACTGAGCTTTAATAAAAGACTTTATTTCTCATATTTGCAGGCATTCTTGTAACACATGTATGTATTAATGACAAGGGAAATTGAAATGCATGTTTATGCATGCACATGTGTGGATTTACATAAAAATTCATTGTATTTAAATAAAAAATGGGCTCTTCTTTCTTCATTCTGTGAAGAGGTAGAAAAAAGCTGTGAGAAAGGTCTGTTCTGTAGTCCTGTCCTCCTGCCATGGTTGGTCTTGGGTTTAAAGTGGAAGGTGAGGGGAAAAAAAAAAAAAAACAAAACAGCCAACAACTTTTTTTAAAGTTGCTCTAACTAGGGGCACTGTACTGTACAGTGTGCACGCACAGGCTGATAGAAGAATTTTACTGAGGCTCCAGTTATTCAAAACCTCAGAAGCAATAGAACTGAGATTGCTATCACTTCTATACATGTGCACTGCTCAGTTTCAAGATTTTCAGGAACTGTGGGGGTTTGGCTTTTTTTAAGGCTGCTCAGTGTTCTTACAATGCTTTGGTTTTGCTGGAAAATTTTTTTTCTATGCAGAGGATTCGTAACTGCAATTGATGCGAGTATGCAAATTGAGCTGTAGAAATTGAGCAGAATGCCTAGGAGATGAGGAACAGTTAGGGTGAGTGTCATCTGCATTAATTCAGTCATCTGCAAGTTAGTTTTATAAGCCTGAGCTAGCTCTCTACAGAGACAATGGAAAGAATCAGCTCTGATGAATCATCCTCTGCAGGTGTCTGTTTTCTCTGACTATGCAGAATGCTTAGGAAGACTGGTCAGGAGATGTTGGTTTTTGACCTGTGGTCAGCTGACATGAATCCCACCTGCAGTGACTACTTGTGGAAAAAGTTGGACTTAACTCTTTGAAATGAAATCACTGGGAACTCTTAAGTTGGAGGAGGGGTGGAAGTTCTCCAGAGCATTGTATGCTGTCCTTGCTGTTGGATTGTCCTTTTTTCTTTGTCCTGCTTCTTTGTTACTTCTACCCTTTCAGCCTCTGCAGTATGAGGCGATGTATTGAACTACACTAATGTGATTCCTCCTTAGAAACCAGGGTACCTCCTACATGGATCCTCTTGGGGACAGGGAGGAATAGTATGTCATAATGCAAATCAGGTCTGTCATAAGGTATGTATGTAAAATAGATTATTTAGGGCCACTTAAGCAATCTTGGTTCTGCTTTATCTGAGTTTCGTGATCCCCTCTCGCTGATACACACACACAGAAACCTCTGTATGAGAACCCCTATTTTTGAAAGAAGCAAACTAATATAAAATAAGATTGTTATCAGTGTCACTAATGCCTCTTCAGTTCATTGAATTTGGAACAGTCCGAGGCTGCAGAAATCCCTGTTGCTGGGAGCATCTGATAGCAGCTGAATTGTTGACAGCATATTGTGAGCTAGAACAAAGTAGTTACTCAGCAAATTTCATGCTGTCAAAAGAACACAGGAGCCAGATCTTCTAGCTTTATTCCGGACTTTAAAAAGGAGTATTCCTTAGTGAATACATGTTTTTCATGTAGCTTGAATTTTCCTGCCCCTCTTTCCTTTAAATATGTCTCCTAATTCATTATTTTGGTTAGAATGCAAAATACAAATATAATTCTGTAAGTGCTTGGAAGTAATGGTGTCTTAGATCCTTGCTTACAGTATTTCCCTGTCAGGAATGGTGTTATCGAAGTATTCACTGAAATAAGGGACTCAGAGTTTTCTCTGTATTCAGTGAAAAGAAGCTCCTGCAGAGGGTGAATCCGGACCCCTCTCTATTGGGTGTGCAGTGAAATAAAATACCTGATTTGGGATGTTAATTGTAGATGCTCCTTGACAGTATCTATGTTTTAAAACTTAGGAACCATGCTTAGTGTATTACTCCTCCTGCAAGAATCCAGTGATAATTCTGTAAACAGTGTTTTCGGCCAGCCAGTTTGGATCTGGACAGCATCAAGTGTATAGTACAATCCTCTTCTGTATTGCAGATATCTGTATGAACCTTCTAACACTTTAATTTTCTTATTATCTGTGATTTGAAAAGGATAGCAAGGAGTTCTCAGGATTCATGTGTGTACTAAATGGCAGGCAGTTTCTCTGTTCCTTGTTTGGATGCTAATTCCAGTGTTTGACTCTCCTTTGGAAGTTAGATGCCCTTCTGTTTTGCCTAATGGTGTGTTTTGTTTAAAAGACTCTATGGATTCTTGACAACTAATTAAAAGTCAAGGTCTGGATTCCCCCCTCCTTCCCCTGCAAAAACTAATCACTTTTCTATGGCTTGTCTTCTCCCCTCCCCACCCCACCCGGTTAATTGTTCTTTGTGGGTTACTTACCTTTAGCTCAGTACTTGGGTCATTCACCAGACCTTTTTTTGGTGTGCATATTTTCAAGGTCTCTTTTATAATGCTAGGGGAAAAAAGAAAAAAAAAAAGATACTAATACAGCAAGTAACAAGGCTGGTTTCTTGTGGCATTTTTTTTGTCCTTTGTGCTTTTTTCCAAGTTGGCAACAGTTGTAGGAAGAGTGACACCATGTGTTAAGGTGAAGAATTTCATTTTTCTTGATTTATTTCCCACTTCTTCCTCAGTACTCTCATCCTTTACAGTGTTTTTATTTTTTCATCCTTCAAATACTAAGATTTTCTGTATGCTTGTTTTGTCATGCTTTTTTTATTTTCCATGTATACATACATGGAAAATTTCCATGCATACATTTTCCAGCTCACTAGTTTATAGCTAAATATCCTTCAAGAGAAGTTGCGGTATCTTTAAACAGTTTCTTTTAATGATACATTTGTGTTCAGATTTTGTTCAGTAATTTAAGAAAGGCACATCTAGAAAAAAGAGTTGGTGAAAGTGACTGGAAACCCAGAGGGGTCTCCATAGGAAAAGAAGATAGAAGGATAGTACTGTGAAGATGCTCATTATGAGGATCTGTGGTAGACATGTAGTGTAGTGCAAGGAATTGAAAGGTTGTCCCTACTTCTAAGAAAAAGAGGTAAATGGTAAATAAATGAAAGGTGAAATTGAAAGGCGACATTGAAAAGCAGGATTTCTTGGGAAAAGGAGAAGGAGCCAGTAAGGTAAAACAGGGGCTTGCGTGTGTTAAGAGTTACCTGGTCATGAGCACTGGCTGAGAAGCCAAATCAGATTTCAGCATCTGTGTGCCTTCAGGGGAGAAGGTATTCAGCTGCTGGGTGGTGGTTTGTGCTTGAAGATATGTTTCACAGTTCTCTTGAGGAAAAGGTACTAGCCTGGATGGAAGCACCATAAAAGCCAAATCTGCCCAGGGCCTGTCAGACCACACATAAGTCAGTCCATGGGTGCTTTGGAGGAAGACACAGAATGTTAGTAGGAAGAAAACCTTTGTTTCATACCATTGCTAAAGGAAAGGTACTAGGCCGAATCACAGAGGCTTGTTTGTTTGGTAACAGTAATGTATTCTCTCCCTGCCCCCCCCTTCTGGTTTTGTTTGTTTGTTTAGGTCGAATTTTCCTATCCTCCCTTAAAGCCTGGAGAAGGACACGACAGCCACAGTTTACCAGAGGAATGGAAATATTTGCCATTTCTCGCCTTACCAGATGGTGCTCACAACTATCAGGAAGGTAAGAAACTAGAGAGGAAGTTGTATGTACTACTTCTACTGCAACCAAAAAAATTCCTCGTATCTGAACAGTTGATCAACAAGTCTTTTCACTATTAGACTTCTGTATGTTTGGTTTAAGCTGCAAAATACATTGGCAATGACATGTTGCTTCAGAGTTTGAAGTGAAAGTAGATCATAAAGCTGCACCTCCTACATCAAGAAATGAGATGTCAATAAAAACTTAAGGGTTTGTGTGTAGTTCTAGTGCAAAACAAGGCTACTGGCTTTCTCAGTTGTTCTTTGAAAGGGGAATAAACTTTTGAGTAAAACCTAATCCAGTTTTGAAGTAAGGGAAAAATGAAATTCTAAAACTTAGCTTTGAATCTATGTAGTCGTTAAGATTTTTTTTTTTCCTCCACTAATGTAGAGATTCTTAGTTTTAACTTAGTTAAGTTATTCATTGTCTGTAGAATGACATATTTTGAAAACCAGCAAATGCAAAGAACAGGAACAGGAGCTTTAGTGTATTTGTCAGCAGCAAGAAGATAGAATGCCTTTGCTGTGTGGTTACCAGCAAGTTCACTGCAGTTATTTTTACTTTTTTTGTATTGCATCACATTTATTTCTTTGTTTATTTTACAGTAGTTTGGTTCATCTCTGACATTTAGATGCGTGTTTAGTTGTTTCATCTTTTTTTTCTGCAGAGCAGTGAACAAGGAAATCACTTAAAACAGCAAAATCACAGAAACCCTTTAATAATACTTTTAGTAAGATTATTTTGTTTAACTTGATGTACTTAGCTTCCTAATTCTTCAGCTTCCAGAGACCTCATTTGGAAGCGAAGGAAGTCCTACAAAAATAATCCCCATCCTAGCAGCAATAAGAGTCTCTCTGACTTAGCTATGGGTCATGATTTTTTTGTTGTTACGTATTTAACAATGCAGAAATTGAACAAGAAGTAGGCTATGTACAAAGCTAGGAAAATCATATACAGCTGCACTTACCTGTTCTCTCTGGGCTCAGTACCATCCCAGTTAATACGCAAGTTTGAACATTTTTATTGCTGCACTAGAAGATTATCAATGTGTATTTTTTGTAAGAAAAGACTTGGCAACAAGACTGACATATATCTTAGTTTTGTAGTCAAGAATACACATGAACTTGAAACAGGTAAATATGTTTCAGATAATAGTTACGTTTACTGTAACTTTATTAGATGTTCATTTTTTGAGTTTTGCACTAATTCCCACTGATAGTTGCATTTTTGTGAAGAGGATGACTTGTTACAGGAAATGGTCTTAAAGACTTTCTGAAACCCTAGGTGATCTCCATAATATAATTAAACTTGTTCAAGAGAGTAAGTTTTATTATAAACAGTCCCTCTTTCAGTGAGACTTAGTGCATGTGGGATTGTCTCTTCTGTTCATTTTGTTACCATGAAGCAAACAAAAAATTAATAGCTGGTTTCAAAACAGATTTCACCCATGTTTTGAAAGGCAAAGAGTTTTAATGTCCTCTCCTTTACTTAGGATTTGGCGACTTTTTTGCAGTAGTAGCAAGCGCGTGTGTATATAAATGCATGTATATATCTCAAGCCATAAAAGCCTTTTTGTTGTCATATTTTATAGAGATTTCTTTCTTTCATGTCACACTTGCACAGAGATAGTAGTTATTTTGTGTGACACTAGCATTCACAAATCTTTTTTTTGTTATGATAGTGGTACTGGTGCATGGTTATCTACTTTGGCAGTGGTAGCAGCTACTCTGTCTTTCTACTGTATATTTCCTCCTTGGTGGTTTTTTTTTTTTTCCCCTGTCTTCATTGCGTTTACCTTCTTAATGGCATCACGCTACAGCTGTACACTTTGCCTCACAGTGCCTTGTCTTTGCTCCTCCATACTGAATTGGGAAAGCAGCATGCCTGCAGGTTGCCATGGTGCTTCTCTGCTGTCAGTAGTCGCTTCTGAGAACCTGTCAGTGGTCTTACAGGAGCTTGGTCAGGCTAAACACAAGGCTGTTGTCAGAACATCCATGTTGGCACAGCTGGAGGTTCTTCCACAAAGTGTCTTGCAATTTGGAAGCTAATTTAGATGCAGGTGTAGCTTTATAGATGACTCTTCAGCAGTAAACTTTTTATAAATAAGTGATGCTGAAAATAAAAATACTGAACACTTGTTAGTGACTTACGAAACTGTATTTCGTTTTTCACAGATACCGTGTTTTTCCATTTGCCACCGAGATGTGGGGATCGAACCACAGTATATGGCGTCTCTTGCTATAGGCAGATTGAAGCAAAGGTAACTTTCCAAGTTGTGAATTATATTAATGAAATAGTAGGCTTGATAGGTTAACAACCCTAAAATTCAGTGGCTTGCCTTACATCAACAGTAAACTACATGATCAGCTTACATTAAAAAGCTATGAAATGTACACAGTAGGTAGCTACGGAACTTGAGAAATATTACTTTCCCTTATGTCAGCGGGCATATTGTGCTCTTTTGAAATGTTCAGGGCAATTAAAAAATGGGTTTGGGTTCTTCAGAGCTAATCCAGGCATCGGCACCAAGTAGAAAAATGAAGCTGATAGTCTGTCATGTTTCCAGGAAGTAGGCCGCTTGGGTGGGAAAAGAGTTGAAATTTCTCCAGAGCGTGACCATGAAGAATCTTAGAGTATTTCCTGGGATCTGACTATGCAAGTATAGTGATATTTCTCTTCACCTGCCTCTCCTGCCAAAAGTATGCTTGCAGTGTAGACCAGAATCTTGGCGTTCATTGTAGCTCCTTACTGATATTGAACTTTGAGCGATAACACTGAAAAACTTATGACAGTCACAGTGTGCACCTGATCACACTGAAGAAATTCTCTCTTTTATCTGCTAGAATCTACCCATATTTTCAAAAGAGGTAATGGTAATAGAATACGTCCACTTACAATTGAGAAGTTACTACAAATTTCTTTAAAAATTATTCCCTTTTCCAGTGAAATGCCAGCAATCTGGAATGCCATGTGGATTTGAGTTTTAAATGACTCTTGTATTCTGCTGATGTACATTATGTACTGTGGTTTAATGTCAATCATACCTTGATTATATTTCAAATTCCTGTTTATGCTATAGGATAAATTTTACAGATGCAGATTTAAATTCCATTTCTTTTGAATTAAATCCATGTTGATTTCAGTTCACTAGCTATCCTTGCAGCCAGACTTCACTGCATTTCGTGATTAGAGTCTTGCCGTATTTAACTATGCAATAACTTGGCTTTATGGTGCTCTTGATTCAAATTTATGCTGTTTAGTATCCAATTAAGAAGCTAAATAGATATTTAAAATGAGCACTTTGGAACAAGTAGAATCTAAACCAACGTGTCTCATATAACCGCTCTAGCACTTTTTCCACCTCTCCATTTTGATGTGTGGGCTGCAGTCCACACACTCGCTGTTTCCTACAATTAAGTGAATCACTTTGCTGTATTTCTGCCCCCACCCTTTCTAGGACTGCTGTTAAGTGCTGGGACCATTTGGTCTGGCTAAGAGTGTAGTTGATTCTACAGATGACACATCTTTTTATTTTACAGGTGACTCAAAGAAAATCCTCAAATATCAAGCAAACAATTTCTAGGCAAAGACTTTTCAACATGGTCCATTTTTCCAAGTAATGTTAGAGAGTGGCTTCTCTTCAGTTACATTACCAAGTTAAAATGCCATTGCCTTTTCTAGGGCTGTTGCTATTGCCTTTTTTTCATGTTAGTGTCTTTTAAACAGTCCTCTACCTGTCACCACAGCTGTATTTGGATCTGTGCTGTGCACAGTGAGATGAGAACACAATTCTGACATACCAGTGTTACGAGCATTTTTACTAGGTAAAGGCATACTCTTCCATAGTTTGGGTATTCCACTATTGAAGGCAGTCAGTTTTAGGATGTTGTTTAACTAGGGGAGTGGTATGTGACAAACCCATGAAATAATGCTTTTTGAATTGTGGGTGGGTAAAAATACTGTAATACTTCTATTCCTTAGGCATTGAAAGTACGGCAAGCAGACATCACCCGAGAAACAGTACAGAAAAGTGTCTGTGTTCTCAGTCAGCTGGTAAGAATGTTTGTTTAACTCCCAAATGCTTCAAAATAACATATTAAAAAATTATTTGTTTTCCATATTCTTATTCGGAACTTTTGGCTTCAAACACCTCCCTTGATATCATTGCTGAGGGTAACAAAATACTGAAGTAAAATTGAATCAGAAGGCTATGGCATTTGAGTGAGTGGCCTTTTCTGGTATCTCCTCTAAGAGTAATTGTAAAGGTGTTTACCTGTTGTCAGGGTCCAGGATGTCTGTCTACACGTTTGATTATTCTGAAGTGCTACTAACTTTATTTCACGTAGTAGGATTGAGGAGTTCAGCCATTATAATAACTGGAGGGAGTCGTTGTTGACAACTATGAAAGTTTTGAAGATAGACATACAAAGAGCATACCCTCCTTTTGAAGGAGTGACTTTTTATTTCTACCTATTCAGCAAAAGCTCCTGGTGGTCAGGCAGGGAACAGAAACTCTGAGCTTAAAGCTGAAGAAAGAACTACTACTGGAGCTGCACGAGCAGTGTTAAAGCAGGAAAGTACTTGTCCAGAAAGATGTTCAGTGATTGTATGGTATGTGCAAATGGAGAGAAAATAGAATTATTATAGTTTAAAACAAGCACAGGAGAAAGATGCTGCAAGTTATCAACTAAGGAGTGCCACTCCATGAACTCTATGTGTAATAACGTGTCTGTATTGCAAGGTAAGAGTGGGAGGAGAATAAAGTTCAAAATACATAACTAAAGTTTTCTTCACTTGTTTTTGTGTTTTGTTTTTCTTTCAAGCCTCTGTACGGGTTACTTCAGGCAAAGCTACAACTCATTACACATGCGTATTTTGAAGAAAAAGACTTCTCGCAAATTTCGATTCTAAAGGTAATTTAAGGAATAGCCACACAGAACAAAGCTTTCAGTGTACGGCTGTGGACTTTAGTGTTTTTAATTAGTGCTCAAATATTCTGTTTGCACAGGTCATTCAATTATTGAACTCTTGTAATAATGCAAACTAAATGAACTACCCTAATCTGACAGAGTGTCAACTTTCTGATTTGAATGAAATACCATATTGTCAGTGTGTATTTCCATTGACTCCATCAGCAGAATTTTACTTTTTTTCTGGAATAGGACGTTGAAATCCTTGAACAAGTGAATTCTATTTATTCTGCATTTTGTGTGACCATGTGCCATTAACGGCTTCTGGGTATTTTGCCTTTGTTTTAACTTTTACAGGAACTTTATGATCATATGAATAGTTCCTTGGGCAGTACGTTGCTAGAAGGGTCACAAGTTTATCTTGGTAAGTGACTTTTTTGTACAAGCAGCAGAGATAATGTTACACTAATCAACATGTTCCCTTCCTGAGCTAATTTGTTATGTGTGTTAACAGATTAAGCACCAGAGGTCCATGT
Organism: Psophia crepitans; assembly: GCA_013399095.1. Classification (NCBI taxonomy): domain Eukaryota; kingdom Metazoa; phylum Chordata; class Aves; order Gruiformes; family Psophiidae; genus Psophia; species Psophia crepitans. Next base: position 11,763 of record VWZZ01005889.1, on the reverse strand, counting down.
GCCTGCATAGTATTCTGTTAGGCTTTTCTTTATTAATGGATTTAAATAAACGTCAAATAAATGCAGTGTTGCTTTCATAATAGGAGTTAGTTGTAGTTTGAAAGCCATGTTACCTCTTGACCTAACAGTCTGGCAAGGGACTGCTTGGCTGCTTTTGGGAAATGTCCTGCTTAATTTTTAGATGGAACTGTCTGATGGTGTGGGGTGCTCAAGCTTTCATCTACCGGTTATTTGAGAGACCTTGCATCTGATTCTGGCTCTTCCCTGTATTTTCTGAATGCACAGTACAGTACATTCAGTGTTTTCATAATGTTGTGTGGCAGCCAAGTGTGGTTATTCGTGTTATCATTGTCTCCTCTGTAGATTTAACACTTGCTGCTACTCAAAAGAAAGAGTTTGCTATGAGTTCTGCTATTGAAATTACGCATTCTATGTGAACCTGGCTGTGGGTGTGCCTCTTCCCCTGAAAAATGGTGACAAAGTAGTAAGTTAGTATTTCTACTAGCTACTATCTGTCATAATTGCTCTTTTTGGTATCTCAGGTCTGTCTCCTCGGGATCTTGTTCTTCACTTCAGACACAAGGTAGGCAGTCTCTGCTAGATATATATTAGTACAGAACTTTGTGGAGTAAAATGCTTTGTCAGGAACTGCAAAATAAACGTGTCTAGACATACCTGAGCTAGGAGTAAGACGACTGCTTCCTCAGTACTTTTGATTACAACCTACTAATTTCCCATTCCTCTTCCACCTGCGTAAGTTCCAGACTGAGAAGTGTTGTCTCTGCTGGATTCCCTGGAACGTTCTAGGTTTGTGTGACATTTCTTTAGTCCTGTCCCAAAGTGCAAGTGGTATCTCAGTTATGGTCTTGTTTCTATTTCTTGCTTCTCATCAGATGAATGGGGTAGAAGAATATTGCTAATGTCTGTGCAGGCACAACTTGGAGCATTTTTCCCCTATATCTTGTAATTTTTGCAGCTTCTGCCACCACAGAATCTGACAGGACTTGCAGCTCTCCTTCTTTCTCCTAAAGACTATTGAAACTGAGTGTGTATCCTATAGCTAAGGTGCAAATAGCATTTAGAATCTTTTATTAACTGAGAGGCATCGAGGAAACAAATTCAAGAATCTGGATTTTGTGATATATTTGCTCATGTTTAGATTTTTGGGGTAGAACTCATTTTTTTGTTTACCTTCAAATGTCTACCGGTCATGCCCCAGAAGCATCTCTCTTTTTTTTTTCTTTGACTGTAGAGAGTCTGGCCAGCCACTTCTGATCTAGATGCCTCATCTGTAAATGCCTAAAATTAGATGAGGTGAATGCTGTTCCTGGTATTTTCTGAATTATTTTCTGTGTTTCTTTGGTGAAGCTCTTTTATGTTTATGCAGTTCACTGTATTTTAAAATTCTGGAATTATGTAACATGTTCTTTCTTTATTTATAAGCTTTGTATGATTCAAATTACACAGTTACTGTTTGTGCAGGCTTTTCTCTGTGCGTCTCATGCTATTTTAAAGAGTGCTCAGGTGGAGAAAGGGTATTGAAACACAGCTATGCAGTGAATAATATGACATCTTGAATAAGAGATTACGCTTGCACAGTATTTTTGATAAATTGTTCACTCACCATGTTTTTCTTTGTGCTTTTCAGGTCTTGATCCTTTTTAAACTGATTCTTCTAGAGAAAAAGGTAATGTTTTGTAGTCTGAGGCAGGTAATTGAAATAGAAATACAATTGTTAATTTTTTTCTTATGAAGTTATGTAGAATATACTAGTGAAAACCAAATTAAAGTAAAATACAAGTATCTGAAATCTTATCAAAAACTTTGCATCCACATTTAAGTTATGAGAAGTTATGCTCAAAGTAACTACTGTGTGTTCATGTATAAATTTGCTTCCACTTCTGTTCTATCCACATTCCACCTTATTCATAGCTGTCCCAGCCAGAGTAAATAAAAAGTGAGTGGAGAAACTTAGCAAGTTATAAAAGATAGAAAAGGACACGCATAATGCACATAAGTACCTGTGTGTAGGAACTGATAGAAAATGCTGGTACCTACAAGGGTGTGTACAGCTTTACAGGATTCACCGAGTAGAACTCGTTCCGGTTTTAAATAGGCATACCAATGGAAATGAGTGCTACAAGTGTCCTTCAAACCTGAATTGCGTAGACACCTGCAGGAGACTGTGTAAAGAGCTGTTATCTGTTAGGTCAGGCTGAACTCGGATTCTAATTTGGTAAAAACTCTTGCATTTTAGGCTCAGTGTTTTCTTTGGGCAACCTTCCTGCCTCAGAAGCAATGTTATCTTAGCAGTTTAAGTGGGATATGTAAAACGTACAAGCAGATGTGAAATAGTAGATGTATTTGTTTTCTTCTGTATATATGTATTAATAACCTGGAACAAGAACTTCCAGTGAAATGACTATGTATCAGCTCCCAGGCACATTTATGCAGGGATTTTGTTTGTTTGGTTTGCTTTTTTAAATTTTTGTTTAGTTTTGTTTGTTTCCCAAATGGCACTTCAGTGAACCTGCTGTGTTAAAACTCAGCTTCTTCAGAGTGCTGAGAAGGAACATTAGAATTTCCTGTTAGCTGCAACTGGAAAGTCAGTAGGACTTAATCTGTAAAATATCAAAACAGTTGTGGTTTTGATATATCCAAGGCCTAGGTATTGTTTGTGAGACAGTAAATAGAAGAAGCAGAAAAAATAAAAGTAGCAATTCTCCAAAGCTTTTGCACTTCTCATTTAATTCTGTAAATTAGATACACCTTGAGAGTTTTAAGTATTCATGAGAAAAAAAATCAGCTTCTGCATTAGAGAGCCATATGCTAAAGACTGCATAAAGGCTATGCCAAAGGTATACTTGTGAAAATACAATTATGACATGGTAGAAGTATACATTTAGAAATCTGTGTAATCAAGACTCAATATACAAGCTTTTTCCCAAAAACAATACATTCTGAACATCTACAGTGATTTTTATTTTTTTTTAACCATTAGTGGAAAAAATATTTTTCACTTGAGATTTTGCAGAGTATTGATCTGTTAAAAAACTTATGATAGCGTTTCATCAGCTCAGTTCAGCATTTGGACATATGTAAACAAAGCACTTTACTGAGCTACAATTCTTTTCTGAAGCTGCTCAAACCGCAAGACATAAATGCGCAGGAAGAGGGGAGAGGGAGGGTTTCCCAATCATGTTCATATGACTCAAACATACCAAATTGTTTTGAAAACAACTGGATGGTTGCTTTGCTTTGGTTTTCCTCTGAGCTCAATCAGGAAGACAACACTTCCAATTTCAAAAGGAGGAGTTTTGGTTTTCTAGCACTGCCTGTTTTCTGGCAAATGTCAAGGTTCCAGAATAACTGTGGGAATCTGTATGTTCAAAGACCTTAAGTATAATATGCAAGAAGTCACTAGTAATGCCAATTTCCCTTGAGCTGAAAAGTGCCTGAATGCCACAGGCTGATTTCCTTTAATCCTTTGCAATTTGGTTGATGCATTTTCACAGTCTCAAGGATTTCTTCTTTCTTTCTTTCTTTTTTTTTTTTTTAATACCTCCCAGCTTGTTATTTAGTCTGGAGGACAACTTCCAGATGGTGATCATTTGACTTTCTGCTGCCAGGACCACCCACTTTGCTGATGTAAATGTTGTAGGCCATGTCACGGGGTTGGGAAGGGTAAGGAAATGTGCCCCCATACAGATGGCAAAGGGACTTGATGGAACAAGTATTGAAAAGTACTCGGCTTAAGTAAGCAGTATACCCAAACAAAAACCTAGACTGGAATAGATTTCTTGAAAACAAGGTGCTGCTTTATAGACTTCATTATTTCTGTAGACTTAAAAATAAGTTTGGCTCGGAATACATGGTATCTGAGAATCTACACCTGTAGGGGTATTGTAAGGTTTCTGTTGTAGTTCCTTGCTCTGATGTCAGGCGTCTTTCATACATGCATGTTACAGAGCAGCATCTTGAAAGAAGTTGGATGGTTTTATTCCCATTGGAGTCAGCAAAAGTTCTTTCCCCAGATGAGCTGCTTGTTCTTCTCATGCTGTTTCTGTGGCTGTTGCAATTTGAATTCGTCTGTCCTGAACGTAGAAAAAAAGAAAAATTGTACAAGATAATATACATAGTCGATTTTTAGCTGAGATACCATTAAACGTGGTATATTCAATACCATCGTTTGGTATGTGTTAGGACTGCATAGGGTCTTTCTCTTGGTTACATCAATTCACTAGCTTGTAGACTTGCAAATACTAGTGGAACAAGAGTTGTTATTCATCAGTCACTTCCAAAGTGTCTTCCTGCCTTACAGCAGAAGTTATTAAGTCAGAGTCCACAAACTTGCACTTTTAATTTCATCATATACCTACAAAACTGGCTTGAAGAGTCACCAAGTTGGATCATTCTGTATTCCTTTGCATTGTTGATTCCTTGTAATGCTGATGTATTTTTTGCTAGTGTTGTGCTGTCTGAGGATGTAAAAATGGCATTGTTAAGCAAGCTGACTTTTGTGGGTGCTTTTTTGTTTTGAGTTGGGGTTTTTTGTTTTGTTTTTCCTTCTTTCTTTTTTTTTTTCCCTCCCCCTGAAGGCCTGTTTTGGAGGAATTCCAGTAGGAATATTCAGTCTGCCTTGTGTTGTTTCTTTCATTGCTAGCCTTTGACACTCCCCTTTTGATTTCCTAACTAATTTACTAATCCCAGTCTCTCTGATTTAATTAAGGAGATTCTGTTTCCTCATGCCTCAAGTGCTTTACCGAAGTTAGTATCAGTTATGTCTTCTGTTTCCAAAAAATCTTTTTTTAATCATAGGAAGACACTTGTAGTAAATGCATGCTGCATTTATCCTGGTTTTGTTTTTGTTTTTTTTTTTCATTTATCTACGTATCTTTCATTTATTTTTGTAGAAGAGATGTTTTTGCATAGGTTTTTGTTAGAATTCTGGAATGGAGATTTGGCCTGTTTGATCTATAGCAGAGATTTTGATGTACTACAAATGAACAAGAAGTTGTGTAGTGTGCCAGGAACAATTTTTTTCTGTCAGTCATTCAGTAACTGGATCAATTTGGGGAAAAAAACCTGAATGACTGACAGAAAAATCTGAATGATTGACAAGTATATATTACATGTGTATATTTATATACCATATATATTACAAATATTATAACATATAAGGATGCAATAGACATTTAAATATTTACTTTGAAATGCTGTGAGGGCTTTTGTTGGTAAGCAGACTTTTTCTAACATGACATCAAAAGCAATGTCTTGAATAGTTTGCATCTGTTCTATCTTTGCCATGCTTAAGTGTAACTGTGTTTTTTCATTCTTTGCTCCCTAATTCCCCTTTCCTCTCTGGCATGCTCTCTTCCCCCATCCCCCTCCCTTCTGCCACCAGGTGCTGTTTTATATTTCTCCAGTAAATAGATTGGTGGGAGCTCTGATGACTGTCCTGTCACTCTTTCCTGGTAAGAAGAGACGTTTGGACTGCTTTTTGTATGCTTTCTGGTGATAACTGAGATTGGCTGTACTGTTTCATTTGGTAAACAACTTATGTGACAATAGAGTTCTGTTATGTTGCCTGAAAAATGGGTGACTTGTATGCACGTCCATGGACTATGTACACATCTCCTAACGCTTACTATTTGCACTCTATGGGTTATTTCTTGTGTGTAATTGGAGCCACTGGATCTTCTCTATTGCCTGTGGGTAACATAGATGAGCCCCTGAATAAGCTGCACATTCCTGTCAAGTTCCTTAAAAAACCAAAATACAAACCTCTCTCTCCCTTCAGCATGCACATTTAAAACAAAACAAAAAACTCATCACAGAAAACTAACCCTGCTAATTCTGAGCTTCTAGCTAGTCTTCTCAAAGCAAAAGTTGGGGCAGATTCTTTAGGAAAGACGCTGTGATTTCTGGGGTTTTGCTTTGTTTTGTTTTTTAACGCCCACCCCCCACAGCAATGTTTTAAAATGTGTGATTTCCACTATGTCCACGAGCACTTTGTTCATTGTCTTTAAGTGACTTTTGTTAAATTTCTATTGAGGTGCTGGTGCTCATGTGTGCTATTGCTTTTCAGGTATGATTGAACATGGTCTTACTGACTGCTCGCAATATAAACCAAGAAAGAGCATATCAGAGGATGCTGGCTTGCAGGAAAATACATCCCGGTTAGATGACTATGTTTCTGTGTCTGCTGCTGACATTTCAAATACAAACTTAGAAATGGGAAAGGGAGGCAGGAAGACAGCAGGATACCATTCACTGGAAGGTCACAAAGCAAATGTGCCTCTCTCCCAGTCAGAGAAGACTTGCAATGGGGCTCAGTCCTCCAATGGCACTGTGCAGCGCTTGAAAGTTCCTGCCCGCGCTTCTCCAGCGTCCTCTGAAAGTGACTGGGAGACCTTAGATCCTAGCGTTTTGGAGGAGTCTAGTTTGAAAGGAGGAGAACGTGAAAATACAGCATCAGAACAGGCTGAAAATCTTCCAAGCGAAAGCATGAGCTCAGAAAGCCTTCCCATCACTGTGCAGCCCCAAGCGAATACGGGACACGCGGTGCTTGTTCCAGGACTGATATCTGGGTTGGAAGAGGACCAGTACGGTATGCCATTGGCTATTTTTACAAAGGTAAACATGTTATTCATGATACCTGGTAATTCACAAAGACTTCTGTTTTTCAGAAGTGGCTAACAATTTTGGTTACCCAACTCCAAATGGACAGTAGGGTACTACAAAATATGTTAAGTACAGTCTCTGGCAAGTGACTGTATTCCTAGGCAGGTGGACAGCGTGAGCGGACGTCTGAGAAGGGTGTGCGCACACACACATGCATCCCACTTTTCTTTCGTATGTATACTTGCATACTGTTCTCAGTTCTACGTGATGGTAACCTGCAGCCCCACTGTGGTTCATAAATGGTGTGTATCAGTAGCTACTGTTTTCTTTTACTCTGAAGAATTGTTGACCTAACCTGTACAGGACAAAATCAGAGTAACTTAAGTGTTTAAATACCTTAATCTAAACTAAGCTATACCTTGGCTGACACCTAAGCCTGTATGTTTTCCTCTTTTAATTTTTTTATCTATATATATGTATTTATAAACGTGTGTGTGTGTATTTATGCACAAAATGTGTATATGCATGCATGTGTATATAGACACTCAAAAGAATTAATATATATATATATGTATAATTTCACCCCTCTTTACATGATAACTCTTCCTCTTTGTCTGTGGCTCTTTCCCTGTGCATGGTGCTGAACTGCTGAATTTTAAGCTCGAGCTGATGCCTAACTGAACTCCAGATATTTCCAAGTCTCTCAAAGGACTCCGATGGGCATTATCAGATAACAAGCAATACATTTACTAGGAGTGGTTTCCCGTAAAACCCAGGGAAAATGGGTCCCTTTTAAAGATATGTTTGTCACTAAAAGAACTTGTATAATATTCTTTTTTGTTCTGTTTTTAACGTAAAAACTTTTTAGACGAGCCTTTGCCCAGAAAGGAGCAGATTAAGATTTATTTCCTCAAGCTGATGAGGTTCAAGGTGGTGTTTCTTTCTTTGGAGGTGCTTATCGACATTTCCTTGCAGAACATTGTATTTGATGATTGTGTTTGAGCTTCTTACAGTAACTGTCCTTGGAAATGGTACACTGTACGGGCCCGTGTGAGCGGCTCAGATGTCATTGCCTTGTGTTGCCTGACGTCACTGTTAGTAATGCTTTTTCAACAAAAATCTGCAAGCTAGTGTTTGTCCTTACGGTCTGTCTAATGAAAAGAATAACCTGTAAATTGTGTTTGGTTCTGTTGAAAATACTAGATTGTAATCAAGAAGGAAATAATTGATAAGGAGGCCTACGAGCGCAGACTTAGTTTGCTACTAAGCTCATAAAATGGAAAAGTAAACAACTTTAAGGAAGCTGACAGTTTCTACGTGTTTACCTTCTGTTCCACAAAGGCACTTTTCATTTGAGTTCATCCAATGTAATTACAGCAAAAAAGGGCTTTACGTCTCTAAGTTATCAGAAAAATGTGATTCGAAGTTACAGTTTAAGCACTTATTGGCAAGTTTAAATCTCTTTTAGAGCTCTCATCTCAGGTTGTTTTATGCCATGGAAAAACTAATAAATCTGACAAATTTGAGTGGAAGAAGATTTTGCCAGATGGCATATTACATTATCCAAGTACACCTGAGCATAAGGAAAACCAGGTTGTGATACTTGTTTCTTCAATACCAGTTCTGTGAAGATCTAATACTTATTTAATTTGCACTCTTTTTGAAGTAATGGAACGTGTTCTTTGAAATAGAAGTTGTTTGTATTTACAGACAAACGTGAATTTGGGAGCTGACACTTGATACTTTAAAAAGTGAACGATTTCCAAGACTTTGCTACTTGAATATACAGTAATTAAACCTTCCTTTGCCAGCTTCTTAAGTCATTTTTTTTTTTTGAAAATTTTCCATTTTAGGTTGGTGTTTACTCTCAAAGCACCATCGTTCCTTTGACACAGGCAGTTTGTTTTCAACCGATAAGTGCTTGTCGTCTGGAAAGTCGTCCCTGTGTCTAATATAACAAAAGGGAATAGTTGTGCTCCTTTCTTCCATATGTTTCCAGTTACCATGTACTGTGTGATAAAGTGCATGTGCTCTTTGTTTCTGTCCAGTATGCTGTTAGCCCTTCTGGGTTTCTACTAGTGAATAAATTGTGTTGTGCTTGATGCAATTCAACAGCTGGAATTAGACTTCAGTATTAGACTTCAGGGTATGTTGATCCTATATTTAAGAAGAAAATTGCAGTACTTACAGCTGCTTTTCAATGATCTCTCAATGACTTACATCAAAACTTTTTTTCAAAACGTTTGGGTTTGTTGTTGTTTTGTTCTGGTGGTTTCTTAATTGGAGAGTAGGATATTAGAGTAAGTTACAAGCATGGGGTGGCTGAAAAGCACAGCGTATTGCTTTCTATCCTGCCCTTTCTTAAAGCGGGCACGCATATGCTTATCAAAAATGGATTGCTATCTCTGGAGCCCGGAAATCTCCACCTACAAAATGTGGATAGCAGGTTATAGCTTTCCTGCATTACGTGCCTCAGGACTACCAGAAGACATTACGATATGCAAGTGGGGAGATAAATCTTGTCTCCATTGACTGCTTGTCTCTGAACTGACCTAAGACCTCGCTCTTGTTTTCTACTGCTTATTCTGTTGCTGTATGAACACATTGGATTCTTGTCCTTTGCATTGTATTTCAGTTTCAGTCCTGAGACTGAGAGACAACACAGCCTCTTGAAAAATGTAATTCATGTGGAATCTGGTTGCTTTGCTTTGCAAATGTAATTGTAGCAAAACAATAATTGTGGATGAAATTGTAATAATCAAGGTTTGTTCTGCATGGAATGTGCTGGCTTTTATGAGGAAAATCTCTGAACTTAGAGATTCTTTTTTTCCTTGGCCTTATGTTAATCCTCTAAATATCCCTCTTAACTTTAGGGGTACCTTTGTTTGCCCTACATGGCGCTGCAGCAGCATCATCTCCTGTCAGATGTTACAGTCCGCGGCTTTGTTGCGGGAGCCACCAATATCCTGTTCCGTCAGCAGAAACATCTGAGTGATGCAATTGTGGAGGTATGAATCTTTGCATTTGAACTTCTTGAACTAGAGAAAGAGGTAGAGGGGGAAACAGAGGTTGCACTTGAAATATAGCTTTAAATTTTCGCATTCATGCCCCAATTTTGAATTATTTGCCTATGAAATAAACTCTTAAATGCAGAAGCTTATTAAATATGTATCATTTGTTAGAATAGAATAGAATCATTAAGGTTGGAAGTGACCTCAAGGTAGGATAGGATTAGATAAGCTGTGCAACATTAATACATGTTTTTCTGTATATTTTTATATCCAATGTTTGAATTTGCAGGGCACTTCTTAAATTTTTTGCTTTGTTGCTGCTGTGATTTTATTTTTCATGTCATGGGCTTTTTTCATGATTTTGTAATAAGGTCTTCACGAAGAAGTGCATCCAGCTGAGAAACTGGTACAGTCACATAATAAAGCACATTGCTGTTGACTTCCTTCTGATTTAATCAAGAGGCTAAAAAAAGATATCTAAGAAAACACTGTCAGTTTTGGTAAATAGATACAACTATATATAACCATCATTTGGTAACCTAAAATAGTGACGTATAGGTAACCAACTTAATAAATTGAAGTGATAATCAAAGAGCCTCTAGGAGAATATATGTGAGCACCAAACTTCCCCTGCCAAATCCTGTCAAATAAGGAGCTTTTACAGTGTGCCAGGAAGATGATCAGATTCCAGTTATATCAGAGCGGTATCAGACTTTCTGAGAACAATTCATTCTTTCTTTGGCCATTTGTTTCTCCTTGATATTTTGGGGGACTGTGGGTTTTGATTTAGGTAGTGATATGTAGTAGTATATGTAAGCTGGTTTACTGAGATAAGTGTTTACCCTTGCAATTATTTCAAACAGGTGGAAGATGCTCATGTACAAATCCACGATCCGGAACTCCGTAAGATTCTGAACCCAACAACTGCTGACCTAAGATTTGCAGATTATTTGGTGAAGCACGTAACTGAGAACAGAGATGATGTTTTCCTTGATGGCACTGGATGGGAAGGAGGAGATGAGTGGATCAGGGCTCAGTTCAGTGCTTATCTTCATGCACTACTTGCTGCTGTGCTGCAACCAGGTAGAACAGATACCTTGTCTAGGGACTGAGGTGAGGGTGGGTGTAATAAGCATTTGCTTGTTGCATTAAATGTGTAGCCTATCGTTGAATCTCCCTCTGCCTAATGTTTCATTTTAGGCTGCTTTTTCGGTTGTCCTGGGCTAGTCTTGTTATTGCTTGACAAGCTTATTACTAAGTCTTACTTCACAGCCTTACAGACGCTTTGACTGTCTCCTTCTTGATTTAATTAAGCTTTCCTCATAAGAAGAAGTACCTGAAACCTCATACACGATGAGACTTTTACAAACTTGTATGTCTTACAGACTCTATGGCAACCTGACGTTAATTGTGAGGAACTAATTGGATTCAAGGAGACATGAAGTTAATTGGCTGATTTCAGAAAGTTTTACTGGGCTGTTCAATCTCTTTTCCGTTCCTGCCATGACCTTAAGTAGAATAGAATAGAATCATTAAGGCTGGAAGAGACCTCAAGGATCATCTAGTCCAACCGCCCCCCATCACCTATTACCCACTAAACCATAGAATCATAGAATCACTAAGGTTGGAAAGGACCTCTGAGATCATCAAGTCCAACCGTCAACCTAACACCACCATGCCTGCTAGACCATGTCCTGGAGTGCCAGGTCTTTGCGTTTTATCCAACCTTTCTTTAAACACACCCAGGGATGGTGACTCCACCACCTCCCTGGGCAACCCTTTTCCAATGCCCAACCACCCTTTCTGAGAAGAAATTTCTCCTCATCTCCAACCTGAACCTCACCTGGCACAACTTGCAGCCATTCCCCCTAGTCCTGTCACTAGTTATCTGCGAGAAGAGGCCGACCCCCAGCTCACCACAACTTCCTTTCAGGTAGTTGTAGAGGGCAATAAGGTCTCCCCTGAGCCTCCTCTTCTCCAGACTAAACAGTTCCAGTTCCCTCAGCTGCTCCTCGTAAGACCTGTGCTCCAGCCCCTTCACCAGTTTTGTTGTCCTTCTCAACGAAGGGGGATTCACAAGGGGGATCTCAAGTAGGGATTCACAGAAGGATGCAGAGAAGGCAGAGCT
>VWZZ01005884.1:37669-55973 GCA_013399095.1 Psophia crepitans | reverse complement strand
AAGTGCAAGGTCCTGCACGTGAAGTGGGTCAGCACAATCTNTCCTGGGCTGCATCAAAAACAGTGGCCAGCAGGTCGAGGGAGGTGATTCTGCCCCTCTACTCCGCTCTTGTGAGACCCCATCTCAAGTAGACGAGGGAGAGGCTGCAGATGTTATCTACCTGGACCTTAGCAAAGCTTTTGACACAGTATTGCACATCATTCTCCTAGAGAAGCTGGCAGGTCATGGCTTGGACCAGTATACTCTTCGCTGGGTTAAAAACTGGTTGGAAGGATGGGCCCAGAGAGTTGTGGTGAATGGTGTTAAATCTAGTTGGCGGCTGGTCACTAGTGGCGTTTCCCAGGGCTCGTTCTTAGGGCCGGCGTTGTTCAACATCTTTATCGATGGATGACCTGGATGAGAGGATAGAGTATGCCCTCAGTGAGTTTGCAGATGACACCACACAGCTGATGAGAGGGCTGGAGCACCTCTCCTACGAGGACAAGCTGAGGGAGCTGGGCTTGTTCAGCCTGCAGAAGAGAGGGCCCCAGGGAGACCTAATCACGGCCTTCCAGTACCTAAAGGGGACCTACAGGGAAGCTGGAGAGGGGCTGTTTCTTAGGGAGTGTAGTGACAGGACAAGGGGTAATGGGTATAAATTAAAAGAGAGGGGATTCATTGTTTACTGTGAGTGTGGTGAGGCACTGGCACAGGTTGCCCAGAGAGGCTGTGGGTGTCCCATCCCTGGCAGTGTTCAAGGCCAGGTTGGATGGGGCTTTGGGCACCCTGGTCTAGTGGAGGGTGTCCCTGCCCATGGCAGGGGGTTTGGAACCAGATGATCCTTCTGGACCCTTCCAACTCAACCCATTCTATGATTTTATGACTCTATTATATATCAGATTTTTCTAATACTGGTTTTGTACTTGCACTTATATTCCTATTTATAGGAATTTGAATTTGCTCTTAAATCATACCAGACTTTAAAGGCAGTATCCTACATAATAAGTAGGAGAACTCCAGATACTAGAGCTATTGCTCTTTTAGTTTGAAGAATTAGCAAAATTACAGTATACTGGTTTCTACAGTGAAAAGTATAATACTTATAAGCTGTTATGACAACTTCCTTTTTCACAATGGAAATGTTGGTTCTAAAAAGATAGATGATTCTTTCATAATTATCTTAAACTCTTGTATTCCCCAAATTTAAAACTATAAGATTTTATTTTCTACTGAAATAAAAATGAATGCTTTGAACATAGATTAATACAAATCTTCTCTTACAGCTTTTCTAGTATCTGCTTTGGCATTTCAAACCAATAAACATCTTCCCATTTTACAAAATGTGATATAAATGGAGTTTCAGATTACTTAATGAGGATTGCAGGTTCAAGGCCTTACTAAAGCACTGCTGAGCTCAGTAGATTTTCAACACTGTAATTATTTCCTGAATACTAGAATTTGCTGAATATATTCCAAGCACTCATTTTTCATACTGCATAATTAATCAAATTATAGCATTGTGTTACATTTTTTTCACATTTTAATCTTGAATAAGGTCATTCTCAAATTAGCTGGATGAGACAGTTTCACAGTAGTGATAGATTTAGTCCATGATAGATGTATAATCCATTTATTATTCTTGTAGTAAGAGATGTTGGCAGCTGTGCTGCGGTCCAAAGCATAGTAACTTTTCTGATGGTAAGGAACCTTCCATGTCCTTACCATCCATGTAAAGGTTGGATCTGGTACTTAGGGACATGGTTTAGTGGGTAATAGGTGGTAGGAGGACAGTTGGACTAGACAATCCTTGAGGTCGCTTCCAACCTTAATGATTCTATGATTCTATGTGGAAGAGATAGCAACACTACATAGAGCTAGGATGTGTCCTGTTAAGTAGAAATAGTCCACTGAAAGTCACAGAAGTTAGTCCTGTATCTTATAGAACAACATAGAAGATAGCCAAGTCCAAAATAAAGATCCTAAACCCATGCTTAATTGCAGCTTAAGTATGAAAGTACTTAAAATCTATTAGATCTTAAATTTTTAATTGTAAAGTTCTCAAAGTGTCTAAATAATCTACATGATAAATCTACATAAATCTACATCATAAGCTTGTAAGTCTTCACAGTGCTTAGCAGCTAGGCAACTAGCTCACACTTTCAACTGGTATTCCTCTGGTTGCTTTCCCTACAGGACCTAGGTTAGCACATTCGAAGCACACACTACTTTATTATTCCCTCTACAAAGGATGACCAGAGAAAAAGTAATTTCTTTTTGTGATCCTCCTGTGCTTCATCAGACTAGTGGTTAGACTGTTCTCCCCATATGTGGAAGACTCAGTTCAATAATCTTTCTTCCAGACAGAATCTGAACCAGATTCTTCCCATGTTAATTTTCTACCTAACAAATATTATTTTTCAACAGGCTCTGGAGTTCTTCCTTTTGAAGTTGTTTCACTTTTCACAGGATACCAGCAAATTTATTGCATAAGTAAAAAAAAGAAAAAGCAAAAATTAGTACAGCTAGAGATTCCATCGCTCAGTTTTTAGAAGTGAGACTGGATATCAGTTTCTGCACCAGTGAATGTAGCCAGAAGAGTATTTGGGGAGAAGCCATCACTTGGAGGCACACTCCTATATCCCAGCTCTCTGTGCTGGCTAACTCTGCTGTTGACCCAATAAATATTTGATTATTCCACAGACCATAAAGTAACTTCTAACTCTGAGAAGTCAAGGGAAGCAAATATGATCAGAAATCAGTACCTTCCTGTACTCAAGAATAAGTCAGCTGAAATCCATTCTATGTCCAGAGGGAATGGAATATGACCAAATCCTGTCCTCAGCATCTCATCCAGTTCCCCACTCAGGATGCTGGATTCTGTAGAATGTATTTTTAAGTGCCTAATCCTTCCTCATGTGTTACCTAGGGAAATTAGGCACTGAGCTCAAGGTTGTGGATTGCCTCAGGCACAGGGGTGCTGACAAGATATGTATGTAACAAGCAATTTTCCAATCCTATATGTTTTTTCTATCTAGCCCTGCATGGTCAAAGTTGTCCTGAAGTCTGTAAAACTTGAATTAATGGTAGGTATTATGTGACAGTATACTGCATATGTAAAAGGTCTCTTGCCTCAAGAGATTATATTATTCAGTACACATATATTAATCAGGAAAAACAGAAAATTTATCTACAGTTACACTTCTGAGGAAAATTATTTATATTAACTCATAAAACTACAAAAAACACTAATAAAATCTGGATAAAAGAACAAAACCTGAATATGAAACTATGCACCTTTTCTTGCCAGAGCAAGAAAATTGTATACTTTTTGCAGAATTATCAGGAAAGTAACATTTACAACTGTAAACCACAAGTTAATTCTAAAGGCATATTAAAATTAGAATATAATAACAAAGTATTCTTACCTCCAGTTTCTTGTGTAAATTGCTCAGTTCAGATTCTGTCTCTTGGCTTGCCTCACAGTTTTGTCTACTTTCAACCTTTTTTTGTTTTAACTGATGTGACTGCAGCTTTTCGTAACTATGTGCCAACTTTGAAAACTAAAAATTAAAGCAGAGTTGAACATGAAGAATCTATCAAAGATAATCACGTGGCCAAAGTTTTCTTTAAACTAGAATCACCAACTGCAGCTTCATCGTTCTAAATATTTAATCAATGTAACAAAGAATCAATTAATAAAGTTAATTTCTTAGAGACGGACAAGACTAAGCTGTCATATAAATGTTAACTAACTGTTCATACAGGTTCATTTGACAGCTATTTAATTCTGCTGAAGTTCTTTACGGCACTGTTACCCATAGGGTCATTTCCTCCTCAATGTTTATATGGAATGTTCTATACTTGTTTACTGCCATCTTGTGTTGACATTTTTAAAGGGTGCATCACTGGCCAGAATGAAGGATTACCATTAATGTATTTTTAAACTTGCATGTTGCTTTTTTTTTATCATGGAAATTGTTAAAATGTTATGGATATGATACTTGCATTCTTCTGGAATCATTAAGTACCAAAGAGCTTCTATGAGAATTAGACGCTAAATAATGTTGTGCCTATTGATCTTACCATGACAGCATGGCTTAGGAGTCAGAGGCAAAACAGTCACAGGCTGGGAAGGCAAGGTACCAGTAAAAGTACCAGCCTCTTCAGAAGGTACCAGCCTCTCCAGAAAAATGGCCACTCTGATCAACAGTTAGCTATGCTACACAAGCAAAGGGGCTAGTGGCTGTTAACAGGTTTAGTACAGCAAACTGACATTGTCTGGTGGAGATACCTGGGTCTGGAAAAAAAAAAAAAAAAGGAAACCCAAGGATATTGACAAAGGAGACACTAAAAATCTGGTCTTGAGGGAAGCCAAGTGAAATGACTTTGCAAAGAATGTTGAGTAGAAAAGCCTGTAGCTATGAATACAGATCATGTCTCCTGTTGTTTTGTTCCTTTAAATTCAGGTATATATGATGGTTTACATTTTCTGTAACAATTACGGCTTCACTTCAAAAATTCTGACTGTAACATAAAGTTCTTTGTCTAACCAAACAAAATTCATAAAATCTGATATTTTTGTTAACTGTTCAAGTGAAATACTGTCTGGAAAAGAAATTACTTCCAAGGAAGTAATCGAAAATGGAATGGAATCCTATTGAACCAACCTGGAATGAACAATTGAGGTCTCTGCAGATAAAAAAGATGGCCAAACAGAAACTGGAGTTATTTGGAAACTTCCTAGAGACACTTGAAATTATTTTGGGAACTCATAATATGGAACAACAAAAAAAGAACTGAAAAGATGACCAGAAGGTAGATAGTTCTAGACTAGAAAGTTTCATGAAGTGGGGAGGTCTAGAGATAGATTTGACCAACTTGGAATGTCTGAATAGGAATCCTAACATGGACTTAGAGAGCTGAGATACCACCTTCAAAACAAAACAAAAAGTCTTGCAGAGAAGCTGCCTATATTTGAAATTGACTTTGCCAGAGACCACAGTTAAGATAAAATTTCTAAAATGGGTCGGATTATCCAGGCTCAAACAACATGGAACTCTTTGGAACAGAGATATTGTTTTTCAGATAACAGGAGTTTTGCTCTTAAGTATATTATGGTATGTGTAAACTGCCTGGGAAGAGCAAACTTGGATGAAGACCAAGTATTAGACTGTTCATGCTAAAAAGGCTTTCTGGAAATACAGGATCCAGCACTTCAGCAAATCAGTCCAAAATGGGACAGAATGGCCAAAATAAGAAAATTTAGTTTGAATATTAGATTTATTTAATGAAAGTAGGATATTTAATACAGATTGTAGCCTGGATGTTATCACGACTGGAAACTAGACTAAAAGCTAGGAGTCTTTCCATTTAACACTAGGTATTTTTTTTAAAAATAAGATTAAAGTTGTTCTATTTGCATGTTGTGCAAGTGACCAAAAAGGGAGGCATTTTTGTGAGTTCTGGGGTAGAATTCATCTAAGTTTAGATTTCTGAAAGTTAGACAACCAAGCCTGAGCTATGCTGCGTCAGAAAAAGCTGCTTTCAAATGCTTAGTCATTTCGGCTATCTTAAATTCTCATCATAAACTGAAATTAATTATATTCTTGGGGTGCCCATTTCCCTCCATTGATTCTAAAGGGAGCCTGAGGTAGCCCAGACGTAGCCATCTAGCTTTTAAACGTCTAAGGGAGGCAATTAGTTGCTAAAGTGCTCAGAGCAAGAATGGATTCTTGTTCCTTTGCTGAGGGATTTCTGTCATTTTCAAAATGAGAATAACTACTAGACATTAATATAGAAAAAAATGAAGGAAGAAAGTAATGAAGATGAACCTCTGAAGTTTTTGCTATATAATTATGACAAAATGTTGTACATTTGAATGAGTGCAGCAGCGTGGTCTAAGAGTTTCAGGTTACATATCAGGAATTATTCCCCTAATATGAGAAAAATACGGGTTTTACTGCATTTGGCAGGCACACAATGAATTTGGTGGGAATGTTGCTCATTAAACAGCTGCTTTTATCAGTAGCAAGGGTAACAAGCACTGAGGACCACATAAGCAGTATATCAGAGAGAAATTTGTTCTGAATAGCCTAGCATTCTTAGAGCAAGAAAAGGTCATCCTTTCTGTTTCTACCAAGATTAGGGAGGAACAAAAATTGAGAGGGATTTTAAAAATACATCTGTAGAGAAAGACACAATGCTGCTGGTAAATAGTAGCACACCATTTGTGCAAAACTAAATTGTAGCTCTTAAAATTATACAGTGTAGAAGGAGATATAACTTTCAAGTGAGGGTAGGAACCAAAAGAAGGGAGACAAAGGAGATAAGGCAAAGATTAATATTGTCAGGGAAGCTCTATATTATAGGTATGAGTTTGTGCAGCTGAGAATCAGGGACATTAAAGTCATTCTACTGTAGACACTGCAGCACTGTAATCTAAGATAGAAACTCAATACAGAGACTTGGTAAAAGCTAGAGGAGCAGAGTGGGACAGTCTTACTTTCTAGCACAGGTGCTTGGAATAGTTCTGATAGGCAAACTTTCTGTTTATCATGCAGAGAGAATCTAGACAGGCCACCTAACTTAGGCATCTAACAGTTTACTTCTTTGTCAGTGTGTACTGGATGGGTATTTCATGGAGAAAAATAGTTTGGTGAAAGGAAGGGAATAGGAATTGGAATTGGAAAATAAAATGCAAATGGCAACAGTGCTGGAACTGTTAGTGAAATAAATAGGATGAGTGAGAGAGAAGGAAATGTTTGGAGGCATACATTGGGAAAGTGATGGGTACTATGAAGAGCTAGAAATGCAAACTTCTTGCATAAATATAAAAGGAGAAGCAATCAAGAAACTCAAATAAAATTAGGTAGTCTGAGTGGTAACTAAGAAGGAGAATCTTGGCAAGAAGTATAACCAGGTTTACAGAGAGAAAGGTTAGGAAGTGTCAGATTCTTTAAAAAAAAACACAAAGAGAAAACAGATTGTATTTGCCCAAGGAAAGAACTTGTAGGGTAATTAACAACTTCAAAATAAAAATCTTTATGAAAAATGACCCAGAGTTTCAATATCAGAAAATTCAATTTCAGGGAGGTTCTTAGCAATAAAATATAACATAAACCCAGTCATTTTTAGCATGTGATAAAAACAAACAAAAAAATGAATTAAGAAGTTAAAAATATTGCACCAAATGTGAAAAAGGATGAGAAAAGAGAGATCTGCTATATTTTTGGGGAAAGGTCTGCATTGCTAAAGGTACCTTATAACTCATATGTAAAAAGTCACACCATTTTTCATTATATGATGTTAATCTTCTCTTATAATCACGCTAAGATCTTGTTTCTTTTTCTGTAATTTCTGTAAATTATAAACCAGCTTTTGCTCTTAGCTACTCTCCCAAGTGATTAAAAGTGTTAATTACATAACAACCAAAACATTCTCTGTTTACTCACAGAACTATTTGCCAAATCAATTTCCATATGTAAAACAAAAAATAAAGACAAAGTAACCTTAAAAATAAGTTATACAATTATTGGTCTGATGGATTTGGGCAGTAAGTTATCACCTCAAAATGAAAATAATGATATCCAATTTATGCAATCCAAGATGATTCTATGATAAGTATGACAGCTGGAAATTTTTTCATTATAACACTAAATATCTGTTAGGAGAATCCAGCAAAGGAAGCAGTAGAATAGCAGGAAAAACAGTGCAGAATTGTGTATGTTAACATGTAACAATCTGAGAAACAGGACAGACTGAAGTTCACTAAGAATTTAGATTCGTGACTGAGGAGGAAAATAATGAAGAAACAAATATACAGGCACAGGGCAAACACAGCCAAATAGAATCATAGAACCATACAATGGTTTGGGTTGGAAGGGACCTTTAAAGCTCATGTGTTCCAACCCTCCCTGCCACACCTTTCACTAGACCAGGTTGCCCAAAGCCACATCCAACCTGACCTTGAACAATGCCAGGGACTGGGCCTCCACAACTTCTCTAGGCAACCTGTGCCAGTGCCTCACCACCCTCATAAGAAAAAATAAAAATTCTTCCTTATGTACAATCTAAATCTACCCTCCTTCAGCTTAAGGTCATTACTTCTTGTCCTATCACTACATGTCCTTGTAAACAGTCCCTCTCCAGCTTTCTTAGAAGACCCTTTTAAGTACTGAAAGGCCACAACAAGGTGTCACTGGAGCCTTCTCTTCTCTGAGATGAACAACCCCAACTCTCTCAGCCTCTGATCATCTTGGTGGCCCTCCTGTGGACTCACTCCAACAGCTCCATGTCTTTCTTGCACTGGGAACCCCAGAGCTGGACGCAGTACTGCAGGTGGGGTCTCATGAGAGCAGCGTAGAAAGGGAGAATCACCTCCCTCAAGCTGCTGGCCATGTTTCTTTTTATGCAGCCCAGGATACAACTGTCTTTCTGGACTGCAAGTGCACTCTGAAATAAATAAAGCCAAAACAAATTCCCAATGTCAATAATACAGGTTACTCTAGGTTTGATGCTATGTTCCCTGACGGAAAGCTACCGGACCACTTTAATAATGCCTGTAAATCAGACAAACTAAAAGCAGAATGAATTATAGCAATGACATGATGAGAATGGTGTAAGTCTTAAAATTCCTAATGTGCGTCACAGTCTTATTAGCATGAATCTAATTATCTGTTTTCTTAATTCACCAAAGTTTTAGTTTATTAGTCCAATGCCAGGAAACTTGAGTATCTCTCTTCATAACAGATGTCACACTCACATCAAAATCTATTCAAAGAGTTTGGACAAGTCAGTACAGAAATGATAATGGAGCCTGGTAGGAAGCTGTAGTCATCACCATTTGTATGACACGATTCATCATTCCCAAATCCATAGAGGTACATCTATACTATTAGGCATGTATAATAAGCTCTTTATCCTGCAATCATAAAATAATGAAACTGACATTTTTCTTACTTGAGATTTCAGTGCTTGAAGGTGAGTTTCATAATTCTGAGCCATTTCATATTTAGTTTTCTGTAAGTCTTCCAGTTTCTGTCGAAGTAGTCCCACCTACAGTTACAATAAGCATTCAAATTTACCTTTTCTGAAGTGTTCCATAATATGTCATTTTTTGGAATAGTCATTTGAAACTTTGAAAGAAAACCATTGCTTAAACAACAGATATTAAAAATATATATTCATTCAGTAACTTAATGATAAAACTGGATACTACAAACCCAGACGGTGTCAACATCAAGTTAGGGATTTTATAGTAAAAAATCTCATTGTATGATTATGTTATGATTTAATGGTAATACTGGTATTACCACTGGTAAATGGTATGAGTCTGTCATGAAAGAACATTTAATGAAAGCATTTCTGATCCAACTGTACGAATGAACTGCTGTGCCCCGATGTGAAATTTTTTCTTGAATGGCTTATATAATCATATAAAAGACTTTCAACTACTTATGTAAAATTACCAGGAGATACTGTAGACTCATTTCAGCTCCCTAAGTACAGTGCCATTTGAGATATCTTGAATTATCTGAGAGTTTCACAGAGATCTGAGAAATATGACAAAGAGTATACATGACACCTGTGTTTTTCTGGAGGCACAGCTGGAAGCTAGGTGGAATATGCTAAAATATTTCAGATAACATCTCTGTACAGGCAAATAAATTGATGCTTTAAGGATTGGCTAGCTGAATTATTCTCTTGGCTTCTCTGACAGCGGTGACTAAGGGCAAGTTCCTAATTGCTCATTAGGGAGAGTTATTTCATTTTCAAAACTCCCACTGGCAGTTTAGACACCTA
The DNA here is from genome assembly GCA_013399095.1 of Psophia crepitans. Lineage (NCBI taxonomy): Eukaryota > Metazoa > Chordata > Aves > Gruiformes > Psophiidae > Psophia > Psophia crepitans. The sequence goes on along the minus strand of VWZZ01005884.1, from coordinate 46,193 downwards.
GCTCACACAAGGATGCCCATGTGTAAACACCAAACTTCAGATGTCCTGAACTAGAGCTGAATGCTGTGCTAGGATCTATTGGTGCTTCTGAATGAATATTCAGCAGACAAGACTGTGAAGTACGGACAACGTCAGGTACACCGGGGCTTTCAGTTTGATAAGCACATCTAAGTGGTACTACAATTCAAATCTTCACTATTAATAATAAAGTTATCACACAAAGACAGTATATCATGTAAAATGACAAAAATCAGGTATAAACAGGAATTGCAAAGACATAATTTTGTGAAACTTTTTGAACTGTACATTTCCATTTAAAATTTCTGATGAAACTAGAAGTGTTGGCATTTAGAAAAAACATCAAATTATCTTTTTACAGCTAAACTGAGAATATTTGATTTAGACTTTAGGGAAATAGAAGAAATATGAGACTTTCAATGACATTTTTACAATCACTTTGCAGAACAGAAGCACACTTTAAAACAAAACAGTAAGGATAATTAGTGACCTTTAAAGGGTGTTTGATATTTTTACATGATAAAACAAACAGGTCTTCTTATAGAGCATTTAGAACATACTATTAACTAACTCCCAGAATAAATACCTTCTCTATAGAAATAATATTCTTAAATACCTCTTGACCTTTTTGATCCAGTTCGCTTTGGGCACTTGCTAATTCTTGATCCTGGATAACCATCTTTGCTTCTAAAGCTTTCATCTTCCTTTCCCATTCCTCTTTCTTTCTGTTTACCATGATGTCAATTTGATGCACTAATTCCTGAAGTTCAACTTCACCTGGAGAAGTTCTAATAATATAAAAAAAGAGATTTATTTTTTTCAAATAAAGAATAAGGATGAAAACAACTTTTTATTTACATTGCCAAGGTTCTAGTTTAACTCAGATGGAAAGAATCACTTTTCAACATCAGAAAGAAAGAAATGGGAAGGCTAAATGATACCTTCTAATGTAGGTGGAATCTCACTTCATCTGTCTGAAGTTTGCTTGAAGTCAAAATTAGAGTATTAAGCATATTCTGGGCTTTTTGCCTAGCTTCAATGCTGTTTGATATCCTCTCACTCTTTCAGAGATGAACTGTCAAATAAGCATTGAATTGAGTTGAAAGTATCCAGGCCCAAACCTCAGTGGACAAAAGTAGGAGAAGATGAATATTAAGTAGCTTATGGGCACAGGACTTCCCACCAAGGGAACCAGAGTTTATTGGAGGAAGTTATTAAACAGCTGGCTTGAAAGCAAGCCACAATTCTCAAGTGCTGGTTCAACTTTTACACCTTGTTTTCTGATTCTCATTGTGGAAAATGGATTTAAATAACAAAGGGACTCGTATAATAGTAAGTTGTAAGTCTACCAGGTAGCACAGAAGTGAGTACATTTTGAAAACCAACTTGTCTTTGAAGGACCATGTGCTGGATTTCATAGAGATTTGTACAATATCTGCAACACAAACATTAGATTTTTTCCTGATCTTCTCAGTTTAAATTTAGAATACATCCCTTACACTATCACTTCATTGTGAGTAATAGGCAATGTTTTACACTGTTGGTTTAGGAATATGATGTGTCCCAAGTAAGAAAATAATGGTGTGTGGTCAATTTCCTGTATAGTAGAAGGGCCATCAGAAACTGAAAGCAGACAAAGTTGCCCTCTTAGTTGTCCTCTTACATTGCCCCTTACATAGGAGCAGTACCTTAATTTTAAAAACTGAATCTTTGTCTGGAAAGTGTCAAACAATGTTTAAATGAGGTGATGTTATACATACAGCATACATATATGCAAAGTATCTGAATTTTAGTATGGAGATTTCTTTATTCTGTATCCATTCCAACTTTGTATTTGACAATGAATACAAGAAAAATCTGAACTAAGAAAGATATACATTATAGAAAATTTGGCTCTACATACTTTTTAATGCAATAAATTGCATTATTCCTTCTACACTCTAAACCCTTTTATTTGTAGAAATGACTATTTCACATTATATGAGATTTTTTTCCTGAAGCATTTTGGAGAGTTTATTGTCCAGTTAACCTCGGTTGTTTTATGAACTGATAGCTTCTCTCAATCTGTAAATTTACAGCTGGCATTTCAGATTTGCAATGATTGTCTTTCTAGAACTCATGGATCTATTCAACCTTCAGTGAAACATTACAGTTCGGGAAAAAAAAATCATAATTACATAAAACTGTTTATTGAAATGTTCCTGACCATTGTATTTTCCTGACTTGCTGCTTCTTATCCGTTTGACCTAGGGTTCTAAGGTTTGGGAAAAAAGATAAAGGCAACAATGTACACTCCTGCCTAACTCCTCCTCATAAAATAAAGAAGAATTTTATTCTGTCAACACTCAGAGCTACTTTTGCACTGTTACAAAGAACAATTAGCTAGTGAGCAAAATTCATAAATACCTATATAAGCCCAGAAGTTTTCCATAAACTTTAATGTTCATGGCGTCATATGGGAAAAAAAAATCAGACTGTTTTCTTTCACTATGATTAATTACACATCACAAAAAAAATAGATCTGTTATTTGTCAGTCATTAAAGACTTCAATTTGATCTCAATTTACTTAAACTGAAATGCAAGATCAGAATTAGTTAAGACAGTATTTTTGATAAAAGCCTTTAGCAGATTTACTCACCACTGTAATGCTTCGTGTCATTTGTTGAAAGAAAACTATTTTTATCAGCTTCATTTAAGAAAAAGTCAACCACAATTTCTAAGCATTTTTAGTATGTTCGGAGCCCATAGAATGTAGGATGTAGACATTTTTATACTAAGTACCAAAAGGGGCATATATTTCACTGAAGTGAAGGAAAACCTTTCACTGACTGTTTTTAGCCAGTGGAATAACATGTTGAATTTTATACTGTTGAAGAGTAGCATCTCTTTCATTTCACTTTCTGTAAACTCCTACTTTCCACACAATTTTTTTAGTGGCATCTGTTATCTGCGTATCCTGTTCTCATATGAGTTAACTGTTGGTAAACTTTTCTACTTCTTTTATAGAGTTTTTTTATGTTTCCTGTTCTAGTTTAAATTGCTTTACTTTTTGTTTTTAAATAAGAGATTCTATTTAGAAATAACCCTAATACACAGCTTCATTACTTTGTTTAGAAGACATTTGTCTTATCTTTATAATGTATTGAAATGTATTGCAATGTGTAATTTTTAGACATTGCAGCATTGTCTTGGACATGAAAAAATGTATTTTCATTTAAAATCTTCAAATTACTCTTTTCAATGGTATGATCTGATCGGTGTGAAAAATCCTGCATTTTTTCTCGCTGCAGCAATTTAGAATTAGAGTATCCAATTACTGCCATATCTAAATGAAAGTACAAATGAAACCAGTGTTGTTTCTCCACTGTCAACTCTCTCTCCCTTATCTCAACAGTTAGTAAACTATTAGTGGTACACCTGCTTTCTCTTCCCTTTTTTAATCTCTCAGAGTGACTATTAATTGTACAACTGAAATTTAACTAGCCTTTAATTTCTATTTCCTCATACTGTTGCATAATTTTCAAGTCTCTTTTTTGTTTTGATTAGAAGCCTATATTGAATTTCCTGTTGATAAAAGCAGAAATTGTATTCTTTCATAAATTTTAACTAGTCCTCCTGATATCTAAACTGCAGGCAAAAATGTATTGTAACCTATTACTTTTCATGATAATAGATTTACTCTTCTGATAAACAAGTTTCTTCACTTAAAATAATCTAAGAATGCTATGACATTGTTTTGAATTATGACATGTTCCATCTTCCTTTTAATAATTTTATTTATCTCACTGACATTTTCCCAAAAAGTAAAAGTGACAGCCACTGGTTATATTTTAATTAATTCTTTAATTTATAAAAATGTCAAAGCTATGTATTATCTTGACTGCTGATGGTACACACCTCTGCGTGCACATAAAGTGCCTTTATGATCACTAATAATTTTGCATACTTCAAATGGATTCTTCATACATGGAAGTAGTGACTTGTACTTAAGCAAGCAGCAAGTATATTTTTGGGGGAGGGCGTTTACTCAAAACACTTAAAGATATCTCATTTTTAAGGTGAGGGACGCAAGCTCTTAGTCGTCTTTTATTCTGTTTCCATATTGGTGAAAATAGAGATGATTCATACTCTGCTGTCATTAGTAACTATTTGCCTTCATGTAAAATCTAGATGTTTCCAAATTTAGACAACCCAAAATCCAGATAATAGCTTTTACCAGCTCCTTTATCTTTAACACAAATTATTTTTGCACTAGTTACAGCTTTCTAGCTCTATTCATCTGCCTTTTGCTTTGGAGTTCTGCAGAGATCTGCATTTTTCTAATTGTTTCCTAATAGACAAAAAGAATATTATTATCCATACACTTTAGAATGAAGTTGTAATTTAGAAATTGACATTTTAAGAATTGTTTGGTTCATACTGTCTCTCTGTTTCATGCCTTCTTCACTTACTAAGGGGAAGTCAGGTCCTGCTTGACCAACCTGATATCCTTCTATGACCTGGTGACCCACCTAATGGATGAGGGAAAGGCCGCAGATGTCATCTACCTGGACTTCAGTAAAGCCTTTGTCAAGGTGTCCCACAGCGTTCTCCTAGACAAGCTGGTGGCTCACGGCTTAGGTGCATTCTTCACTGGGTAAAAAACTGGCTGGAAGGCCAGAGAGTGGTGGTGAATGGAGTTAAATCCAGTTGGTGGTCGGTCACAAGCGGTGTTCCCCATGGCTCAGTACTGGGGCCAGATTTGTTTAATATCTTAATCAATGACCTGGATGAAGGGAATGAGTAAGTTTGCACGTGACACCAAGTTGGGCAGGAGTGTCGATCTGCTTGAGGGTCAGAAGGCTCTGCAGAACAGCTGGATCGATGGGCCGAGGCCAACTGTATGAGGTTTAACATGGCTCAGTGCTGAGTCCTGCACTTAGGTCACAACAACCCCACGAAATGCTACAGGCTTGGGGAAGAGTGGCTGAAAAGCTGCCTGGAGGAAAAGGACCTGGGGGTGTTGGTCAATAATCAGATGAGTATGAGCCAGCAGCATGTCCAGGTGGCCAAGAAGGGCAACAGCATCCTGGTCTGTATCAGGAATAGTGTGGCCAGCAGGAGCAGGGAGGTGATCGTCCCCCTGTACTTGGCCCTGGTGAGGCTGCACCTCGAGTACTGTGTCCAGTTTTGGGCCCCTCACTACGAGAAAGACATCGAGTCCCTGGAGCGTGTCCAGAGAAGGGCAACGAAGCTGGTGAGGGGTCTGGAGCACAAGTCTGATGAGGAGCGGCTGAGGGAACTGGGCTTGTTTAGTCTGGAGAAGAGGAGGCTGAGGGGAGACCTTATTGCTCTCTACAGCTACCTGAAGGGAGACTGTAGCCAAGTGGGTGTTGATCTCTTCTCCCAAGTAACAAGCAATAGGACAAGAGGAAACGTCCTCAGATTGTGCCAGGGGAGGTTTAGGTTGGATATTAAGACAATTTTCTTCACTGAAAGGGTTACCAGGCACTGGAACAGGCTGCCCAGGGAGGTGGTGGAGTCGCTATCCCTGGAGGTGTTTAACAAGCGTGTAGACATGGCACTTTGGGACATGGTTTAGTAGACATGGTGGTGTTGGGCTGACGGCTGGACTTGATGATCTTAGAGGTCTTTTCCAACCTTAAAGACTCTATGATTATATGATTCTATTACTCAGATTTGCTAGCAAATAGGAAAATATGTATATTTATGCAAAGCCAAGTTAAATTTATGCAGAATATTAACACAGATTTCCATCTTACATAGTACATTCATTAGGTTTTGATCCTTAACCCAGCTTCTAGAACCAATATTAATTCTTCTTTGCTTCATAAAACTTGCTTTGAAAACAGGAAATATATATACCAGTTGTGATATAACAGTCCATGAGAATCTTCTACTCCAAAGTTCCATTATATGAACTACAACTAATTTATTTAACAATTTTCAGTCATACAGAATCATACACATCTGTGAATGGATAATTTGGATTTATGAGTCCTTGCCGCTGGGATGTAATTGTCATAATTTCTACCAGCATTATTCAGCCGTCTTCCCAAATTTTAAAGCTATCTGCATTATCTCTGGAATTCTGTCAGCACAGACTGAAACAAATGTCTCCTATCATTGGATGTGCAGTCTAAACTACTCTTCCAGATGGAAGTAAATAGTTACCTAGAATACCTGGCTTATGATGGGACAAATCACTTCCTAGATTCATCTGCAATAGCCTGCAATTTCACATATGTTGATTACAACAAAGACCAGACAGGATCTGAACTTGAAATAAGCTTCTGATTTGTTAAAGAAGTGTCTAAAGAATAGCAATATTTTGATATTTTTAAATGGAACTTTTTATATGACCATATTTACCAGTCATATCACTAACAAAAAAATGCCTCTCAAAGCCAAAAAAGGGCCACTTTGTTCAGAATATAATACTTTAATGCAGCAATTTTTTTCTATCATGAAAAGCACACACATTATTCTTCAGTACAACAGAGCATACTTTCAAATCCTATTAAAACTTTACTGGGCCAGAACGGTGTGTTTCTGTTATTTTAAGAAATACTTTTACACTTAACATGCATTGTATTACCTTGAACTGCTTCTTGCTAATAGTGATAAACTGGTTTATATAAAAAATAGGTAATAAGTTTATTTACATTTTTTTCATAAATAAATATTCTATTTAGCTCATTATATGAGGAAGTACTTTTTTTATTGCTGTGTTCCTTGAACAGGATGGGTGGGATGAGGTCCTGCATCAAATCTCACCAACGTTTACACTTCTTTAGAAAGATGCGCCGTACTAATATTTTTTAGGTTAACATTAAAAGAACTCAACTTGGATTATGTCAAAAAAGATGATTATGTTGTGATGAAAAATGCACTTAATACTTGCTAAGAACAACTGTGGTTATTACCAGTGCAAAATAAGGCTAAAGCTTTAGCAATTAATAGCCTTGTTTTTAAGATTTTTGAGTGTTTTAAGAGCTGTGATACGTAAGTTTATACTGCTGTAGCCTAGCAACTTCAACTATTTTTTACAACAGTTTAAAATAACACTTCTTAACATCTTAATAAAACCCCACATAGCTTTCATTTTCACCCCTTTTATTCAGGTATGAAGATTTTAAAAATTTAAATAACCAGCAAAAATAGTCAGTAGATTATTAGCTAAAGCAATAAGATGTGTTGTCTTAATTATCAGTAACCTCTCCAGCTTGCATTGAAAGCAGCAGAAGAAATTGAAAAAGGATCACATTTGCTTCTAAAAGAACCATTATTTTGTTTCATATTTTTAATAGACTCACATAATCCAATTCCATTATATATTCAACTCCAGACTGTAAGTCATCACTTACTTAGTGACACCTTGTTCCTGAAACACTTCTAAGTCCTGCTCCATATTACTGCTTGTTGTTGTTTTAACCTGTTGAAAGAACAAATATCAAATAATTCAGACTCTTAAATGCGTGTGTTTCCACAGCCAGGTAGTGCACGCTGGATAGTTTGATGCTTCCCTTTCAATGTCTGTAATTCTCCCATTGCAAACAACAGGGGCAGGGGGATGCCGCTCTAATTACAGGCTGGGATGGGCAACATGAAAACTTCTGGAGTAAGCTCAGCAGCTCTCGTGCGTTGGGTAGCACTGAGATTACTAGAGGTGGTGCTGGCTTGAGGATGAGGAACAGTTCATTTTGGATCATTCCCCATCATGTGATGTCAACAATTTGCTAAGACAATCTAAGTCACCTAAATTTCTCATAGATCCACGGCTGCATTCATCAACCATTTCTCATACCTTCACACACCCTAATTAACCCATGCGCAGGTTATAACTGCTCTCATACACAATTTTGGACTCCCACTGACTGTTCGCTCCCTTGCTCAGCAGATGCGGCGCTGAGGCGCATAGCCCTCAAGTACCTCAGCAGAAAGATCAGAACAAGACACTTGCTGCGACCAGTCCGGTTCTGGGGGTCCAGCAGGACAGAGGGACACAGGGCAAGGCTGCCTGCAGGCAAGATCAGGAACTGCCACAGTATGGGTGACAGGGTGGCATAAACCGGCCCTAATTTGTCATGGTGGGGAGCAGTGGGGTTCTCCAGGGCATGGGTACCAGCACACACAGAGCTGTGGACACCGCCACACGGCACTGCAGCCTTGGCTCCATAGGAGACAGCACGTGAGGTGACGCTGCCACAGCACCAGCACCCTCGGCTCCACAGGGACCAGCACCTGAGATGGCACAGCCACAGAGGCACTGGCTCCACAGGGGGCCAGCAGCTGAGGTGACACTGCCACAGCAGCAGCCTTAGCTGTGCCCGGCACCTGAGGAGACCGGGGCACCCACGGCAGCCACCGGGCCCCCGCGGCGGGCCAGGCGGCGAAGGCGGCGGTGCCGCGGCCGCCCCCTCCCCGACAGTTACCTGCCGCGCTCCCCTCGTCGCTCCTTCGCACCCGCTGTCGCTGTGGTGGCGGCAGGCGCTGCGCACCCCG
>VWZZ01005884.1:0-32720 GCA_013399095.1 Psophia crepitans | reverse complement strand
TAGAGAGCAATAAGGTCTCCCCTGAGCCTCCTCTTCTCCAGACTAAACAGTCCCAGTTCCCTCAGCCGCTCCTCATCAGACTTGTGCTCCAGACCCTTCACCAGCTTTGTTGCCCTTCTCTGGACACGTTCCAGGGCCTCAATGTCTTTCTCGTAGTGAGGGGCCCAAAACTGGACACAGTACTCAAGATGCAGCCTCACCAGGGCCAAGTACAGGGGCACGATCACTTCCCTAGTCCTGCTGGCCACACTATTCCTGATACAGACCAGGATGCTGTTGCCCTTCTTGGCCACCTGGACATGCTGCTGGCTCATACTCATCTGATTATTGACCAACACCTCCAGGTCCTTTTCCTCCAGGCAGCTTTCCAGCCACTCTTCCCCAAGCTTGTAGTGTTACGTGGGGATGTTGTGTCCCAAGTGCAGGACTCAGCACTGAGCCTTGTTGAGTCTCATCTGTCTAATGCTAGATAATGTGTGCACAAAAGGAAAATCTCTTTCTTAAAGCTTTGTGCTTATATTTTTCTGGAAACTGATAATTTTCTGGAAGTTTAGCATTGCTGCAATATCTTTTAGCATGGCTGAGTGTTTCCTTTGTAGCTATTGCCACTGCAGCATAAACATAATACTTTATGGTTTAGCAGCATGGTGATGGTTTCTAGTGCTCTATAGACAAGAATATTTCTTGGTTAATTTGTTTTTACTTATTTAATGAAATCTCTTGTCTGTGATCTTGTCTGCAATTAAATAAAAAACACTCCATTAAACTTTAAACATTTAAACATTTAAACTTTGTGTCATGAATTTCACCTGTTGCTATTTACAGTCCCTTGTGCCACACTGACATAAGAATTTATTAAAAATTATTCTAGTTAAAATAGGCAAGTTATAGAAAAATATAAGCTCTCTATAGCGTAAATCAGAGTTTGTACCATCTGAAGGGATTACACGAAACAAATTGCGTATTTTATTTCATCTTAAATTATTTTATACCTCTACAATTTTAGTTTTCAGTGGCACAAAATGTGGTAAGGATTGTAGAAGCTGCTTTTGGTCACATCTGAGTTTGTCAGCTGAAGGGTGGATAATTGGAACTTTTGTTATCTTGCAGATTTAAAAGCAAGCCTATTATTTTGACTCAAGCACATTAAGTGAATATTCTGTTGAAATAACTTGTAGAGAAATAATTAACAATGCTGACATTTAAGTTGTCGTTCAGGGTTTCAGAGTTAGCAATTGAGATGACATCGAAGTTCACATTACTCACTTTGCATAAGAATGTGTTCATATAGAATGCAACACTATATTGGTTATATTAAGATGGTATTTTCAGGTTGTGCTTGCATGATCACGTACTCTGCCCTAACTAATTTTATTTTGCTTATCTTTGGGTTTACCATTTAGTTTTCTAATGATCTGAATGTTGTTATTTTTAGAATTAGTATCAGGGGTACAGTGGGAGAGCAATTAAAATGTATTGCTGTGTTATCTTCTACTGAAGTTCATGATGAGGCCTGAGCTATTTCGCTTGTCTGGCAAAATTAAACCCCAGTTTGACTCGGCTGTAAAGGGGAACTTGGTCAGTCAAGTTAGGGACCCAGAGGCAGGCAGCTACAGTACTGGCTATGTCACTCTCTTGCTTTTCTCTAGAAACAGAAAACAGCGCTTTCCAGCAAACCAAACTCAACCTTCTGACCTTGAGAGTCATTATTCTATTTAGAGTGCAAATAACAGCAACACATTTGCTTACTTTCTTTGCCTTCTTCAGGCTCTTGATTGTTTGCGTGCTCAAGGCTGAGTTTAGGCTGAGCAAATACTGCACCTACTTCAACACCAAGCTCTGCTTAACAGTTGGCAGCTCACAGTGATGAAACTTGGGTTAGTATGAGTGCTCCTTGCAGGGCCAACTGCGTTCAGATACATAGCAGCAATGGAAACTTTGCTTCACCTAGCTGGAAAAAGCAAAAGCAAGCGAGGCTTTCCTATTGAATTTGAGCTAACATAAATACTCTACATTTTCTAAAAGCTGAAAATGATGGTTGGAGCACTTTCCTACTCTTCAGCAGAGGAACCAGATGACTTCTAAGAGTGGAGACTTAATCCTTGACTTTCCCTCCCAACCTGGACACTAGCACCTCATAAAACCACATCACAACTTTATCTCAGGCATCACTAATTAGTATATTGTAAGTATTATAGAGTTACCTTAAAGAGTAACTGGTCAGATAGAAGCCACAGTCAATTTAGTTTTTATTGAGAGTAGTTGATCAAATTAGAGAGGAAAAATGTGCAGGATCCATGGGGAAACACACAGACACACACGTGTGCAAGCGTACACAAACAGAAATGTGCACTCTGAATCTTACACCAGCACTGGGCGATTGACTGGCCAGGGCAAAAGGCATGGCTCTTGAAGCATCCCACCTCCCAACTCCATAGGTGCAGCACGACAAATACTACGCCTGACTCGGGCCCTTGCCCCTTCATGGCTTTGGGGCTGCTTGGCCAAGTTGCTGCTGGAACTTTTCTGGGGCCTAGAGTTCTCCTGAAAGCAGCTACTCCTGCTCTGGCCACGCTTGGCTGATCCCTCTTGGCCTGGGGGCTGTGTTTTTCCTCACTGGTACACTCAAACCTGCCACCTTCTGCCACTTTCTGGTTCCAACCTGACCTTGACCGGGTCTTAAGGCAAGGCAATGAAGATACCAACAGCAAAGACAGTGTATATCCAGGGAATAGACTTCTGATGCTACTTATATCAAAGGCAGGATTTTACCTGCACATTTACCTGCACATTTACCTGCACATTGTCAAAATTGTCAAATTTTATGTTTTTCTCATGAATGACTGGCCAGGGTTTGAGCCAGTTTTTCAATAGCATGAGAAGGAGCATCATGGAGTTTCAACACGTTCAACCTTTAATTAGTCACCTTTTCCATTGTCCTTCCTAGGAAACAGCAATTAGATCTATTTTTCTTTCATGTGCACACTTTAGAAGATGATAGTGTTACTGTAAAATGGTGACAAGAAAGTAAGAAAGAAGTCAGCCCTGGTTTTCTTTCTATCTCTGGCCTTCAAGCAAAGGTATTTATGTTCTGCTTCCTTCTTCCTCTCTGAAACACAAGACTTGAGAAAGAAGATGGTCCTGTAGCAGCCCTTGGAGACATCAGTGTGGTGTGTGAAAAACACCAGGATAAAGAGAAGAGCTGAGAAAGGCTGAGGAAGGACCAGGTAGATGAAAGTGTAAGGGGAATGGGAGCAGCGCTGGTACAGATGGGGTAGATACAGAGCACATGTGTGAGGGGACTTGAGAGAACAATAGTTTGCCACGAAGAAGAATGAGATTCTGCCAGTAGGGACCAAAATCACCTTTGTATATTTGGGGGTCTTTGGAATGCTAGTTATTAGCTATACACACACTGGTGCTGGGCAAAGGAGCATTCAAAAGACAAGTAGTATCCATACAACAGCGCTTACGCTTTTTGGTCCAATTTTATGATGTACCTGTGTTCTGTAACTGTCAAGTCCATAGCGCATGTGAGCACACTGCCTTTCATGGAGCAGGAAAGGATGACAGGGCAGCTGAAACAGCGGACTGAACAAATACGAAGTGAAGAATTGATTCTCCTTTCTAACTTTTACAACAGGTATGAAGGAGAAGGTTTGAGTGGTGAATACTGTTTTATTTCCAGAACTTCATTAGCTGCTCTCATAGCATTCCATTAAAACCCTGTGTACTGTGGACATAGGTCTGCAGAGAAGATCTTGGTTCAGTAAGCACTTAATTGTGTTCTAAATGGTTATTTAGTAACATGAGAGCCACCATGGAATTACTCTATAGCGATTCTTTCACAATCTTGAATATTATTCCTCTGCCTTAAAACAATTCTCTGACTCTTTAAAATCTGCCCTATCAATCCTTCACAGCTATCTTGCACGTTCCTGTTTAGGGACTTTCAGATAAAAAAATTACCTTTGATTAGGAATGCTATATTCTGCATCCTCTGCCATCTCAGGAAAGGCTGCGGTTTTGTTCCCTTTCTGGTGCCACTTACTTTTCAAATCCAACTGTAGAATAATTAAGTTACTGACTTTAAGGTTTGTCTCATCATACGCTGTAAGCCCAGGTGTTTACGTACGAGATCAGTGACCAAAATGTCTCTCTCATGCTAACTGGTTTTGAATCCCTGACCAGTATCTGATTGCTGCGATCTATGATGGAGTGAATCTACTTTTCTTTATGAATAGCTTGTCAATGTCCTCGTATCCTCTGGGACAAAGGCAGCTGCCTAAACAGAAGGTGGTATTAGTATTTTCCATCTTATCAGAAAAAGACCACAGCTGGGGAGATATTAAAGCAATATTTTCAGTTCTCCACATTCCCAGTAGTTTAAATTGAAAAACCAAATATAAAATTGCTGACTAAAAATAGGTTTGCCCCTCAATTCATAGTATTATAAAGAACCTTCTACATTACCTACATCTCTCAAGGCCATAATGATCTTCAAAGGCCAATTCTAATGATCTTTATATCCAGCCTAGATTTTATTGACTGAAGAAGTGGCACTCTTCTGGAGATTTACTTCAACAGGCAGATGGAGCTCACTAGTGTAAGCGTGTTTTGGGTCTTTGTCCAAGATTTACTTAGTTTCACTTCTCCCACCCCAAAATTTCCTTTTCCTACATAATGTACAGACCAGTGAGATGGGGTCAGCCACACCTACATTTCAGCAATTTTCCTGAAACATTTCCTGCTTCGTGATAAAACCATGCACTTACGTCAGTGGAACTATTCAGCAGGATAACCGATCACCTAAAAGTATCGGAGGATGCTTGAAAGCTGTCGGTCTGTGTGGATTTTAGGACTTCTTATAAATAGTTACTGCAAAAAAAAAGAGAAACTTTGAAGGCCAAATCTATTCAATCATAACCTTTAGCAGATAGAGAAGGAGGGTGGTTCTGTGAACTCAGGAGTTCTGGACTCTACTCTGAACTTTGTCATAGCCCTCATACGATTTTCAGCAAGCTACTTGGATAATCTTCAGATATGGAAAATTGATACAATATTAATTATATTCTCATTTGTCTATCCATCCTTTATCTCTGACTGTTGCAGCAATACCCCTTTCCTGTTTATTGTACATGCAATATTTAGGAAAAAGAGTTCTGGCTTAGTTAGCAAGTCCTCCCATTATATTCAACAATTCTCTTGGCTGGGATTCAGTAACTCAGTGGCCATGACATTAAATATTCATATGCATTCTTCATTCACAGATTGTTCTTCTTACTCCAGCAAAAGTAGTTTAATGCAATTTCATCTTGCCTGATAGAGAAAGATAAATCTAAGCCAAACTAACGTTTCTGTTAACACGCTGTAATGACAAGGCGTTCTGCATTCTCCTCCTGTTTTCCAGTGCGGTTCGACACGTTCCATGGATCATTTTACAAAATGACTGTTAGAGACATATTGAAATCAGAGGAATTGCATTCAGAATTAGTTGGATACTGGAAATTTTTCTATGGCCTTTAAGCATTACCACATCTGGAAATCAGGGTTTTAATACGCTTTTCAATTTCTTTATTTAAATAATAGGTTTTTTGTGTAGAAATATTGTATTTAGGTCTTGGTTGCAGTTTAGCATCTTTGTTCTATAAAGCAGCAGGTTCAGACCATTTAAGATTAAGCTGCTTTGATAGTTCTTGTTGTGGAGTGTAAAGGGTTTTTCCCACAGAGTTTTCTGCTGGAAAAAAATCCACAGATCAAAGCATCAACTGACATGCTGATACAGATTTCTTTTCTGTTCTCCTTGGATTTTTTTCAAACCTTAGGAAAAAAAGCTTGCATTCTTTTGAGGTGTTGAATTCTTTACGAGTGCACAGAGAGTAACCATATTTGCAAATTTACAGTGTGCTATCCAAAAAGATTCACAACATTGCTCTCCTTTCCTTAAGCTTTGGGAAGTGAATGGGTGTTTTTTTGGTTTGGTTTTTTTTTTTTTTTTTGAGAGCACTCCCAAGCCACATGGCTAGTCATCTGTTACTGCCACATGGAGCCAAATCTGTGAACATTTCTGTTTCTGCCTGCTGCATCTTTTCAGAGTCTAGGTGGCTATTTTTCATAGTTATAAAACTTGACATGTGCTGTTGTACAAATGGTGGATTTGGAGATCTTCTATTACTTTTAGTGTGTACTCAGGCTTATAATTCTTCATCCTTCTCACTGTCTGGAAAGCCAGTTATTGTTAGTATACATTTGGTATGTTCATAGCTTGTGTAAGATATAGTGTGCATGGCTGGTGTAACAGAGTGTGAAGTGGCGTAAGGTGAAATCTTTGAATCAAGAAGAGGATTTTACTCACCTATGTTTGAGAAAATGCTTAGAGGAATAACTGGTCAATTGATAATATATTATTTCCTTATTAAGCAGTTCCCTGTTACAACTCTCTGTTCTCTTTCATTCTGCACATATAATCCCTGTAGTTCAGTAAAGACAGATTGCCTGTTGCTACTAAGGATTTTTCCCAGGCCTTATCATCCTTCGTATCTCAATGATACCTTGCAAAGAGATACTTGAAAAATTAATTTTGTCGCTGTTTAAGTTACACAAGGCCAAGCACAGATTTCAAAACTATTTTATAGTTCTTTGGAACCAATTGTATGAGTATTTTTTATTTCAGTCAAGTCAGCTTCAATTGCATTATTTTAATTTCATTAAATATCTATGCATCTACATTAAATAATTAAATATCTCTATATATGTATTAAATATAGCAGTAGGTTCTGGGTGCCAAGTAGTGGTCTACACTTTTCAACAATTACTGTCTAGAAAGCAGCCATTTCACAGTAATTTCACATTTTTGTGTTCTTGATATGCAACAAATGGGAAGTCATTTCAGTTGGTTTAGCCCTTAATGAAGGAAGCTTCTGGTAAGAGATTCCTGACACAGAGACTTTATTATTTAGGAAGACCAAGAACAGACAAAGGAGGAAAAAAAGAGAGTGCAGTGATATTAGGCTCGCTATTAATTCTATGATTTTTCCACTCTTTTTGAACTGAGGATAAATGATGTACAGGAAGTAAAGAAGAATACAGACAAACTATGTACAATTTTTTCACTTTATATCAATTTTCTAATATATGTATTGCATAAAAATATGTATGC
This sequence comes from Psophia crepitans, assembly GCA_013399095.1. Lineage (NCBI taxonomy): Eukaryota > Metazoa > Chordata > Aves > Gruiformes > Psophiidae > Psophia > Psophia crepitans. The sequence continues at coordinate 25,561 of VWZZ01005884.1, read as the reverse complement.
TTTAAGGTACCTATACCTTTAAAACTACAATTAACATAAATGCCAAGATGTCATTTAGGTATGCAACAGATTCCTCAAAATCTGTTTAAAAGTAATGATTCTTTCCCATTATTCTAAGTCAAATGAAGTTAACTGGTGTCAAGACCATAAAGTTCTACATAGTAATTGTTGACAGCTGACACTTCTGACTTTCTGTCCCTTGACAGCCCACGAGAAGAGACAAGCATTTCTAGGCCCAATCCATCTCTCCCTATATATGTATCTAAAATGAGGCTGGTGAAACCTGCCTTCAAGTCTCTGTTTCTGTCCAAGAACTACAAAGGGAAGTTAGGATGCCCAGTTCACATGTAGAACTGTGTATCATATGTCTGAAGCTAAGTGAACTCAATCTTAAATTCGGGAAATGATTTTACATGAATGTGATACTTTCCGCCATCTAAAGTTATTAGAATAGCAGTAAATACTGCACAGGTGGTTTGAATGTATAGTCCTGACGCTTCACGTGACATTCCTTTCCTTAAACATGTGCTGCTAATGAACTGATACAGGGAAGTTTGTCAAAACAATGTCTCGGGAAGTGAAAAATGTGATTTAGTACGATTTGGATTACTTGAATTATTTTTTTTTTAAAGAGTGCTTTTTGAACACAGTTTTGAATGCAAGGAAACAGGAAGCGATAAGTACTGAATCCCAGCTTGAAAAGGAACCGTGTGACATTTCTAAGAGTAAGTTCTTCAAGTATTGTTTATTTGGTTTAACTATGGAGGTTTGACTGTGGAGGACTCTAACCTCTCAGAGGACCCCAAAGCCAGATGATTACTGACGTTTTAATTCTACACGTTTCCTTTTGAGATCTAAGACTCTATATTGGGGTGACTTATACCCAAGCCAGTTCAGGGCTCATGGGCATGCATCGTAACTCACTAAAAACTCATTCTGACGCACCTCATTGGTCGGGAGCCTTGTCCATCAACTGAGGGGATGTGGCCTGCAGAGTCTGACGTGCACATGGTGGCAGGCACTAGGGAGTGCTGCAGTTTGGTCACACCCCACCTGCCACTCTCCACCCTGTGACCGCAGTCATGATCCAACTGGTATCCTTGAAGTGGTGACACAGTCACCTCTTGCCTTCAAGGTTAGAAGAGAGTAACTGTTGGGTGGTGCTTTGCTATCGCTACAAGTCCTCATCCTCCAGGATGTCTGTGGGTTTCCAAGGCATGTTGTGTATCACATTTAATGACTTGTATTTAACAGTTGAAACAGATTTTAACACAGTTCTTTACACACAACTTATTACAGCACATATACAACTAGTATTACAACAATTATAGTGATCAGAGTTTGCAACAAACTGGTAATCCATCCCGTTAGTGAAATCCTAAATCAGTTGAACACTTGCCCTAGTCGGCTATTACCTAAGCCAGTGACAATGGCTTGTGGGTCAATTGCTACCTTTCTGATTTTTCCAAGTTGTTGATTAAGGAGTACAGAAACATTTGGTATATGAACACAACATTCAGTTTGTGATAAATTTAGTATGCCATGAACACCCACTTTTTTCAGCAAAAGTACATCTAATGACATTCTGTTTTGAAGAGTCATGGTATCAGTGATCTGTCATTGTTTATTGAGCAGTCCCACCCTGTCTCGGTGGAATTGGCAAGCACGCCCAGTTGGTAGCCTAGGATGGCTTGCCAGTTACAACCCGGTGCAATCCCAAATCCACATAGTCCTTCTAACCACCAAACTATCTGTTTGGGACCATCTTGCCATCTTTGGTGTTGCTCTGAAGGAACTTGACCCCACCATTGATGATGAGGAGGACCATTTATGTAAGCAGGGCACAGGGTTATAGCATCTAATGTGCAGGCCAGATTTGGTATGGACAGATAGAGATGAGAATAAAGTGTTCCATCTGAGCAGGCCCCCATATCTGAGGGGGCACTAACAGTGAAAGTTTTACACGATTTAGTTTTGGTGGTAACTGGGGGACAAACATTTCTATCGCCCTTATTACAATTCAGATGATGTGGCTGACTAAAACTCTTACTACTACAGAGGCATCCTTGTATTATACCCTTTTGAATGGGCTTAATATAGCCATAACAGAGGACCATCATTTATGTAGTTACACTGAATTTCTGTTTGGCATGACCAAAGAGGTGACACTTTGGTGGGGGTGTCCTTTCATTACCTCCTATCCAACTAGGACCTTCCCCAGTCAATGTCCATGTACATTTGAGAGGACAAAAGCCATCCTGTTCATTGCATGTAGATGGGCAGTCATTGCCTAAGCTAGTAGGGTGTCCAATACAGCAGGTAGCATTCAGGGCTTGGGTATACTTTAAAGAACGGTCCTTTCTGTTCCATTTGGAATAGTGTAAGTTATTGCCCCATGGAACATCGACACAAGGTACAGTACCACTCATATCCCACCCTGACTCCTCTTCAGTTGGTTTGAATGTGTAACAACATTTCTCATTCCATACCAAACTGGCACCTAGTCTGTCCCAGCTATATTCTATATAGGTATAATTTCATTGGCGTGAAGCTCCAACACTGGCTATATCATAACTTATATTTGAACTGATTTTCCATATAGCACAAGGGCTGCTAATACATTTATTTCCTGGGCTAAGAGTGGAAGAGGATTGTCAATGGCAATAAGTATACAAGCTGTGACTGAGGTGAGATTAATTAATCTTCCGAGCCCCTTTATCAATTGTGCTACCATATTTCTGTCCAGATCAGAAGGGTCTGGTGGGCTCATCGCAGCAATTATGCTACACAATGTAAGTCCCACGACGATGTGTGTTCTTGCCATTCCCTTTCCTGTAACAAAAGCACAAGGTTTGGGTCTTGGCATGGGAAGCCAAGCTGTGGTGTTAAAAGCCTGAGATTATCCATTGCACACTGATTTGGTGGATTCTCCCACTCCTGTCTACTGCCTCCCAGGCATAAAGTCCTCTAGGCTTGTGCAGGACCATTGAGACTACACCAATAGCAGGTAGCTTAACCATTACAGGTTGGCCAGCATAGGTTTGGAGTGGGAATTTCGCCTGTTGTGCTGCACATTCAGGTTCACCTTTATTTAGAGTGAATATTTAAAGGAATATTCACTCTCTCTTTCTCCCCGTGGGGCAGAAAGTACAAATTTTTTGATTTCCATAGACACCCCACCAATTGTTTACTATAAATACTGCATAGGGCAGCTGGAGGTCCCATCTACCCCATGATACATTTCCCTGCTTCTTAATTATTTCATTTGTCCGATCAACAATTCCACTGGCCTGGGGATAACATGGGGTGTGAAATACCCATGCTACGCCTTCTATTCAAGCCCAGTTTGGTAGCCTTTTGGCTGTGAAGTGGGTACCAGTGTCACTTTGGGTTTGTTCAGGCGTAGGGAGGAAGCTGAATCACTCACTGAACACTTTCACAGCAGTCTCTGCAGTGACGGTTTTGCATGCTGTTGCCATAGTTAATCCTGATACCACTTCTAACCCCACTATCGTATACCATTTTACATGGGAGGGGATTAAGCGCCCCACTTAAAACCTCCATAAGGTTTTCTGGTCTCTAATATGTGAGGATGGTGCTTGGTTAGGGTGATTTGCCTTTAGTTTCAATTCACAGTGGGGACAGGAGGCTACTGTATTTTCACACACTCTTAGAGATAATGGCCATCCTCTACTCTGACACTCATAGAATAAATTGGGCTTTCCTCAATGCCCTCACTTGATGTGGAGCCGTTCTTCCATTCTTAGTGGAATGATGAAAAACACATCTTTGACATCTAAGGTGGCCACCCACTGGTGGCCTGTTGCCTGTAAGGAGGTTACAACCTCCACAACATTTGACACAGCAGCAGTTAGAGGTAGCGCATTGCTGTGCCAGCTTGCAGACTGGCTGCACTAGTGAATTATGACAATGTGTTTAGCTAGCAATTTGTTGTTGCTCAAGACCAGCTACAACCTCAGAGATTCCAGTCCTTGCCACAGCAGGCAAAGGGTACTGGGCAACCAACATGAGTTCAGACTTGAGCAGTGGTGGTACAGTCTGTAAAATGTTGATTTAAGCTTGTGCTTGGTCTCAGCTGCCAAAACCCAACTGTTCCATTAGGCATTATCCATGTCCGCCCTTTCAGAACATCAAAGCCTAGAATGTTCTCTCCATTGGGGCTTAAAGACACCTCTAATCTAGTCATTCATTCTTCTTCCAGCATCCACAGGTGTGTAATGGCTATCAGACATATAATTGATTTGCCAGTTACACCAGTTGCATTAATCATTTTCCTTGAGGGCCTAGTACCTAAGGCATCAACATTCTGATGGTTGATAACACTTATTTGTGCTCTGATATTAATGAAAAATTCTAAGCTTAGTCACTTTGGTCCCACTGGGATGTGGATATCAGGTTTGTTGATTGATGTCCGCTGATGGGCATTTATCACATGGAATGGGCTGCCCTCTCTATGGCTTCTAGTTTTTCCATTTCAATATCTCCTCAGAGGGAGGTGAAAGGGTTTTGAGTTGCATTTAGGGCAACTGTTTGGGACCCTGAACTCATTCCAGGTTTTTCCACTATTTGCTGCAAGTGTTCAGTAGTCTGTACGTGCAGCATGGCTGGGAGAAGCTCCACCTTGAGGGTTCTCTGCCACAACCTATTTCGATCTTGGTCAAAGCCAGAGGTTCACTCGTTCCACTGGGACAGGGGTTCCCTATGGGGTTTATTATCTTTGTTTGTTCTTGGAGTAGCCTTTCTAACTCGTCTCCCATGTCCAGGTTCACCAGGTATACCCATCCATCCCATATCTCAGCCATATGTCACTATCAAATACAGTAGTTTTGCCCATGTCCTTACATGAATGGGAGGGTATTTAGATTCTGCTGACTGTGATCACTAGTTCTCAGAATTCTCTCTCAAAAACCTGGTAGGTATATTTTTAGAGTGTCTGATAGCCCTTTTATTAAAGTTCTAGTGTGTCCCACATCTATAGGGGCAGCTATAGGTGGTTCATTCTGTCTTTGTTCATACATGACTTATTCAAGTTGCTTTTTGCACTCCCTCAGCTAGATCTGATAATCCCTTCACTTATTCTCTGCGCTCCTTTGAGTCTATTCCACCTGCCCAGTAAGGCATTTGGGCAGTAACAGATTGGTCACCTCCCAGCCCTTCCATAAGGAAAGATCCAGGTCCCCAAAATCCTGAGGCTTTCTCATCACTCAAAATGCTGTCTCCTCCTGAGAGGGAGTCCCACTACAGATAACCTGGGGAGCTGAGATGGAGGTTCAGGCAAATTTATCCTGCAAATCAACTAGTTTGGGTCCTGATCAGGATTTTGTACACACTGTGGTGAGGATTGCTTCCTTGAATGCATGTGGACCTTTCAGTTTTTATGCGCGGTTGCACCCTTGTGTCTTCTACAGTTTCCTCTTCTTCTTCACTTCATCTGAATCCCCTCATCTATCTTCATCCCAATTAGGGTCAGCAATCAGTTTACACACTTGGAGAGTACTGGGGGGCTTTTTCACTTGTGCTGGCATAACCTCTGTTCTTTCCCCCAATAACCTTGTACAAGCTCACCACTCCTGTTCTAATTGCCTTTTCAGATACTCATCTCCACAGACTTTACAAGATTGTAATTTTCTTGTATGCTGGCATGTATGATCATAATATTCTTTTGCAGAGATCAAACAGGCACCTAGGACGACACACAGGGGGTCCTTATTCTTTCTGTTCTTAGTTTTCCCCACCATTCCTCTATCCTCCACACAACCACATCAGGGTCTTGTTCTCCTGCACCCATTTCATTCCTGGGGAAGAAGGGGTGTATCCTTGCCTCTGTAGTAGCTCCTCAAACAATATCCTGCCAATTACATCAAATGTGTCACATAACAAAACCAGCATCCACCAGACATGAAACCAAACTAACTAGAATTTATTGCAAGAAACAATTTATTGCTGGAGCACCTCTCCTATGAGGACAGGCTGAAGGAGTTGGGCTTGTTCAGCCTGAAGAAGAGAAGGCTCCGGGGAGACCTAGTTGCAGCCTTCCAGTACCTAAAGGGGGCCTACAGGAAAGCTGGAGAGGGGCTGGTTACAAGGGCAGGGAGTGACAGGACAAGGGGGAATGGGTTTAAACTAAAAGAGGGGAGATCTAGATTAGAAATTAGGAAGGAATTCTTTACTGAGAGGGTGGTGAAGCACCGGCACAGGTTGCCCAGAGAGGGTGTGGGTGTCCCATCCCTGGCAGTGCTCAAGGCCAGGTTGAATGAGGCTTTGGACAACCTGGTCTAGTGGAGGGTGTCCCTTCCCGTGGCAGGGGGGTTGGAACTAGATGATCTTTGAGGTCTCTTCCAATCCAAACCATTCTATGATTCTAAATATAGTCCTCAAACAAGTTTGAATGCCACTGGAGCTGGCTCACTGGAGCTACAGAACAGCCAACCCAAGTATGGGCAGCACTACACCGAGGGTGACCTAAAAGATTTTAGAGTTTAAGTGGGGAAGGATCTGTAGCACATTCACTTACCAGTTAAAGCAAAGGCACTCAGCCTCAAACAGTATCTGTGGTAGGCATCCCTTGCCACAGGGAGACCTTCACAGCACAGGCCTGCTGCTCCAAGGACTGAAGATGCCCTCGTGCAGGACTCCATTTAAACCCAAGTCGGATCAGGACTTGTGGGCACACATGGGGACTCACTACAAGTTCTTCCAACTGAGGTGCCTCATTGGCCGGGAGCCTTGCCCATCAACTGAGGGGGTGTGCCTTGTGGAGCACGGTGTGTGGAGGTGGCGACAGGCATTAGGGAGTGCTGTGGCTCAGCCGTCGCGTTTCTGGGGTTGTTGGATCGGCGGTACCTGCCGTGCGTGGTAGGGGTTGCTGTGGATGGGATGGATCATGTTCTGACATCAGTGTTTCTAGAATACTGTTTACCCTCCAAGAACAGTTGTGTGTGAGTGGGACACTGAGCTCTGTCTGTTACAGTTTTTGTTCACTCTGAGACATACACTATCTTTAAGTAAAAAAACCTTCCAGCTTTTTTATCCATTATACCTCACTTTTATTATTTTATAATTTTGGACTACTTGTAATGAAAGAAAATACTGAAACAAACCTGTCAGAATCCTACAGTTCATTGCTCTGTGTGTCTTTACTTGTGAATAGCCACTGATCACTCTGCTGGTAGGGTCCCTACGTCACTCTTGTTCTACTAGCGGCAGACCTTTTGCCAAGGTTGCAGTCACACCAATAATCAGTGGCTCAGATAATTCTACCCTAATCTGTAGGTTCCTTTTCAAGAATCCATACATTACATGTGAGTATTTTTCGAACATCTTGAACAATCATCATCTTCTACAATATTACGGATTAGCTCTTGCTTATGGCACAAAGTGAATGTGAGTATATGCTGCTTTCTCAGATGATTTTACCTCTGTGACTGCCCTGTTTATTGAAATCTAAGGAGCTTTGTGTTATTTTTTGAAGGTCTGTAACTGCCAATAATGCAATAGTATGTGCCACTAGATGATTTCTTTCTCATCTGGACGTGTTCCTCTACTCCTGATTATTTTCCTCCATGTTTCACAGATGCTAGCAGTTATCTCAGTTACCTTATGGTGTCTACTACGGTACAAGACATCAGTGTTCACGCACTCAAACCCTACCTTTTTTTTTCCTGCTTATCCTCAGCAAACAGAACCAATTGATTTTTTCTCTTTTGGAAATGGGATAAAAAGATCACGTTGGCCTTCTGATTTATGGCCTCTACAGCTCCATGGTTTACCTGGATGTCCCAGCATGCTATGGCTGCCATGAAGCTCATGCACCAGCCTTCCATTCCTTTCTCTTTTCTATCCAGAAAGACTGACTATGCTTTATAATGCCCTTTTCTTAAGGCAAGGGTATTATAAAGAGAAGAGAAAGCCATGCATCTTCTATACAGTAAGCTGTGAATTGTCTTAGATATGTGTTATTTTTTAGAAATTTTTTCCTGAAATTTAGTTTCACCTAGAAAGTCTGTAATTAACTTACATCAATTTTATTTCTATTATTTCTTTTTTCTATTGCTTTTTCACCTTATCCCCTCCATGCTATACTTGTTTATTTGCATGGTAGTGACTCCTACCGGATATACACAGGATCTGAAGCCTCATTTATCAGACATTATACAGAGAGCCTTGTTCTAAAACTTTAAGTCAAGAAACAGAGAAAAGAGAATCAGGAGGCATGGACTTTATTCCTAGTTCAAAATTTGGTTTTTTTTTTTACTTTGCTTATCTATGTCAAACATCATAGGAGGTATGATATATTAAAAATGTATATTTTTTTTAGCAGGCTGTTCATCCTGAGCACCTTCATTTGGCAGTTACTGTTAGATATCTTTCACTTTGATAATAATACTTTCCATAAGCTTTGAATTTTCTTAAGGCTTTCTTAAATGAGAAAGCAAGGCGCTTAAAACAGAGCAGAATTCATATTTCCTTTGATTTAACGGTCTGTTATATTTCCTCACAATAATATGTTCTAATGTGATTCAAGATGACTGATACTCATAATTCTACAGAGGATTTTGGTTTCCAGAGCTACATAGTGTTTCTGTAGAAACATTGTACTTTCATTTCAGTCCTTTGCAATACTGGCTTTTCTGTAAGACAAAATTGCTATTTTATTTCCTGAGAAGGAGGCATTCAACATGTTTTGCTATGTCTTAATTCATTGTCCTGGTTTCAGCTGAGAGAAAGTTAATTTTCTTCATGGTAGCTCGTATGGGGCTGTGGTTTGGGTTTGTGCTGGAAGCAGCGCTGATAGTGCAGAGATGTTTTTGCTGTTGCTGAGCGATGCTCACACAGAGCCAAGGCCTTTGCTGCTTCTCGCACCGCCCCGCCGGCGGGATGGCTGGGGGTGTGCGGGGAGTTGGGAGGGGACAGACAGGGCAGCTGACCCCAACTGACCAAAGGGACATTCCATACCATATGGCATCATGCTCGGCTTATAAGGGGCTTGGGGGAAGAGGAAGATGGGGGCGGAGGCAGTGTTTGAGTGATGACGTTTGCCTTCCCCAGTAACCATTACGCGTGACGGAGCCCTGCTGTCCTGGGGATGGCTGAACCCCTGCCTGCCGTGGGCAGTGGGGAATGAATTCCTCGGTTTGCTTTGCTTGTGCCCGCGGCTTTTGCTTCACCTGTTAAACTCTTGTATCTGAACCCACGAGTTTTCTCACTTTCACTCTTCCCATTCTCTCCCCTGTCCCGATAGGGTGGAGGGAACAAACGGCTGCATGGAGCTTAGCTACCGGCTGAGCCATGGCATTGATGAATTCAGTCACTTTCAGAGAAATTAGTTGATTTTTCATTTCTGTTTTGTCGTAGAATCACAGAATCATTTAGGTTGGAAAGGGCCTCTTTAGATCATCAAGTCCAATCCCTCTGCTCAAGCAGGGTGAGTGAGAGTAGATGGAATTTCATGGTTTTTAATTTGTGCCCATTACCTCTTGACCTCTCAGTGAGCATTACTGTGAAGAGTCTGGCTGCCTCTTCTTCATTCTCTAGCACCAGATATTTATACTCGTTGATGAGATCTCCCTGAGCCATCTCTTTTCCAGTCCCATCTTTCTCAATCTCTCCTGGTACAAAACAAGTTCCAGTCCCAATCATCTTTGTGGCCCTGCTCTGGACTCGTTCCAGTAAGTTCAGATCTGTCTTGTATTGGGGAACACTGGACTAGTACTCCAGGAACACTGGACTCAGTACTCCAGATGTGGCCTCACCAGTGCTGAGGAGACTCTCAACCTGCTGGCAGCACTCTTCCTAATGCAGCACAGGAGGCTGCTGACCTTTTTTTGCCATGACAGCACATTTTCTGGCTCACGGTCCACCACGACTCCCAGGTCCTTGTCTGCCAAGCTACCTTTCAGTCAGTCAGCCCCCAGCATGTACTGGTGTCTGACGTTCTTCTTTCTCAGGGGCAGGGCTTTGCATTTCCCTCTTTTGAACTTCACGACGTTACTCTCATCCAGCCTCACCAACCTGTCCTGACTGATCTCAATAGCAACACACCATTCTGGTCTGTCAGCCACTCCTACCAGTTTTGTATTATTTGTGAACTTCTTGAAGATGCACTTTGTCCCATCATCCAGATCCTTAACGAAGATCGTAAAAAGTGCAGGCTCCAGTATTGATGTCTGGAGCACCACTAGTGAGTTGCTTCAGACTGGACTCTTTGCAGCTGATCACAACTCTCTGAACCTGGCTGTTCAGCCAGTTTTCTATCCACCTTGCTGTCCACTAATCTAACTTGTACTTTGTCAGCTTGTTGATGAGGATGTTATGGGAGATAGTGTCAAAAGTTTTACTAAACTTGAGTTAAGCAAATCCACTCCTCTCACTTCATCCACCAAACTAGTCTTCTCATTGCAGATGGCTATCAGGTTGGCTAAACACAATTTCTCCTTTGTAAATCCATGCTGATTAGTCCCAGTCACTTTCTTGTCCTTCATGTGTTTGGAAATGTTTTCCAGGATTATTTGCTCCATCACCTTCCCAGGGACTGAGGTGACCCTGACTGGCTCCTGTAGGTTACCTATAATTCCCTGGCTCTTTCTCTTTGCCCTTCTTGAAGATAGGAGGGACATTTGGTCTCTTACAGTCTTCAGGAGCCTCTCCCAGCTGCCATAACCTTTCAGAGATAATCAAGAGTGGCCTTGCAGTGACATCAGCCAGATCCCTCAGTACTTGCGGGTGCATCAGGCCCCACAGACTCCAGTTTGTATAAGTGCTCCTTCACCTGGTCCTCCTCCTCTGAAGGTATGTCTTCCCTCTGGTCTCAGACTTTGCCTCTGGACTCAGAGGCCTAGGAATCCTGAAGGCCAGGCTTACCAGTAAAGACTGAGATAAAGGTGGCATTGAGATCTTCCTCCTTTCCTGTGTCATTTGTCAACACTTCCCCTGGCCCGTGAGCTGCAGGCTCAAGTTTTCCCTCATTTTCCTTTTGCTGCTAATGTACTTGTAGAAACCTTTGTTGTTGCCATTCACATCCCTCACCAGATTTAGCTCCGGGTTGGCCTTGGCTTTCCTAAGCCACCCCTGATTCCACCTCTTGTACAGTTCTCTTTATGTCTGAGGTCAGTTAGGTGCTCCTTCCTCACCTGTGCAGACCTCCTGCCAGCTTTTCTTGATTTCCAGCTTGTTGGGATGGATCTTGAGCTTAGAGGTGGTGATCCATGAATATCAACCAGCTCTGATGGACCCCTCTTCTCTCCAGGGCCATACCCCAGGGATATGGCCCATTGTCACATTGCTGTGTTCAATGGCTGCCATATTTTTACTACATTTTGAAGCTTTTGGTTATAGTTTATTGTCTCCTATTTCTGATTAAGAAATTCTATGTACAAAAAGAATGATATAATGATTACAGGACTGTAGAAGTATTTTAAAATTATCACAGTTTATTTAATGTTGCTGTTCTCCTGTCTTCACTGCAAGAAGCTTTAACATGCAACTTCTCTAACACCGCTCCTTTGCATTGCACTGACAGTCTTCTGACTTTACATATCACATTGAAGGGTCCAACTTGGGAAAGCAATAGCAGAGCTGTATTTGAGCTGGAACCTGGCTTTACCAGAGCGTGTGTGTGTTTAATGTCTGATTCCTATGTCTTTCAGGAGTCAGAGAGCCAAATGTTGGACTTTGACAGTAATGGTGTGAGATATTTCTTGCACCACAACCTTGTGGTTAGGAAATTTTAGGAAAAAAAATAAATTGCAAAACTGATCTTACTCTTCCAAAGTCTAGAGGATCTCTGGTAGGGTGTACTTTCTATCACTTTTATTGGAGCTTGATCAAACTACTGTAGGTAGAAGAATTCAAGATTAATGAGACCAGAGAAAAAAACCAAAGCAAGCTGGATTCTGCAGACTGGTGAGAAGAGGACATGCTCTGATGAGAGGAAAGGAGTCTTGTATCCTGATCCTTGTTGCCTGTCTTCATATATTTTACGTGACTTAAAAGACTAAATGACTTCCAAACCCCTTCTTACCATTGCATTAGAGAGCCTGGTATAGAAGTGTAGCCACAGAAAGAACAGACAGTCTAATAGTGCACTGCAGTCTAAACAGGTGGGTTAAATAAAGGCTTGAAAGAACATCACAGCTAATTAGTATCATGGTTACCTGCTGCCTGCTGGCTTTTGCTCCTGTTTCATCTACTTTTGTATAAACTTTTTTTTTTCCCCCTAAAAAGTCTGTCTGGATTTCTTCATGTTACTTGAGGGAGGTGTATGCCTTACATACTTATGTATGTATGTATATAATTATACATATATAGGACAATCACAGATTCACAGATTGGTAGGGGTTGGAAGGGACCTCTGGAGATAATATAGTCCAACCCCCCTGCTAGAGCAGGATCACCTGAAGCAGCTTGCACAGGACCGCATTNTCTAGACACTCACCCTTTAGGTATTTATAAGCATTGATCAGATCCCCTATCAGTCTTCTCTTCTCCAGGCTAAACAGCCCCAGCTCTCTCAGCCTTTGCTCTTAGGAGAGATGTTCCAGTCCCCTCATCATCCCGGTAGCCCTCCACTGGACTCTCTCCAGTAGTTCCCTGTCTTTCCTGAACTGGGGAGCCCAGAACTGGGCACAGAACTCCAGATGTGGCCTCACCAGGGCAGAGTAGAGGGGGAGGATAACCTCCCTCGACCTGCTGGCCACGCTCTTCTTGATGCACCCCAGGACACCATTGGCCTTCTTGGCCATGAGGGCACACATATATGCATTTATATGTATATGTATATATCTATACTATGTATTTAAGTATACAATGTATACTTACTAAAAAATATTAAAAATGCTAAGTAGATGTGTTTGGATGTGTAGGGAATACTTTTCATCAGAAGGCATTAGTCTCTCTGGTCTGTATTGCCACCCAGCTGTGATCAGGGAGACTAAGACATGACACGGTTTGAGTATTTGAGAACTTTCAGTTCTGTTCAAGAAACAGATTACAGCATATTCTTTCTTTGCAGTAGGAGAGGGTATGAACAGACTAGAACACAAAGGATGGAAGCAGGGCATTTTTAGTGTTAGTATTCAGTCTGAACTTGTAAAGAAGAGAATTCCCTCAAAGGACCCAGGGGCTGTGGGGATCCATATCCTGTATGATACTGCACTTGAGCATGACAGCTGTCTTTTGCTGCCTATGATAGCTCCTCTTTTCTCCCCTTTCCTTTGAAACATCTAAGCCCGTAACTTCAGTATGCATTTACATTTTAGTTTCACCAAGTCCTCAAAGCATCAAAATATCCAAGTACTTTGTTCACCATGGTTTATAGTGGACCAAACCACATATCGGTACATCTCGTTCTGTGTTCAGCACTGAAGTAGGACTGGAAGGAAAAAATTAACATATTAATAAATATATATAGCTATGATGAAATGCATACTAATCACTATACAAATGTGAATATTGTAAAACTTGCATCCAGTTTCCAGGTTTATGAACATACAGGTTTAAAGGATATAGAGGAAAAAATATTACTCATATTTGATGAGTAGATAAAGCAAGGAAGACGAAATAAAGACAATTATGCACCCATGTTTTACTTACATTTTTTTTCTCAGTTTTTTAGTTTTGTTTAAGCTACAAAGAAAAAATAAGAATTTGCTGTAGATTTTACCATAGCTGCAGAGTAGAAATTGCCTTGTCACACAGGTGTGTAAGATGTAGCATCTACATAAAAGCAGACAAATTACAGAAGTGTATTTGCTACTTTGCTAGCTGCATTATTTTGTCATGTATTGATCCACCTATCTTCTATTATGATGAACTTTAATAATAGTGATGTCCTTGTGACATCAAATTCTATGAATACAATCTCCAGTGTTAGTGGCTCGTTTTTGCACAACTTCTTTCAGATCACCTGCACTCTACAATCAAGTGCTTTTTCCTACTTGTTCTTTCAGGCTCTCTTCAGAGTTTACCCACACCTCATGTTAATTTTGTTCCAAATTAACTGTATATTCACTCTGAGATTCATAGCTCTTGTGTTGTGATACACTGGGATCTCCAGCACAGGAAAAATGAGTCACACTGGCTCTGAATGTGTCCAACGCAATGTAAAGAGCAATTCTTCAAGGAGCTATGAAGTTTGAAAGTGGATGCAAATGGTAATAATACTCTGAGTTTTTCCAGAGGAACATTGACTCTTCTTGCTTACATTTGGAACAATTTCACCTGAAAAATCACTTAAATGTTGTGGGAAGTATGTGCAGGCAGATTTCTAGATCCTATAATTTTGAATCTTCTTGGAGTTTAATTTCTTAACAGCACAATATAAATTTATAGTTGACAAAGGATTGAAACTAATCTTTCTTTTTCTGGTGATCTGCTTTTCAATGTGAACATTAGAGCACTGTGTCCTCTGCAGGCTGAACGCATCTGTGTGAAGGACTACTCTGAAAGTACAGTGAAAGTCAGAAAAGTGACAAAATAAAGTGGTTACAGTTGTGTGATTTCAGAAGCACAACATACAGGAACCACGCTGAGTGTTTCATAGCACTTTCTGGACACGTAACATTGAGAAGGTTCTTTCACTCGCACTTCTGCAATTGCTGCACAGCAAGAGGCATTCCATTCCTTTACCGCCACTGATAAATGAGTCGAATTATTAGGACTGAAGACATCAGAAACAGAGAGAACTTGGCATGATTATCAAATCAATCTGCAGCAAGTTTTAGGACAAATAACAGTGTGGTCTTTCAAATATGCCAAAGTAAACAGCTTGCATTAGAGGCACCAAGGAAAAAATAAAAGGTGCATCCATGCGGGGCCATTTGAGGTTTCTTTTCAGAATATTAGTTTTCAGAATATTACTGCCCTTCAAACAGTATGACCATACTCACAATTCAGAGACAAATTGTGAATGCACCAGAGGGCAGATATTGGATATGAAAAGCAAGGTGAATTCCTGAAAATAAGTAAAGCCAGTGAAGTTCTATTTCAATAGGAACTTTTAGAAATTCAAAGGTCTGTTCAGACCCTTAAGGAGATCACATTATCCAAATACCAAGCTGGTTATGAAGAACAGGGAGTGCATAGACCTTTGGTAATTAAAATCACAATATAGCGTAGAAGGAGTCTACAAACATGTTGAAAGCTCTGTGTCTGCTTCGCTATAAGCCCTCGTGCCTCCAGAAGAGAAAGAAGATTCACACTCTCCCTTTGCTGCAGGATGCACTGCCTTTTCCAGGCTGGCCTGTCCCTATTTTGGAGAAGACAGCATCTTGTTTGTAATTACGTATACTGAGTAGCTCACCTACCTGTCACCAGAATTACATTCGTTGTCTCTGTTTTCCCCCCTGAAATACATTTGGCATAAAATATTTCCTATGATTAGTTTGTGTTTCCTGTCATTTATTTGTTGTACCCATTGTTTCCTCTGTTTTTTTTTAAGAACAGGTTCAGTTATTTGCTATGTGTTGCTGGAGTGCCTAACGAGGTGAAGCTGAGGCACTGCAGTGCTCCGGCAGTACAACTAAGGAGTAATAATAGTGCTGGTAGTGATAGAAGGACTGGTTTATTTAATACATTTAGAAGGGAACTGGTATAGCTGACTTAGAATGGAGTGAATGCTGCCTGACGTTTTCCAGGGAGACGTTAATCATATTGTCCTCCTTGAAAAAGTAAACAAAATAAGAGAAATAAAGAACTACAGACTAGTTAGTGCCCTCGAGGCAGGGAGAATGTACAGCTCCTACTGTGAAAAGGTACAGGAGACCAGAGGGCACAGAGATGTTAAATGGCTATTAGATATTAGAGGCTGTCACAACAATGAACTGTTCTGGGTACCTCAATATCAAAAAGAGGTTGTGAAGATTTCAGAAATGAAATAAAAAAGACCATTATGTGCTTAAAGTTATACTTAATTTCAAAAATATCCCAGAGTTAACTCACTTCTCTTCTTGAATTGTTACATTTTCTTTTGCAAAGAAATATATGGATCCAATTTAATAATAACGGTTCTCTGTTGAGAACTTTTCACTGAAGTAAGTTTAAAACATTTGAAGTATATTTGCTTAACTGTCTTAAGTGCGCCTCTGAGTGCAGAGGTGCCCAGGTGAGCACTCAGTGAAAGCCACTAATCTAATAATATAACTTTATACAATTACTTTGCACATTAATTAATGTCCATGGAGGCAAAGCAGAGGTGAACAAAATCTTCTGCACGTATTCTGCTAGGTAGACAAATAGCATTTGTTTGAGGAACCAGGGTCTGTTCCCATCTGTTGTAGATCTGTTCTCATCTGCAGTTATAGAATCACAGAATCATAGAATGGTTTGGGTTGGAAGGGACCTCAAAGATCATCTAGTTCCAAACCCCCTGCCATGGGCAGGGACACCCTCCACTAGACCAGGTTGTCCAAAGCCCCATCCAGCCTGGCCTTGAACACCTCTAGGGATGGGGCATCCACAGCTGCTCAGGGTAATCTGTGCCGGTGCCTCACCACCCTCACAATAAAATTTCATCCTAACATCTAATCTAAATCTCCCCTCTGTTAGTTTAAAACAATTCCCCTTTTTCCTATCACTCCCTGCCCTTGTAAACAGTCCTTCTCCAGCTTTTCTGTAGGCCCCTTTAGGTACTGGAAGGCCTCCCTGGAGCCGCCTTTTCTGCAAGCTGAACAAGTCCAACGCCTTCAGCCTGTCCTCATAGGAGAGGTGCTCCAGAACGCTGGTCATCTTTGTGGCCTCCTCTGGACTCACTCCAACAGTCCGTGTCTTTCACTACTAGCAAAAATGTTAGCAATGGTATCTCCTGTAGTGAAATGTTGGTCAAAGAGTTGGTGTACACTCATTGTTAGGGACATTTGTAACCAGAGCTGTCGAAACATTCAGAAATAGCCCCTAAGAATCACTCTGGAATGACCGGGAAAAATTAGACTAATTGAATGACAAATAGAAGTGTTAGGCTTTTTTTCAATCTTTAATTTCTATGCTGTAATAGATATGGATGAAGTATAACAACAGTAATTCAGGAGCCTAATATAGTTTTAAAACTTTTCAAGACACAAAAGAATATTGAAGTCAGCTAAACGTATTCTTAGCAAAGACTGATCCACTAGTATGCACCAAACCAAAATGGTGGCTGGTAGGGATGCATTTCCATAAACCTATTAGAGAAACCTTTAAAACTGTTTTGAGAAAACTGTTTTCTGTTCTGTCATTCAGAAAGCTTTGTGTGTCTAGAGTGACGGTGTAACATCCCAGGTGGTAACTGAGCACATTAACAAAAACATTCAACACGGCGTTTTATCTTTGGTGTGGCATCTCATGAGACAGCTGAAGAAGTCACACTTGCAAATCACTGTCTCTGAGAAGACTCTGCTGTAATGAGTTTTTTGTTCAACTTGTAGATAATACATGGTTATTTTTACAGATACATGAAAGTGGACAGCAATAAAATAATTATAAAATTCTTTCTATTCCTTAATTTTAATTAAAGTATCAGGTACCTCATTTAGTGAAATAATTGCATTATTGAAAGATGATATTAGCATGATGAGGGTTCTGTATTGTTACCTTGTCAGATGGACATCCATCCTATTATGGCATTGCACAAATAATATAATTTCCACATGCAGTTTAGAAAGCAAAATACATTGTGACTGACCTTTTAACGCTTCCATTGAGCCTGGCTCTCCCTAGTGAGAAATTCTACCTTCAGCTTCAGTGAATTGGATGATCTGGAAGCTTGATCTGATCAGACACTATTATGAAACACCAAATTTGTGTGTTAAAATTGAGACAAAGGGCAAATGACAACAGAAGTAGAAATGCCATACTTCATAGGCCAGATTCTCATTTTATTTCCATCAGTTATTGCAATGTAGTGGAATTACTTCAGCAGAATTCTGATATAAATAAACAATCATGACATTATCACAGTTAGAGAGGAAGCGCTATCTAGTGAATAGAAAAGAATTATTTAATCTGCTGTAATGATAGCCATTTATTTTCTGCATGATCTCAAGAAAGTGACTTAGTCGATCTATTTTCTTGTGGTCTAAATAGGTCACACTAATACTTTGCTACCTTGTTGGATTGTTGTGAGGATAAAATATGTTTCTCAAGCACTTTGATACCTCCAGGTAAAAGGAGGAAATAAATGTAACTGCATAATTTTTCTAGGTTGGATTTGAAAGAGGAGTTGCAATTGGCAAAATTTTATTTATAACTTTGGTGGTTGGCATAATGAACCCTCTACATCAAAGTCTTGTAATGCAACTGGTTATGTGAAGCTTGTGGTTGAGTGTATAAATTAGATCTTAATGTCTTAAAAGGGACTGGATTAGTGTGGTTTAAAAAGAGACCGATTAATTTTTTTTTTAGTTGAATGGGAATGATGGGATAATTCCTCTATTATGGATTCATTATGATAAAATGCACACTTGAAGGGTATGGAAAAGCATCTGTAAATCATGACTTAATTTCTACTTTTCTGCCTTGGTCTTTTCCCCTTCCACCAATCAAAAAATCTAGGTAGTTATTCAGATTTACAGTTCAACGTCATGGTTTTTTTCTGTTAACAATAATATAAAAAATATCCTTTATACAATTCCTCCCCTTTTTTCGCTAAGACACGTGCAGTGGTAGAGACCTTGAGGTACAGGTCAAAGAGCTATGTTAAAACCATACCAAATCACATTTACTAATTGAGAACAGCCCTGAGGAGAAGTACTTGGGGGTGCTGATTGATGAAAAGCTCAACATGAGCAGGCAGTGTGCGCTGGCAGCCCAGAAAGCCACCCGTGTCCTGGGCTGCATCAAAACCAGTGTGGCCAGCAGGTTGAGGGAGGTGATTCTTCCCTTCTACTCCACTCTTGTGAGACCCCCCCTGCAGTGCTGCGTCCAGCTCTGGGGTCCTCAGTACACGAAAGACGTGGAGCTGCTGGAGCAAGTCCAGAGGAGGCCACAAAGTTGATCAGAGGGCTGGAGCCCCTCTCCTATGAGGACAGGCTGAGGGAGCTCGGGTTGTTCAGCCTGGAGAAGAGAAGGCTCTGGGCAGAACTAATGCAACCTTCCAGTACCTGAAGGGGCCTACAGGAAAGCTGGAGAGGGGCTATTTAAAAGGACAGGGAGTGATAGGACAAGGGGGAATGGGTTTAAACTAAGAGAGGGGAGATTTAGATTAGATATTAGAAACAAATTCTTTACTGAGAGAGAGGGTGGTGAGGCACTGGCACAGGGTGCCCAGAGAAGCTGTGGAGGCCCCATCCCTGGCAGTGTTCAAGGCCAGGTTGGATGGGGCTTTAGGCAACCTGGTCTGGTGTAGGGTGTCCCTGCCCATGGCAGGGGGGTTGGAACTAGATGATCCTTGTGGTCTCTTCCAACCCAAACCAAACCATTCTGTGATGATTCTATATCTAGCCTAAATTATTCTTCCGGCATTTTAATATGACTTGTCATCCTGTCCCTCACAGGAATGCAGAACAAGTTAGTCCTTTCTGCTTTTTGGCAACATTTCATATAAAAGCATACAAACATGCTCTCTTTTCTTTCATCTTTCGTCTTCTTATGGCAGGCCATATTTTCTGAATCTCTTACCATTGCTGCTGCTCTTTTTTTGAGTGATTCTGCTAAACCGACTCCTTTGGGGGTGCTGCCTGGGGTTCCAGTCTTTTTTTGAGCCCAGTAAGTATCTAAGGAGAGGGATAAAGGGCCTGCCAGTAACATAAGAAAAACAGTCTTGCAAACCAAATTCTAGTTTCAACCCCAAAATTACATTGATTAACATAGCTCAAATGAGAATAGAATCATATAATGATATAATGAGAATATAAGATGACTATATCTTTAACAGTAGTTCAGCGCTGTTAAACGCTTATCATTTCAATAACTATGATTTGGGAGAAAAAACCCTACAGATTTAATTGATCCTTTTGTTAGCTGTTTGGTTTTTTGTCCCCTGGCATGTTGTTTTCTCTTTAGCTCTAGGGATTAGAAACTTAATGTGCCTTCCGATGAAGCCTGGAATTAGTACATTATTACTGTATTCAGAGTATCTGGAACTACAAGAAAAGCACTAAATATCACAAAATTTATGATTATATTTAGAAGATTGGTAACTTTAGTAATTTTCCTAAAGGTTATCAATCTGACAGCCATTGATTTCTTAAATAAGTCTGTTTGTATATAATTGTTGGTAATCTACAGAAAGATTTTAAAGTAACTAAAAATAGCTTCCTCTCATACAGTTTCAGACAGCAATGATTTCTTTGTCTTTTCTATTTCATTCAGAATTTTTACCAGCCTTCCGAGTCACTCTCAGGCTGCTGTGTTTCAAGTTGAAATACCCTATATATATAAAATACAGAAAACAAAAGATAAATCATGAAGAATGTTTAGTTCTATGTGCAGATTCCCCCGCATATCTAGTTTCACACATCAGAAATAAGTTTTTAACTTCTATAGGGTGGTTTTCCAGCTGTAGGAGATCTAAACCAGTGAAGGATGATTGAGATTGCTTTCTGCAGTATTGCCTATTAACTATTAATCTGTTTATGACTGACAGACTTGTTCCAAAGCCTGTTAAAATAAGTGGCAGACTTCCACAGGCTTTGGATCCATCCTTAAATAACTAATAACACTGATGATGTATTTGCACTTGAAGCATAAGGTTGGCATAATATTTTTTGTTTCTCATATGGCCAAAGCTGTTGACTGAGAATTGCAGTTTGTCTAAGCCAGCTTAATTTTAATAGAAAAAATAAAGTTTGTGACTTATAGATCCTCCAAGGCTGGCACGTTTCTGTTGCTCGGTGCTAGCCAAAATCTGTCTTGATTTACAGTCTGTGAATTCTCAGTAAAATACTGAGATTTTACTGTGTTTATGACAAGGTAGGGTTTGGCCCCGTACCCAAAATTTATTTATCTGTGTTCTCAAAGACAAGTTTCCATTCAGGTATGGAAATCTACACACATATTTTTTAGAAAACAGTGAAAATTTGCTAATTAATTGACAATAATTCTGCATTTTAAATACCTTCTAGGCTCTAAAGCACAACCTTAGAACATCAAGAATTTTCATCGTATAGAGAGTATAAAACACTCTGATCTAGAGACTGTTGTCCTCTGTTGCAGAGTATTTGCCACAGCGGTAATAATAGTAACGTCACAAATGTTTGTTTTCAATATACAGAATGCAAAAGCATGTTAGAAATCAGTGGAAATATATGTCTACAGACCTTTTTGAAAATCCTATTAAGTACCCTAGCTGCAATTTTGCACATCTAAAAACCCTGAAAATCTTGCATCATGGCATCAAACAAATACAAAACCTTTAGTGAGGTGTGAGATGTCTACTGAGATGTATAATAACATCTGTTAGTGCAAGGTGCCTAGTTCACAGCTTGCTGAAAAAGCAAATTCTACATCCGTGAAAAATAGCTTTGAGAACTGGGACAAGAAGTTAATACCCCACAAATTTTAACAGAGCCAAAATTCCTCAATATTTAGCTGCAAATACGCTCCAGGGATCTACAGGGCTCCTGTTTCACAATATCCTCCTCAGTGGCCTGTGAAAGAGTCTGAGAGCTGTGGAGTTGGAGGTCCAACAAGCCTTCTTGTTTGGGACAGGATGAAGGTCTTAAGAACCTGAATGTAGAGGTAACTACTGAAGTGCATGCTCTTTCATTAGTCAGGCAACAATTTTCTGAAGAAACAGTGAATTTAGCTGTTGCATTTAATCCTCTGTAGTCATAGAGCTAAAAACTGAGGAATCGAAGTTTTTTTGGGTCTCTTGGTGGCTGCTGCTGAAGCAGGGAAGCTGGCATGAAACAAGGCAAGAAACGATCAAAAAAGTAATGTGAATGAAAAACCGCAGTACAACAATTTATTACAGAAAATTTCTGACCACTTCAGGTGTCAGTCATAGATTCTTGATAAGAATGAAAAGCACAATCACAGATAGTCTGCCTGTACTGATGTATAAAATTATTAGACATTAGAAATTCAGTTGCTCTAATTTGGTCATGAAAGAGAAGAAAGACTACACAGAAATGCATCTCTGGGCTGCCTCATCTTGCTGTCTAAGGTATTATACTTACGTGATAGTGAAGAAAACTATACT
This sequence comes from Psophia crepitans, assembly GCA_013399095.1. NCBI lineage: Eukaryota > Metazoa > Chordata > Aves > Gruiformes > Psophiidae > Psophia > Psophia crepitans. The sequence goes on along the minus strand of VWZZ01005884.1, from coordinate 3,429 downwards.
CTGCTGCTCTCCAAGCATACAAGCGTGGTAATTCTGAAAGCTGAAATGGAAGAATAGGAAAATCAAGACTCTCCCAAGTAAATTTCTTCAAGGTGTTTCATAATATTTCAAGCTACTTGAATTATTTTCATGGTGTTCAAAAAGTCTGTAATTGAAATTATTTGCAGTTATGTTTAAACACTTTGAAAAGACCAGACATCAATAACAGTTTCTTGGTAGTATATGATAGTACAATAAACTGGTAGACAGAAGCTAGGGCAGGGAGTCTGTTAAAAAAATAGGGCAAACAGAAGAATTAATATTTTAATCTGAACAAGCCATGCTAATTCCTAACCTTAATGTTTAGAAAAGTCTTGGGGCTGATCTTCTTTCACGTGGTTGAATTTTGGCATATACTACAAAAAATGTCTTCTGCACTTATTTAAGAGGTAAGTAATCTTTGACATCTATTTTTAAGATTGCCCATAGGGGCACAAGAGACATCCATTAGATTGGTAAGGTTAGGTGAAATTCATCATATCTTTAAACAAAATCACCTTGAAAACAAGAATGCATTTGGGCTTTATTCACCAAGTTATGAATATATTTCATTATTGGTTCTTGAACATGCACCAGCTCTGTTTGCTCTAAGCTGTGTATCTATATGTATATACAATCAATACCTTTAAAATCACCTTTAAATTGAGTTGCAAACAACAAATAATTAGAAAGGTTCTTTTCTTGTTTGTACTCTGAAGCTATGTATTGATCTTCATTTCTCCAATGAGGACACATATTTTAAATGAACCTCATGTCATATATGGCAAGTTAAACCAGCAGATGTTCAGCAGAGCTCCAGTTGTCAGAAACATGCAGATGTTGGTGGGTAACCAGTTTCTAGGTGTGTTTCTGAAAAGAACTGTCCATCAGAGAGCTTTGATATTACCAGGAAATAATGTCTGAAGTTTATGACACTGCTACGTTTCCATCTGTCCCCCAAACTGATGGTGGCACGTGTGTCTATCCATGTGCCATTTCATAACGAGTTGAAGTTTAGAACCATAAATCATTTTGTTGCTGCAGTAGTGACAGGCGCAAGATAACAGATGCAGTCTCCAATAAATTAAGAGAATGCCATGATTTATTTGCATTAAGGCGGTCTGGGGTTAGCAATCTGCTTGAAACTAGATAACCATATGGTGCATGGCTGCTAGATGAGAATATTTGCCCGTAATAATGGACTGTATTAAAATGCAAGCGCCAATATTTAGCCTTGGAAAGTGTCTCCTGACACCTGTGTCAGCTCCTTGAGATGCCTGAAGACTACATTATGTGAGCTGAAGAGCAGAATGTCACTAATCCTGTGACAGCAAGCTTGGCAGCTGGCTCCAAGCGTCCAACAGAGTGAAGTGTTTGAACATGCAAATTTTTCCACTGGCCTCTACGTTAGACATGTACCTAACAACCTAACTGAATGAGGATCTACAGAAGCAAGTTTTCTGTTGAATCATTAATTGCTGTTGCACTTAGTTGTTAGTAAAGACAATGATGCTGAACGTATGGGCAAAAGCAAGACAGCTCTGTGATTAAGAATACAGAAATAAAAAATTACCAGAACTGAGGTGCACACAAAAAATGTCAGAGAGATTGACGAGTTCAGGTCAGGGAAAGTGTCATTTCCATTACAGATTTCTCTGTAAAGAGACCTGAGAATACACAGAGCTATTGATTTAATAACAGTACTTCCACCACAGAGCTCAAGTCAGGGGAAGCATGAAAATGCAGCGATGTTATTTAAGGATGGTTAAAAGTGTTATTTATGTAACTACATACGGGCCCATCATTCTGATCTGAAAGGTGTGAGAAGTTGAAGAAGATACTGTCAGGGAACAGCCAGGGCTGGCAGTTCCCAGAGGAGCTGGAAGGGGTGGATGGAGGCCTCAGGCAAGGTTGGTCAGGGCAATTAATGCCTATTAGTGCCCTCAGGGCTCTGACATGTATTTTGATGGGAAAAGAAACTGGAGACAATGAAAAAATGGAGAATGAGACAAATTGCAGCTTGGGTTTACTGATGTGAGTCGCATTTGAATAGCCTGACATCCTTCCTTGCTAACTCATTTTCTAGACAAAAGAAATGCCATCGATGTCATCTGTCTGGCCCACTGTGCCATATGGGAAATTGCAGAAGATGCAAATGAACCAGAGAAATTTCAGGTGAATGAGGAATTAGAGGAGACACAGCAGTAGGTGCTTTTGAAGGGGAATGTACTGCGCGGAGGAAAGCCAGGAATGGAGTTCTTCAAGGAGTAGTGACTGATTTCTTAAATTTTTTCACATCATTTTAGGATTAAGTATGGAAACGTGCTGACAAAACTTGCTCATGACATTGTGTTAAGGAAAATTATTAATATAGAAGAGCTTCAGTCTATCACACAAGAAATAGATGATTAATAGATTGAAAGGACTGGAAATATTAAAAAAAATTCCACAGCATAAAAAGTCAAATCTTTAATTTAAGGAATAGTAGAAAGAATTTCTGCTGTGACCCAAGAGGACATCGCTTGAAAACAACTGAGAAGAATGATTTCAGCAGACTACTTTTTTTCACAAAAAGATTATGAGCAACCTAAGAAATGCAACTACAAAACTGTACATATCATGCCAGGACACTGCAGTTACAGTATGCTTAGCAGATAACCAGATGCCAGATAAAGATGCCATTGTGCTGGGTTGTATCCTAACAGTTGTATGGACTGCTCTTCTGGGAATCTGTCTCTCTCCCTCTCAACTACAGCTGGAAATTAGATGTCTCAGTTAGACTGCTACTTTCTAGATGGGTAAAATTGATGAGAGAAGTCGCACTTCTATTAATTAGCTGGGAATCAGGAGCGTTTCATTTGCTTTGGTTGTCTAAAAGAACAGTAGCAGAACCTGACCGGGCATTTCTCCATGCATCTTCCAGCAGCTTCCCTCCTCCACTGTCACCAAATTCCTAGATGTGGTGAAATGAGATAAGCTGATCTCAGAATGATGTAATTTTAGGACCTATTTGTTAATTTGATTTGTTCATTCAGTTTTAGTTGTCAACAAGCAGAAGATCAGGTTCAAGAATGCCTAAGGAACCTGAAGGTGCACAAGTCCATGGGACCTGACAAGGTGCATCCACGGGTCCTGAGGGAACTGGCGGATGAAGTGGCCAAACCATTGTCCATCATATTTGAGAAGTCGTGGCAGTTCGGTGAAGTTCTCACTGACTGAAAAAGGGGAAACATAACCCCCATTTTCAAGAAGGGCAAGAAGGAAGACCCAGGGAACTATAGGCCAGTCAGCCTCACCTCCGTACCGGGCAAGATCATGGAGCAGATCCTCCTGCAAACTATGCTCAGGCACATGGAAAGTAAGGAGGTGACTGATGACACGGCTTCACAAGGGCAAATTGTGCCTGTCAAA
>VWZZ01005880.1:0-17011 GCA_013399095.1 Psophia crepitans | reverse complement strand
AAGAGACTTCCCCCAAAGCCTGACATGCTGCTTCACTGCTCTGCACACTGAAGAGGAAAGACCTGCCACATCTAGGAGAGGCGCTGGAGCTGAGTAAGGCAGCCCAGTCTGCTCCTCATGGAACAACCAGCGCAACTAAGAAAAGGTGACGGATGATGGCAGTGGGTGACTCCCTTCAGAGAGGTACAGAAGCACCCATGTGCTGACATGACACACTCCCTAGAGCAGTGTGCTGCTTACTGGGGGCTCGGGCCAGGCATGTCACCAACAGACTACCAAGCCTTGTACACTCCGCTATTATCTGCTGTTCTTGTTTCATGTGAGCACCAGTGGTACAGCCAGGAGCAGTCTGAGGAGTATCAAGAAGGATTACAGAGCAGTAAGGGACCCTGGAGCACAGGTAGTTTATTTCCCAGTCAAAGGGAAGGGGTACAAAAGGACCAGTTGAATCAGGTGAATGAACAAATGGTTGCAGGACTGGTGCCACAGCCAGGGGTTCAACTACTTGGACCACGGGACTCACTTTGAGAAACCTGATCTACTGGGAACTGATGGGGTCTTTCTGTCAGAGCAGGGGAAGAGTGTCTTGGGCATAGGCTCACCAAGATGGTGAAGACGGATAGGACCTCAACCCATCCCACTCCTACTAGTTTGATGCCAGTGCCAGCAATAGATGCCCAGAGCTGGGAGAAGGATCACAGGTCAGCACCTGAAGTGCAGCACAAAGGAATTCCAGCCACTCCAGCCAGCCAGTCAGCTTCATTGGGGGCCCAACTTAACTGTTTCCTTGCAAAGACACATAGCATGGGAAATAAATGAGAGGAGTTACAGATGAGCGCAACCCTGTAGAGCTATGGTCTTATTGGCATCATGGAGACATGGTGGAATGGCTCCTATAACTAGAATGTGGGAATGGAAGGAGGCAGGGTCTTTAGGAAGGACAGGCAGGGGAGATGGGGAGGGGATATCACCCTTTAAGTCAGTGACCAGCTGGAGTGCATCGGGCTCCTCCTGGGAATGGATGAGGAGCTGGCCAAGAGCTTATAGGTCAGGATTAAAGGCAGGGCAGGGACAGGGGACACTGTAGTGGGGGTCTGCTACAGGCCACCTGACCAGGAAGAGCAAGCAGATGAGGTCCTCTCTAGAAGGGTAGGAGCAGCCTCACATTCACAAGTCCTAGCTCTCATGGGGGACTTCAACCACCCTGACATCTGTTGGAGGGGCAACACAGCAAGGCAGAAGCAATCCAGGAGGTTCCTGGAATGCATTGTTAATAACTTCCCTCTTCAAGTGACACAGGAGCCAACGAGTAGAGATGCCATGCTCAACCTTGTTGTCATCAACAAAGAGAAGCTGGTGGGGAATGTGAAATTCAAGGGAGCCTTGGCTGCAGTGGCCATGAAGTGGTGGAGTTCAAGATCCATAGGGCAGCAAGGAGGGCGCACAGCAAGCTTACTACCCTGGACTTCAGGGGAGCAGACTTTGGCCTCTTCAAGAATCTGCTTGGTAGAGTACCATGGGACAAAGCTCTGGAGTGAAGAGGGGCCCAAGAACGCTCGCTAGTATTCAGGGATCACCTCCTCCAAGCTCAGGAGTGATGCATCCCAACAAAGTGGAAGTCAGGCAAAAAGTGCCAGGAGGCCTGCATGGATGAACAAGAAGCTCTTGGACAAATTCAAACACAAAAAGGAAGCCTACAGAGAATGGAAGCAAAGGCAGGTAGCCTGGGAAGAATACAGAGAAATTTTCCAATCAGCCAGGGCTCAGGTTACAAAAGTCAAAACCCTGATAGAATTAAATCTGGCCAGGGATATCAAGGGTAACAAAAAGCTTCTATAGGTATGTCAGTGATAAAAAGGAATATGTGGGCCCTCTCTGGAAGGAAACAGGAGACCTTTTTAGCCAGGGTAAGGAGAAAGCTGAGGTATTCAATGACTTTTTTGCTTCAATCTTCACTAGCAGGTGCTCTAGCCACACTGGCCAAGTTGCAGAAGGCAATGGAAGGGCCTGCAAGAATGAAGAACCTCCCGCTGTAGGAGAATATCAGGTTCGAGAATATCTAAGTAACCTGAAGGTGCACAAGTACCTCTGATATGTCTTGATACACTATCTGTTTGACAGGTGTTCAGTAGGTCTGATGAATGCTATGTATATAAAATTTCTTAAGAATGCATTATACATTTTGTATGTGTATTGTGCATATTCAGCATTTCCAGAAATTGTCCAAAAACAGTGTCCAAAGCTTTTAATTTTTATTGGGACATAAATTTCTGACAGAGAAAGAACTGTGGGGAACTGCCTTGCTTCATTGTAGTTGATCCAGGGATTTTCAGTTCCTGATGGACTGTGTCATCTCTAACAATCAGTGTGAACCTAGAAACATGGATCTGTAGAGCGAAGCTGTTCATATTGAGAACCTGATGTTTGTACTGGAGCATTTCATAGATTTTTTTACTTTGGGCAATTTGAATGTATCTTCTGGGTTTGTTTCATCCAATATTCAGTTTATGTGTTCCAGGAATGCTCTGTGATATGAACCAAAAAATCATAAATAGGGACAACTGGAATATTTGCTTCAAGATCATACTCCTTACCCAAAGAGGATCTAATGTAGCTACATCCATAGACTGTTGGTTATGCTTATGTGATTTCCTGCTTCTTGCAAATCTTTTCAAACAACTGTCCCCATTTGCCTATCTTTAGTTTCTCCTTCTACAATTATTTGTGACTGTTTTGTGCAACGTTTTGAATTAAGTTTACATAAAATGAGATGAGTTAGCTTATGTTTAAAGACTTATAGAGTTTGATTGAGAAAAAAGACTATCCCTTTTGTTCTTGGAAGAATGCTACTTTTCTTGTAAAAATGTCTTGTGGCAGAAAGATTTAGGAACAATAAGTAATGGTGATTCTTTTTTTCCCCCAAAACCTTTATAGAGGAAGAAAAGAGATTTTTACCTAAATGTCAAGGAACAAGGAGTCTGGACAGTTACAGATAATTTCTTTATGTGAGTGACAGAAGAAACAGTAGCATTGGCAAAAATTGGCCAGAGCAACATGAATCAAAACGTAAACTATGGAGCTTAGTTAGTGATGGGTAAAAAGAGTCACAGAATACATGCTGTTCGGTCAGTAGCAACAGGAGACTTCATCCTTCTGGAGTCTCTGTGTCTCTGAATGGAGTAAAAGCAAAAATGGCATCAGGAAACAGTTGACAGATGGCTTTTATGAACTGTAGAATAAATTTGACACATAATGCCTTTGAAGAACACTGTATGAAATAAACCAGCCTGGAATATTTTTTTAGATTAATTGTTGTGACTGTGATCTTCCACTACAGTTATAAATATTCTTTATATAATTTTGGGTTGTGTGTTTTCCTTTTGAACTTTCCCTTTGACAATAAGACTTTATTCTTAGCATGTAATTTAGACAGCTTATGCTTAATGAAATGTAGCACACTTTTTCTGGGTCTGACATGTTTTGTATTGTGTGGCCTGTATCTTCTATTTCAAGATGTCTGTGTAAGAATAAAACACCAGCAAGAGAGCTTGTGAGTTTTTCTTGCCATTAAACCATAATCTTATGCATTGCTGAAAACATAGTTTTCAAAGATCTTTATTACCTCAATTTTCCATTGATTTAGACTAAAATATCTTTTCAGACATTAACTTTGCTATGCACCTATATTCATACATATCCTTACAGAGTAAATTAAAGGTGTTTAATAGCCAACATATGTAATGTTGCTTTGGACGTTTTCAGTCTCTTCAGATTGTTGTTACCTGTTGATCACAGTTTGTGCAGTATTGGATAGAACTGCAACATTTTAAAAGAAAATGTCAAATTTCCAAGCTGAGCTATGGGAATAGTCTTCCTTTCTTGCTCCTACCATGCACACTGATCTAGCAGAACTGAAACACAGAAGGACACTTGCCTGTTAGAATTTCATGAATATAAAAAAACTTTTAAAATTTGGAAAAATTAAACCCCAAAACATTCAGCCTTATTATTGCATTAATTCCGTGATATCTTGAAACTCATAACAGAATTTTAATAATAATAATAATAATAATAATAATAATAATAATAATAATAATAATAATAATAATAATAATAACAACGACGACGACGACGACGACGACGACAACAACAACAACAACAACAACAACAACAACAACAATAAAACTCAGGGAAAAAGCTATGAAGTCCTTTAATGGTATTTAAATGCAAGTGAGATTAAAATAATTGTTGTTAGAGATCCAGATTACATTGGATATTATTTGCTGTTTGCCTGCTTAATGGGGAACAGATTTTTCAGTATTTGTCCTTTTTCAGAGAGACGTCTTTATGCTAGTGAGGATGTAACTTCTTTTGTGTGTGTGTTTGCTTCATTTTAGTATGCATCATCACATTGTTTAGTGAAATGAATAAATGAAAAGGCTCTTTATTTTTTACATACTGATGTATGTGGTTTATACTTTGTATGCTTTTAATTTAGTAGGGCAGTACTTTCCATCAAAAGATGGCTCTCATTACAAGGAATGTTGTTATGGAACTGTGTGCATTAAGTTTAATTCTCACTCAATTTAAAAGAAATACTTTGAAAACAAATGCATCAAAGCACAGGAAAGTGGTTAGTAGGCATTCTGTTTTTTAAACAGATGAGCAAACTCATGTGACGAGTGGGGCCTCTGGGGCAAATAAAGCAATCAAATCATCTTAAATGGGATTGCAGAATCTGCATAAATGACCCTCCTGATCTATCTGCAGCTTTCCGGCTTTTCTTTAATGACCACTTGTCCTTTCCCTGCTACTGAAGAAATTATGCATTTTTTTTCTCCTAAAGCTGACCAGTTAAATGGACGAACTGTTTCATTTTCCTCTGAATGCTGAATACAAAATGCTTGTTGCTACCATTAAAAAAAAAAATAAAAATAGTCCCTTTTAAGGAATTAGTTTTCTAAGTCCCCTAAGAACAAACTCCCTGTTAGTTAGCAAATCGTATTCTTTGTGTCCAGTTCAAATCCTATATTGATCTTCTATTGCTAAAATCCTGTTTACATTAGTTTCAGCTTTAGGAATGGAGTTTGATGGTCTCAGCCTGATTCTTAGCAAACAGCTGTGCATATCACAAGAAAACTTCTTAGCAGATGCAGTGGTGTTTCAGATGTGCAGAAAACCTTGGCTAAAGGTAAAGCAAGCTGAAAGGACAAAAATACAGAACTATCTACCCATTTTCCAAAGTAATATCTTCTAAGAAAATGCAGTAAGTTTCTTATAAGATTCAGTGATGGTTTTGGCTAATGTGTCAATTACCTTGTCAAGTTACATTTCTATTATAAGAAAATGAATGACTGTTTCTTTTCCACTCTCCTAAGTTCTATATGCACGTAGAAAGCAAGAAAAAAACTCTGATTACATTCTCTAAAAAACATGGGGAAGAAAGATCTGAATTTTTAATCATTCTGTTCTTTAAACCCTACTTACCTTTCTAGAGTAAATCATCACTTGTAGACTTAGTCACTGATTTTGCAGCTAATTCGTGTAATCAGCACCATGGACCCAGAGAAAATTAGTTCACTTGAATGGAGGTTTTTGAGGGAACACTGCTAGAACAATATAGAATTCATGCCTACACGGATTGTAATGTTAGGTCCTCTAGCTTAAACTTCTTTTGAAAGATGGATCTTCCTTCTTTGCTTTTTATCTCTCCTGAAAATGCTTTTGGTTTTGTTTTTGTTGTTTTTTTTTAAATTACAGAAGGGATATTTTAGGATTTTAATTTGTTGAAAATTTATTGTTAATAGGGAAATACTTTCTTTCTTAATATATTTTATTGCACCTTGAATTTCAAAGCTATCCTAAGCTACACTAAGTAGTAGGTTTATGTTTTGGTTTGGTTTTATTTTTTTTAACTCAGAAATAAACATTAAGTTTAGATTATTTATTTTAAAAAGAACAGAAAAGTAATCTTCTGCAGGAAAAGAGGTATAAATTATCAAATATGCTATGAACTTAGCAATGATTTAAAAAATAAACAGGTTACTCAGCAGTTCATAAGGACATTGATGAATCAAAACTAAAGCTGTGCTGTTAAACACACTACTTTATGAGTTAAATATACCTTAAAGCCCTATAATTCTCACTCCTGGCCAAATATCTGTTTATGGGTGAAAAGAACTCAAACCCTTTGGAACTTCAAATTTTATAAGTTGCATAATATCTGACCCCTTAGGCTTGAGACATGAATCTCTTGATTACTGGCCTTTTAAACTCGATGGTATGCTTTTAGCCTTTTGTCTGTTGTGCCAAACTCGGTCATTATTGTCCAGGCCAGTTGGACAGAAAAGCAGGGTTGTCTGGCTGTTCTGGCAGGCAGAGCTTCCCAGCTGGCCTGTCTATAGCTGTTCTCTGCTAGTTCTCCAAGTAATTAGCAATTTGGTCCTGGTGAAAGGCTTTTGAATGGTAGGAGGTGCCTGAACCAGACAGTAAACCACTGGCCCTTTCCCATTATTGGACCTAATAAGTATAATATGGTAGATGGCACACATTTGTTCCCTAATTCCTTAAAGTTCAACTTCTATCACATCTGGTTCTGATGGGAGATTTCTGTTGGAGAGCTGACCAAGGTCCTGACAGCAGTTAATGGCAGAAATTACAGTTAGGTATTTTGGTAGTATATTTGTTAAAGAAAGGGGAAAAAAAAAGTAAATAAAGCAAACCACAAATAAACCAAACAAACTGAACCAATCAAAGAACAACAAAACCAAACCAAACAAAAAACACCAAAAAACCCCAAAACAACAGCTTTTTTTCCCCCTTCATAGATTTTGAGTGGATGTGCAAAGGAAACTTAATATGCATAGCTGATCTATGTAATCCACACTTTGAGTTAAAAGTTTAGGTTCATTTGCAGTTAGTGGGTGGAGAAAACAGGACTGTAGTTCTGATGCTTTAAGATAGTAATAGTCCATCTCCCTCACATTGTGCGAATATATTTTCAGTAGAGGAGTAGGTTCCATGCCATGTGAATGGTGCTTACCTAAAGATCCTTTTTGGAGAACAGTTTAAAATAGTTTACAAGTGCTCAGACGTCTGCGGAAGATAATGTGACTCTTTTAAGCTTAAGCATAGAAGACAAGTTTTGTGGGGACAGTTGATAGCTTTTATCTGACTGCAACATTATATTGCTGGAAAAACAACATACTTTAAGCGTGCTAAGACCATCTTCAGGGGACAATTATGCTGCAAAAATAAGATCTGCAAAAGGAAATTTAGTATAAGTAAAACAATGGAAATGTTGAAGAAAAGGATGTATTGAGAAGTATTCAGGTGCCCAGAATGACTTTTACTTTTTTCCATCAATAGCAGAAATCCACAAATTTAAAACTTGTCTTTAATTTTTAATTTTTATTTTATATTATGCGAATGTACTTCTACTGCAAACATAGTAGAACACTGCAGAAAATATTCACTTAGGACATGGAAACGAGTGAATAAAAGTGAAGATGGTAGTTTCATTAGGAGTTGAAATTGTTTAGCATTCTAGATACGTATTCTCTCTTCTGGTTTACTTAAAATACGGATATTTCCTTAATGCTGTGGGATATAGTGGCACTAATATATTTCCCTCCCTTGTTTTGTGCAACATAGATATATGTGACTAAGTATGGATTAGAAGAAGTGAGTAAACAGATGCTTGATTTATAGATCCTAAAGCAATACTTAGAGTGCTTCATTGGTGTCCATTACGGGGCATTTCTGGGCGCGGCTGTAATGAGAATTTCAGGCACCAATAAAGACTTATTGGACAAAATCTAAGTTTCTCTGCACTGAAGAGTGCAGCATGGGTTTGAATGGGGTGCTACATCTTGTGTTAGAGACCTGCAAGACCTGCCTCCTTGTTTTTAGATAGAGATACTCCCACTTAACAATAATACCTGTGCATAGGAGAAAAATTTCCTTTCCTAGAAAAGGCTTCAGTTGCCTCTGAATACTTACCTTTAAATGAGACCGTGTCAAATGTTACTTCTGGCAATGATTTGAATATATTCATCCACATTTAGGTTTATCAAGATCCATTGCCCACAAAGGGTAGAAAATATTTAGCCAAAACTAAAGTTTTCCTCTATATGTTCTACTAATTTGCTACAACCTTTGAACATTTTTCAGATGAATCCCCAAATCTGGATCCCAAGTATGTGCAGTTATTTTGCATCTCAGTGGGATTTTGGAAATCTACAGAGGTATGCGACTATGACCTATCTTAAACACAACTTTTCTCATTTCTCCTCATCACTCAGGACAAAGTAGAGATGATCTACATGAAAGGTTTTTTTTGTTTTGTTTTGCTTTTTAATTATGCACATTAACTAGGAAAAAATCACGAAACAGCTTCAGGATAACTACATTTTTGGAAAGTGGCTTGCTAGTTGATGTTTAATTGCACATTGACAGTCAAGTTAATTTTAGGCAACTGGAGATTGAGGCAACCAACGTTTGAGACAATCTTTGAAGACATTTTCCTAATTCATATGGAGTTTATAACTTTACACTTGTAAAGCACTTCAAGATATCTCCATAGAATTGCCATTCAAAATAATATATTTTCTTGTATTTGAAACTGCCAGGCAAAAATAAGTATCCTTTTCTCCTATTGCTGGAATGTCATCCATGAGGGTGCGACTGTACTAGGGCTTCTTTTAAGGAATGGTGTAGGGACTATTCTGTTAAGCTTGAGATTTCCCTCATAAAGGAGGACACACAGACAACCTGAGCATAATCATATGTAAGTAAATCTTTTTGATCTGTTCAAAGGCTGTGCATGTGAAATAAGAACTTCAATGATCTTTTGCACTATTAGGTTTTGTGGCATTCTCCTGTCTGTCTCTGAGGTCCCATTCAGGCTGAGTTTCAGTGCAGTGTTGCTGGCACAATGGGCCATATTTTTCCGTTAGATATATAGTGCCAGAAAACCTTTTGACGTCAATGAGCATTCTGTGTGTGCCTGTGAGGGAAGAATATGTACTGCTGTGGTTTCCCTATATTATTATGTATTTTCCAACCATATTGAGGGACAGTCTCTCTCTGTCTTTCAAAGTGCAGCTTTACCACCCAGATTTCAGAGGTTTTGGCTGGGTTGTTACTCAGTGTGGAACTTGGAAAAGAGAAGGAAAGATTCACATGTACACAATAGAAGTAAAATTTTCTTACAGAAAAACTGCTGTTCACGTACGTGGGGGCNAGGGAGGTGGGAGGATTTGCCAATTTAGCAGTTAAGTAGAGTTTTACACAGTACCATATGAAACCACAAATTATGTCCCTACATCACAAGTCTCTCAGAAATTGTGGAGTGCAATGATACATACTATTTGAAGTGAAAGAAAGATGAAAAATCAGTACTTCATACTGACCAACACAAAAATTACTTTAAAGATAATGTGGTCTGTAGATCGGTTGAAACTTATTGGTTTGAGTGCAAAGTCATCCTGCTTTAGAATCTGTCAAAATAAGCTGTAAAGTATGTGTACTGTATATAATTATCTTTTCTGGTTTGGCTTCACAGACCAGGGTTTGGAAGGTGTTCAAATTTCTACTTTTGTTTAATTAATGTATTTTAATGAGCCTACTGGTATAGTCGTTTGCTCATCATGTAGCTAACTTCCAAGATACTTCATATGCACATTTCTTGTGTTTTTGTAGATCTTATCTGTCTTTTTTTTTCTTTCCCCAGTGGATATGAGAAAATGTTTATTTTTGCAATTTACCTTTTCTTCTTATGGTCTGATCACTAATCAATATGTTAGATTGACTGAAGCATTTAGAAGATGGTATGAGTTCAGAAGAGAGAGTTATTTTCTTCTAACAAAATTAAAGTTTATTTAGAAGCCTACATCATATTTTGACCAGTGAATTGAGGTATAACAGAAGAAAAAAAAAGGATGTAATTAAAACTATTCATAACAGTGTCTGTACTTGAGCTAAGAAAAATCAGTGAATAATTATCACATTTTCAAAGAAACTGTTAAAGTTAGAAAGCTGAACAGTTATTTGATTTACTTTTGGAGTATAACAGGTTTAAGCCGTGGAGTTGTGTAAGGCCACCCTTTCTTCTTTTTCCAAGATGTTTCCTGTTGTGCTTGGACCTTCTTATTAATTTCATTTAGACCTGTATATATCTTTAGGATCACATATCTCATTGTTTTTTCAGCAATGACTGGGAGACAACTAGAAGTAGCGGAAGCATTCATATTTTCATGAATCTTGGTCAAATACTTCTGAAATGCTTACTTTTTTTTTTTTTTCCCTCAGCTGATTCCAGTTAATTTAGGTTTCTATTTAAAATTAAATATTTATGCATTATCTCAAGTACAAAGGAACTCACTTGCTCATGTCATTCTGAAAAACTTGCAGTAGCAAAAGGAAAGCAGGCTTATGGCTCGATAAAAACAAAATACTTCAGTTAGAATGATGGAAAAATAATAGGGTAAAGTTCCTGTTGACTTTTACAACAGTTTTTTTCATATTCAAGTACTTGAAGATGTTTACTGGTTTAAAATTCTTCAAATGTTAATCTGGTTTAATTTGTGTTTATAGTAGAATCTTTTCCTGATATATTTTGTTTTGTCTAGAGCTTTAGGCTTAGGTTTTGTTGTCCTAGAAGTATAACCAAGTCAACAGCTGGATTGTGGATATCTTATGCGCAACTCTTTATTAATATGTACTGTAATATACGCATGGAGAATTTGGTTTTATTGGAACTCAGAATGAAAGAATGGATTAGTAGCTGGAAGTGTAGATAACGATGTGAATGCTATGATGAAAATAACTAGGGAATGTTTATTCATTATTACTTGTAAGGTAAGAAGTAGAAGAAAACTAACCAAATTAGTAGGTATCAGTTTTTAAATGTTAAGTACTATTTCTATGGAACATGTAACTGAACCATGGAACTGAATAGCACAACATTTTCTGGAGGCCAAAAGTACAAATGAGTTCAAATAGTGAGTAGACAGGCTATGGAAGAGAAGTCCCACATGAGGGCTGTTAATCCAAAGGTCTCAATAGAACCCTTAACTCAGAAAGACTTACAGTTCAGGTTGTCAGAAAATAAACCAGTGGAAGTAACCATGACATCCTTTCTTGTTCATATACTCTTTCTTAAACACACACTCTTGGCTACTGTTAGAGCCAGCATTTTCAAATTAGATGGCTTTTTGATGTCAGTTGTACAGATACTCTGTTGCTAGACATGTCTGAGCTGCAGATGGCTCCCAGTCAGCCTGGAGCTCAGCTGAGACAGTAACCATCACGCATGCTTTGCTTTTAAACTCATTGAAAACATAATTCAGAAGGCAATTGCATCTTTAAGGGTGAATATGAACAACACCACCACAATGAAAATAAAAGCCTCAAATCAGAAAGCACTTATCTAGTTCATCCACTAAATGAATATAAAGTAAATGATGGGCTTCTGTGAGGTTTGAGCCAGGCAGTGGAGAACATGAATTTAGAGACAACATCAGGTTCCTATCTTACTGAAGCCTATACCTAATTAACATTCACAGCCCTCCCTGTTTGTGCCCTTGTTTGCTCTGTGTAAACAACTCAAAATAGCTGTTTTCCCCTGGTGCTCAAACGAGTAAAGACCTTTGATACTATGAGAAAATTAGTAGCAGGTGAAAGATCATGTTTAACAATGTTGGGACAAACCAGCCATTTGCTTTAAAGTATTTCTTCTCTAATCTTCTTTAATTCCTAACAGATAATAACTGTTGTCTGTCACTAGAACTCACATATATCAATTTCTCTGAAGCCTCCGTGTAATAAGAATAAACATGAAAAAAGCCTTTAGTAACTTTTCATTATATGCTGTAGAGAAGTGTGAGAGAACATATGAAATCACTGAGATTTACATAGGCACATTTAGCTTCCTTTTCATATTTACTTGAACCACACAAGAGAAATTGAATTTGGTTCTCTCACTCTAAGGATAAACTACTATCAGAATACATATGTGCTGTGATCAAATGCAGTTAAGGTGTTTATGGTGTAGAAAGAGATTGTAATTTAAACTGTTCTATATAGATCAAATTTGGATTATTCAATTTGTTTCTTTCTATGTGCTTTGTCACCATTGTCTATGCTTTTTTGATGCTTTTTTTTTCACATAGAAAGAAGATGGAAATATTTTTTCAAGTATTCTGAATAAGTTTCTGTCTATTCCAAAAGTCCTTTAAAAGGTATCCTCTTCACATTTACAGTTTTCTTAAGACCAACTTTTGCCTCTTTTGCATTTTCAATATAGAAAATATTCACCCAAATTTCCCTCAAATGAATACATTTCTATTCCTACCATTATTAATTGTTTTAAATAAGCCTGATAAAACAGATTAGCTCATTCATAGCCAATTCAAATTAGAAATTTCAGTCACCGTAACACCATTATGTTTTCTTTCAGAGACAGAGATTTTTGCTGAAGATTGTTAGCAAGAGCTTAGCAGTTGTTCCTAGCTGCTGCTCTGTATGAAAAAAAGTTCTATCACATACTCACACATTTTAAAAGGGTTTTTAAAGACTACTATTTCAACCTAATTCATTGCAGTAAGAAATGACACAGAAACTCAATATAAAATCAGCTTTGAGATAACCTCTATCATACCATTTCTTAGAGTTTCTTTGGTAAAGATCAAGAAAGTTGGGAGGGGGGGCTGCAAAAAATAGCAGCTGCTTGTCAACATCTTTTAAACGACACTAAAGGAGCTATTAATTTGTAAAATATCTGCTTTCTAGATACTCTTCTGGGGGAGTTTGTAAACTGCTTGTTGAAGACAGTGGCACCTAGCCTGCATTAACTAGTATCTCAGTCTGGCTTCATTCAACAGCCTGCAATAGTGATCTGAAGCTTCTGGTACATACCAGAAATTCATGTATTTGAAATTAGCCACAGGTCAGTAAGCTGTGGGTGACATTATGGCTCCTAAAAATTCGACATAATTTGCAAAAAGATGAGAATACTGGTTTCAGATCTGAAATTCTATTGTGTAAATATTCACACACACACGCACACTTTGTTCTCACCAGTGTACTAGGAAAAAAAAGAAAAGACAGAAAAGGGATTTGAATGCAACTGTAATTTATCTTCTAAACAAAAGAAAAGTTTCCAAATTATTTTTTATGAATCGTATGAAAAGCATTAAAACCATTACTGACTTTTAGCAAATGTGTGTATGGCCAAGACTGAGTGAAAAAAAAAGACTGCTGCTTAGATTTTCCGATGAAAAGAATAAGAAATGCTGATCTAGTCTTTCTCCATCAGTCAAGACTGACATTTTCTACAAGGAAATTAAGAGCTATGCTATGTATGATACCAAGTGAAGCAAGTATATGTCATGGTCTGAAAATAAGATGGTATGTCGCTCTAGTAGTTAACATAAAACAACTCCGTTTCAGCACATGGAATGTTCAATTCTTTCTTACCAACAGAATTCTGTAAAATATTCAGAAGAGTTTAACTTAAATATAGAAGCACCCATGTTATTTTCCAAAAAATATACCCTAGATTAAAAATCCCAGATGCACAAATGCATCTGGGATGCTAAGAATCCCCATAGTCCAGGTGTTATGGACAGGAATTAACTTTTATGGAAAGGAATTGGCTTCTCTACTTGCTCATTTAACTTCAGAAATACAGTTCAACAGTCTGACAGACACTGAGACCTAAATATGAAAATTCTCAGCAAGAGAGCTGCATATTTGTTTCTCCTTGTCTTCACATCTGTCTACCACGAATATACTGCATGCCACATCAGAAACATAGGCAGACCTGGGTTTCTGCTTTGAGTTTGTTTTTTTTTTTCCCCTTTGGTGGCAGCTCATTTGGGGTAAATATTTTATTTCCTGCTTTGCACTAGCATAAAAGCAGTTGAAGTCTTTCAAAAACAGGGAAGAAAGGAAAAAGATACTTTCTGTGTTAAGTGGGACATTAAATTAAAAACAAAACAGTATGTTCTATGCCACTAGAACAGAAAATATTTTTCATGTGCTCTTAATAGAAAAAAAAGTAAAGAGTCCATTAGAGGTCTTTATCCTTTCACTTGTCCTCTTTTCTCCTGTCCCATTGTGCTCTCTTTTCTACTCACCTCTCTCTCTCTCTCCCTTCAACTCCTTTTTTTTTATTCCTGGAACATTCTGTTTCTCTTATCAGCTAACAAGTTTGATGTGGCCCTGTGTCTCATTCCCTTCCAGGCTTGCAGCTGTTTTGGCAACAGAAGAAAAAATCCCCATAACAAATCAAATAAAAGCCCATTCTGTGAAGAGGAATTGAAAACAGCAGGCCTCAAAGAGGACTGCACATGAGATGCCTTGTTCTGGCTTTCAACACGACTCAAATCAGAAACACATTACCATAATCTGAAACAGCCCACTGCTAACACAAGACAGATGGTGAGTAATAACCCATGCATCATTAATAAATAAATTCCAGCATTAAAGGCTTTACAAAGTATGACAACATTATCCGGGCAAAATTACTGCCCCTTTTCCACTCCCAACATTATTTCACTCTCTTGTGGGTCTCCCACTCCCTTTCTCTCCCTTTTAAAGTGATTGTACTTTTGAAGGAAACTAAACATGGTGTAAGTTTTAATCAGATGAAACCCATCTTAGTGTACAAGTCTGAAACTCCAGAAGGGAAAAATAAAATTGCTGCCAAAGCGCAATAGCTCCCATGTACTTCTACTGGATCAGCAAATGGCAATTTATTGCATTGCACTTCACTAGCTCTCTTTGCCCTCTTTCGTATTCTACTATTCTTAAATTTCACTACAAATTTCCAGCAAGAATTTTGGCATTGTGTTTTCCACTAAATTGAAAGATATATGCATCATTTCTCAGTTTTCCTTCTACAAATTATACCATCTGTCTTCTCCCCTTTCTTTCTCACTCATTTCAGAGATAATTTTGGGTAAAATATATACCTTTTAACTTTAACAAATGTTGGAGAGCATTTAAAATAAAAAAGATGGACCTACCACAACGCATTTATGCCTGACCAACATAAGTATATCACTTGCAAAGGGAAGGGAGAACAGATGGGATGAAATTTTCCCTGTGTGTTGCGCAGTTATAAGTACAGAGCTTGAATCCCATGTGGAATTTAAAATCTGTATGTTTCCAGAGTTCATGGCGTTACACTCAGCATTGAGGTGCGATTCTATCATAAAAGACAGAAGTGGGACTCAGTGTTTGGTTATGTGTGTGTGGTGGGTTGATCTTGGCTGACCACCAGATGCCCACCAAGCCACTCTATCACTTCTCCTATTCAAAAGGACAAGGAGAGAAAATACAATTAAAATATTATGGGTCGAGACAAGGACAGGGAGATCACTTACCAATTACTTGCAGTAATACTGTCACGGGCAAAACAGACTCGACTTGGGGAAATTAATTTAATTTATTGCCAATTAATTGTAACAGAGGGGGATTGTGAGAAATAAGAACAAAACTTTAAACTGTTCCCCACCTCTCCCTTCTTACCAGGCTCAATTTCACTCCTAGGTCCTCTACTCTCTACCCCTTTGTCATGTTTCAGCCCCAGTCAGCAGCTGAGCACGAAGCAGCTGCCTTATTCTATACCATTTATGTAATGTCCAGATCATACACACTTAGCATTCCCTTAGTCCATGGGCCATCCCTCTAAAATATCTGTTGAGTTCATTCAGTCCCCTCCATCTATCATGACAGTCTCTCTGGGCAGGCATTGGTGGCCTGAGATGTTATGAGCTCAACAACCTATAAATAATTCACCGTTATGTTGCCAGTCCAAATCCACCTGAGCCACTTCAGTCTTAGAAGCCTGATTTATCTGATGGTTGTTCAGTGGCCCGACTCTTGGATACATGGGCATCTACACGACGTACCTTTACAACCAGCTTCTCCAGCCAGGCAGCAATATCTTGCTACAATTCAGCAGCCCAGATGGGTTTGCCTCTGCGCTGCCAGTTGTTCCACTTCCATTGCTGTAACCACCCTCACAGGGCATTGGCCACCATCCACGGCTCAGTATAGAGGTAGATCATCGGCCATTTTTCTCATTCAGCAATGTCTAAAGCCAGCTGGATGGCCTTTACCTCTGCAAACTGGCTTGATTCACCTTGTCCTTCACTGGCTTCTGCAACTCACTGTATAGGACTCCATACAGCAGCCTTCCATCTCCGATGCCTTCCTACAATACAACAGCACCCATCAGTGAAGAGGGCATACTGCTTATTTCCTGGCAGTTTATTATATGGTGGGGCCTCTTTGGCATGTATCACCTCCTCCTCTGGTGACATTCCAAAGTCTTTGCCTTCAGACCAGTGTGTGATCATCTCCAATATCCCAGGGTGATTGGGGTTTCCTATTTAGCCCGCTGTGTGATCAGTGCAACCCACTTACTCCCTGTAGCATCAGTTGCATGGTGTGTAGAGGGGACCTTCTCTTTGAACATCCAGCCCAGCATTGGCAGTCAGGGTGCTAGGAGGAGCTGTGCTTCAGTACCGATCACTTCTGAAGCAGATCAAACTCCTTCATATGCTGCCAATATCTTATTTTCAGTTGGTGTGTAGCAGCTTCAGATCCTCTGTATCCCCAACTCCAGAACCCCAAGGGTCAACCTTGAGTCTCCCCTGGTGCTTTCTGCCAGAGACTCCAGGTAGGGTCGTCCTTCCCGGCTGCGGTGTAGAGCACATTCTTCAGAACTGGTCCTGCCTAGACTGACCCAAGAGCTACAGCATGCACAATTTCCTGTTTAATTTGTTCAAAAGCCTGNCTACAGCATGCACAATTTCCTGTTTAATTTGTTCAAAAGCCTGTCGTTGCTCAGGGCTCCATTGGAAATTGTACTTCTTCTGGGTTACATGATAGAGGGGTCTTACAATCAGCCTGTAACTTGGAACGTGCATTCGCCAGAAACCCACAATGCCTGATAAAGCTTGAGTTTCCTTTTTGCATGGCTGCTATTTTGTTGATG
>VWZZ01005876.1:752412-773428 GCA_013399095.1 Psophia crepitans | reverse complement strand
CCAGCCACGCTGCTCCAAGCCTGTAACATTGCCTGGGGTTGTTGTGACTGAAATGCAGGACCCGGCACTTGGCCTTGTTAAACCTCATCCCATTGATCCAGCCTGTCAAGATCCCTCTGCAGAGCCTTCCCACGCTTGAGCGGACCGACACTCCCTCCTAACTTGGTGTCATCCACAAACTTACTGAGAGTGCACTCGATTCCCTTATCCAGGTCATTGATAAAAATATCAAACAAGACTGGACCCAAGATTGAACCCTGAGGAACACCCCTCATGACCAGCCGCCAACTGGATTAAACTCCATTCACCACTACTCTCTGGGCTTAGTCTTTCAGCCAGTTTTTTACTCAATGAAGAGTGTACCTGTCTAAATCATGAGCCACCAGCTTCTCTAGGAGAATGCTGTGGGGATACCGTGTCAAAGGCTTCCACTATGCAGGCCACCAGGTCATAGAAGGAGATCAGGTTGGTCAAGCAGGACCTGCCTTTCATAAACCCATGCTGACTGGACCTGAATCCCTGGCTGTCTAGCACATGCTTGGCGAGCGCACTCAAGATGAACTGTTCCATTATCTTCTCTGGTACCGAGATCAGGCTGACAGGCCTGTAGTTTCGTGGATTCTCCTTCTGACCCTTCTTGTAGATGGGCATCACATTGGCAAGCCTCCAGTTGTCTGGGACCTCCTGTATTAAACATGACTGTTCATAAATGATGGAGAATGTCTTGACAAGATCCTCCACCAGCTCCCTCAGTACTCTTGGGTGGATCCCATCTGGCCCCATAGAACTTTTGTTTAGTTTGACAAGAAGTATGTCTTTAAAAGATGGTGAGATGAGACCTACTGTGGACATTTAGGAAGTGATCACACTGTAGATCAGGCCCTGCAAAACTGGAAAATAGAGAAAAATCTGGTTCCCTCTCTTGTACTTGGCATTAGGATAACAAGGATACTGATGCGGGTTGATATTTTTATAGGCATGAAGACAAGAATGTTAAATCTCTCATTTTATTTTTCTTTTTGTTCTCACTGATTAGTGAAAATGAAGAGTGAGATATGACCTAGTGAGGCTTCAGATCTGACCAGTAATTTAGACAAATTCCAGACATGAATGGATTGCCTGATGTTTAGAAATCATTAAAGGCTGAAAAATACTCTGTGAGGGAGCTGGAATAAAACAGTTCTTTGGAAAATAAACAAAAACATTAGAAATTGCTTTCAGAGGTTCTGCTGAGAGATTGGTTGCACAACTGTCATTTTTGTAAACATTTAAGTTGTTTGAATGAGTGTCTTGACCACAGCAAACAGGCAGCAAAGGGCAACTGATCTTACTTCCAGCTGTGTGCTGACCAGTGACTTATTAATTGGCTTTATAAAATTTAAATTTGGGGCTTATTTTTAACTAAACAGAATGGAGTTATTGCTGGTATTACTACATAATATTTGCAAATGAACAAACATTACCTTTTTCTGTACATAATTAATGAGTGGCTTTGTTGGTATTTTATGATTCCTCTAGTACCAGTGTGTGCAGAAAGTCATGCCTAAGAGGGGTCCACTTATTTTGGGTTTTGCTTTCTGTTTTCTTTTGGTTTTCCACAGTTAAGCTTGAGGAGAGGAAGTCATGCTTCACACCAAGCCCTGGTGAAAGTGGGTTAACAGTGCTCCTTTGATGCACTTCAGAAAAACATCGACAGGAGCATTTTACTTGGGGAGAGCACCTTATTAGAGCCTCTGCAGTGCAAAAGCTTTGCAGTTCTCAAGGGAAATGATTGAACAGGGGACATAAATCTCTCTCAGAACAAGGAAACTCTTCATGTGCTGCAGCAGCTCAGGTAACTGAGACATTCCTGCCTTCTTCCTGCTGCAAGGTTTTATAGAATCATACAATCGTTTAGGTTAGAAAAGACCTTTAAGATCATCAAGTCCAACCATGAACACTGACAAGCCCACCACTGAACCACATCTGTAAATTTCCCCTTAGTTCTTTCATGTAGTAAAAAACGTACCTTCTTTCGGTAGGTGCAATTGAACTGGGAGAGCTAGAAATCCAGCTGTGTTGGCTGAACAGGGGCTGATAACTTGTGATGGCAAAGTGGGCTGTCTGGCTGGAGGCCACTTGGCTTCCATGCTGTCAGGTGCAGTCTAGTGACTCTGTGGAGCACGGGGTGCTGTGACAAGTGGAACTGTTCTGGTTTTCTGACTCCTGGTGGGTGTTACCTGGGAAGGGATGGAGACAACAAGTGCTCAGTACACATGCTAGCTGCCTCTCTGTCACAATGTAAGACTGAGTCTCACTGTTCAGGTCACAGTATATTAATCCTTATTTCTCTGGAAATATCTTTCTTCTGGGATTAGGAGAGAAAGGACTACTAATAAAACATTTTTCTTTAGCCTTCCCTTTCACATATACTACCTTCTTCAAATTGTAACAGTTTGTCCAGGGCTTCTTTATAACATGTTTCGTAATAGGAAAAGCAAACCTCTGCATAATGACAGAATTATAGAAGGGTAGGGGTCAGAAGTGACCTCTGGAGATCATCTAGTCCAACCCCTCCTGCTAAAGCAGGATCACCTAGAGCAGATTGCACAGGTTTGTGTCCATGCAGGTTTTGAATGTCTCCAGAGAAGGAGACTCCACCACCTCTCTGGGCAACCTGTTCCAGGGGTCCATCACTCTCACAGTGAAAAAGTTTTTTCCTCATGTTCAGATGGAACTTTCTGTGTCCCAGTTTGTGCCCGTTGCCCCTTGTCCTGTCACTGGGCACCACTGAGAAGAGTCTGGTCCCATCCTTTTGACATCTGCCCTTTAGATATTTGTAAGTGTTGATAAGATCCTTTCTCAGTCTTCTCTTCTTCAGGCTAAGTGGATGTTATGCTGTTCCTCTTTCCCTAACAATCAGAAATCTTCTAGCCTTCCTGACACTAGAACACAAATCTCCAGCACAATTACAGTGACTTCCAAAACTGTTTGTTCCCCTGCTGTGCTACCTCAGAGTATAATGTTGTAAAGGAACATAGGAGATAGATTATTTAGTTGTTTTGCACAGGAGTTATGTGACCTATAGAAGATACAGGATCTGAACTAAGACATTCATGATCCACCTCCTAGCAATATTTTCTTTCTAAGCAAGGCTCTGAGAGCTAGTGCCAAGAAGAGCAGGTGTGCAAGATGTACTTGTGTAAATTTTGCCACCAGTACATGTCCAGTCCATTTCCCAGTGTGTTACTGCTCTGGAATGGGGCAAAGAGCCAGACCTTATACTCCAGAACAGTCCAGAGAGGGAAAGGCAGATGCAGGGCTCTAAGCCACTTGGTTGAGGGGACAGTCACATCACTTTTCTTGATTGACATTTGGCATCAGCTTATCATTCTAGTTCACTGTATAGCTCTAATACCTGCCTAACATTTTTAATAATTAACCTACAAAGTTCATCTACAAGCAGAAAATCATGCAAGCAGATATTTGAGATAGATTGTTGCCTGCTGTGAAACCGCAGTTTAATAGAAACAAAGAAACTCGGCAGCACAGCCAGCTGCTGGTAGCCACGGGCAGCTGATGCTGTAGGCGCTGGGGAAGTCAGTGGTTGCCTAAAGAAACAATGTGCCTGGGAGGGAAAAATGATCACATGTATGGATTCAAATACCTGAAATTCATCCTATTAAATTATAACCTTCAGAGGTTAAGGAAGTTTATGAATATGAATTTAAAATCATACAAGAAGTGGAAATACAGTATAACACTGGTCTCCGAAGCTAGTGCAGAGTGTTGAATATGTTTTCCTCCTTTGGAGGTTGTATTATTAACTTGTTTTTATCTAGATGACATGATGATTGACAGACAGAGTGAATGCAACCAAAATATTTCCACAGTTATTAGATTACAATGAATTCTGTTCATCTACCTTCACATTATCTTTGGGTTTGTTTCTCACAAACTTCTAGCTCTTGCAGTTTCCTGAGAAAAACGTTTCCAGGCATTGGATTTCAAAACACATTTCTGTAATTTGTCTGAAAGTGCCCATGCACTCTTCTCCCTGGGTACCCAGGCAGCATCACGTCTACACACCCTGCTCAGGGCCAGCCTGGCAGGGAGGAAGAGGAGGCTGCAAGCAGAAAAGAGACCCAGGAGCCAGAGTGGATAATCAGATGGGCATGGTAAGATAATGCCCATTTACAGTGGGAAAGAAATGTGATAGGTGTCTCTAATTTGTAAAGCGAGACACGAAGGTATAATTGTACAACAGAAGTCTTTTCTGGCTTTACAGCCTGAAGCTGTGCAGCTGGGTGAAGTTCAGAATGCTGTAGTCTGTCCATACGGTAAAGATCTAAAATACAACCAAATCAAAATGTATTTGATGACATCACATGAGTGTAGGAAAGAGCTAAACTGAGGAGTACCTCCATGCATTAATGGTGCATTAATGTTCCCCTCTTGCTTTACTTGCAGGGATTCAGTCTATCATCTCTGCTTGTAAGCATATTGCCACATTTTTGAAGTGAAGCCTAAAAAAATATTCAAAATTACCAAATTTTTCAAACAAAATTGTGCTCGGGATACTTAATACACATTTCCATTTATCTTCTGTTTTCCATCTGTGGTTTGATAAGCAGAGCTAACACTTAAGAGTGACAGTGGCCAATCCCATTTCCTTGATAATTAATACTGCAAGTCCTGCCGCAGTAACATGAATTCAGGGTCAGGGTTTTAATTTCTATAGACCCCAAAAAGGCTTCTATGTTTAATTTAAATGGTTAAAAAGGTAGGATTCAAAGTTTTTATTTCTTCTAGTACCACCAAGTTCTGATCAGGTATTATAAATTGTCCATAAAAACCTGGTTAGGAGTTTGCACCTAAGTTTAAATGTGCTTCCATCTTCTCCACAGGTCTTTGTCATTTTCCTCTGAAACTCCCTGCTGAAGTAAATATTTACATTATACTGAGAGAATGAATGAAAGCATTGGTTATACTATTATGTTAATTATCTGTATACATATATATATACATTTAAAACATTTTAAGCGGAAGAAAGACAAGCAATTCCTTGATTAGGTCAAATGGTGTCACTTGTTCTTTCTGAAGCAGCTAGCACCCATTCAGCCACTAAATGGTTGAGTCCTTTGGTGACAGCTGAGGGATATCTTTGTCAGTGAGTGCTTTGGGGAGAATCTGTCTTAATAAATTATTTTGCCAAAGGCAAATCAGGCTGTTCTTGTTGCAGATGTTTGTCAGATCTGGAGCTGGTCCTGGAGAGGATTTCACTGGCAGCCTGTGTGAAAGCAGATTGAAAAGAAGGAGGTTTTGACTGCACCAAAAAAGGTAATTGCATAAATCCTGCTGGTTGTCCAGGCGTCAGAAAGCATAAAGATTCCAGATCTTAACATGTAGCACACTGTATATTCACAGTTGTATATGGGGATGCAATCCCATTCTAATGATATCCAATCCCTATAGCATTTAGATTAATTTACTTTTTTTTTTAAACTCCTTTCCCTTTTAGGATTCTTTTAAATAAATTAATGTAAGTCACCTGGAAACAGAGTACACTGAATTATTTAGCTCAATGTATTAAAACTGTTTTAGTCTGGATGCATTTATGAACTCCTCTTAGTCCCTACAAAATACTTGACAACCTTAGCAAATAATGATATATTATGCAAGTAACTGAAGGTGAAATAAAAAATATTGTTTAGTTTTGTAACAATTCTACCTAGGGATAAATCATTGTCTCCTGTCTCTTTCAAACCTGCCACTCTCCTCCGTACAGTTAACCTGTGCTAGGATGGTTACCAGGGGGGCAAACTCAGCTGCAGAATCCAAACAGAATTTAAAGGAGGGGGACTAGGCATGTGCAGTTATTTTTACTGTCTTGGTACCCGTGCTGCCATGAGGTTAGTACAGTTTTCCTCAGGAAGAGCATGAGAGATCTCTCGAAGTTGTTGCTTTTGTGAGGAAACCTACAGTTTATATTTTACTTATTGTAGGATTTTTTTTAAATTTATAATTTCTAATCTTGGATTGCAGTAACAGATGGTGAGGAAAGGAAATATTGCAGTTCTTAGCATGCTAAGCTGAGCTGAGGTTGGTCCTGGCTCCGCTCAGCTTGCTTTATCTCAAAAAAACCCAGCTGAGAAGTGGCAGTAAGGGAAAGAAATCATTAATATCTACACTTTAAAACAATTTTATGTTGCAACCATTGGTGATGACTCGGGATGTGGAACCAGAAAAGATTGCTGGTATATAAAATACTTATTCTTACTTAGATGCTGACACCAAAGCACACAAAAAACCATGGACTGCCACAAAAAACTTTTCACTTTATTCAAGGCTTTCTTCGAGGCTGAATCTCCTTCCAAACAGCATCTTGCCTTTGTGCCACAGGAACGCAGTCCTGGTAGAGTAAAGCTTCCTTCAGCCATGGATTCTGTAAAACTTCTTGATTTTCTGTGTCTCAGTGATGCTTCTTCAAGTTGAATGGCTTTGCCCAAAGGAGCAGGAGCAGAAGGAAGAGGTACGTGGTCCAGGAGGAGGGGTGGGTATGTCTGAACACCAGTCACTCCTTTCTTACAACAAAAACAGACTGTGAAAGGGAGTCAGCATAAAACAAACAAACAAAAAAAAAAAGCAAGAAAGAAACCTGCAGAGGACTTTACACTTTTCTTGCAAATTCTCTTACAAAATGAGAAAACATTAAAAAAGCCAAGTTCTTGTGGCAGGCACTGCTTCTTACTGTCTATTCAGGTCCAGCTCAGGAACTCAGCAAGAGCTGGGGAGGCTTATGGTCTCTCCTCCGCTGTCCCGGGGCATGCTATTGCTTATGCTCAGCAAGAACATTTGAACAGACTAAAACACACCTGGAACACCACAGATACCCCAGATCTGCTTCTGGGGTGTTTTCTGATTAACTGTGGTACAGCTGCTCATGGAGAGAGTTCAGTGGTGCTAAACCTGAGGAGGAATAAATCTGCACTCTGGTACAGTGTAGTTCCCCTTGGGCACGTGGAGCTTTTTCAGCACATCTTGATTTCTGTTTTTAGGTACATGCTCAGAAACCACAACTGGTGAATTAGGTTACTCGAAATATGCAGGAGAGAAAGAAGGACAAAAGAAGCCAATCTTTTTATTATTTTACAAGTATTGTAATGTATTCTTAATGACATAAGGGATAGAGAAACTTGTCCTGTTTTGGAAGTGATATATATTCAGGGGGAACACACAAAAAAATCTTGTTGTAATACTATTCAACTTATTTTTGCTGCTGCGCTTTCCTCTTGTACCTCACAGGGATATTTTTCAACTGAATTCACTCAGATTTCTCTGTAATCAAGAGAACAGCATGGTATTTGTTTCATGCTAATCATTTCTCTGACTTGCACATGAAGCTAATTTGTTTGCAGGGAGTGACATTTCCTTAAAGCCTTTTTGGATACAGGCAGTGTGGAGAAAAGATTAACTAGGTTTGTGACAAGAAAAATTTCTGTAAATATTTTGGTGAAAGTGTGTGGCAAAGAAGGTATTTCTTATGCTGTTTAAAATAATTGTAAACTGTTAGTCTTCCTTATAAACAGTCCTGCTCAAGAGATATATATTCATGGACTTCTCAAATTACTTGTACAGTTTTGGTGTATTTGAAGCTGCAGGAAAAATCTGGTTTAGGGTGTATTGTAATCTTTTATAAATTGCTATCAGTATGGAATAGTCTCTTATTATTAGCATAACTATACTGTAGTCAAAGCTGCTTTTTCTCCCTTTTAACTTGGGGTTGATATCTATTGAAATCAGTGTGATATGCTCCTTTAGGCTTGCTGCTTTGCATCATGTTTAGCAGTAGTTTCCTGGAATAAAATGAGTTCTTCCCAGCTGAGCAAAAGCACTGCTACTGAGAATAATTATAATGCTGAACTTTGTATGCAGAGGTAACTCAGATGTGAGAGACTAATTTAGTGTCTGTGCCTTCAGCCCCATGTTGGGATGAACTCTAAGGGGCTCAGTCAGTCTCAGCTGTAGCTGGCTTACCCATGGAGTTCACACTGAAAGGAAGTTGTGGTGAGCTGGGGGTCGGCCTCTTCTCACAGATGACTAGTGACAGGACAAGGAGGAATGGCTGCAAGTTGCGCCAGGGGAGGTTTAGGTTGGAGATGAGGAGAAATTTCTTCTCGGAAAGGGTGGTCGGGCACTGGAACGGGTTGCCCAGGCAGGTGGTGGAGTCACCGTCCCTTGGGGTGTTTAAAGAAAGGTTGGATGTGGTACTTAGGGACATGGCTTAGTGGATAATAGGTGGTGGGGGGACAGTTGGACTAGATGATCCTTGAGGTCTCTTCCAACCTTAATGATTCTATGATTCAGACTTCCCTGCGTTTATTGCGCAGTGGGAAACTGGTTCAACTGGAGTATGGTTTTTCATTCTTGATGTGGCTATTTTTCCACTTGTGGAGGATTTTGAACTGTATGAAGGGAACTTGGCAGCAGGTGCTCTTAACTACCCTCTGTACTCTGAGATCAGAGCTCCTAGTCTCCGTCTCAAGCAGTGGCTGCTGTTCCACGGCTCCGCTGGGTTTGTCACATAGCAGTCCACAGTGTACAAGGACTCGGTTGCACAGTTAGCGCTTCTAGATGAAAATGGATCTGCAATAAAAATAGCACCTCTTCTGCCCATGTCAGTAGCTTTTTTCCCAACTTACAGGAGAGCATGGTAAGGTTGAGACTGTTGTAACAGGTAACAATGTGGCAGAAGTACAACCAGAGATGCTACAGCTGAACTTGCCAAAAAGAATGGGGGCTCTCCCAAAACACCTTATCTTTCTAGGAAGAGGGCAAATATCATGCCACTTCTATTGCTTGTTGGCATACTCACTTCCACAACCTGCTGACTATATTCCTTTTATGTTTAGATACGCTCATGTCTATCATCATCTTGAAAGTAAGGTAATATGTTTGTGTTGGGGAGGGGTTATAGCTTGAATATCTAATAGTGGCACAGCTATCTTTACTGAAGAATTTCTAAATCCTAGTGTAATGTGGAATAATAATTAATTGAACTAACTTTATCATGTCCACAAAGAAACACCGATGGTCTGTGGTGCTTTCTAAGGAAGTGTTTATAGATCCTACAGAGCTTTGGAAATTCTAGCTTCAGCCTCAGACTGTAAGCTGAACTCAACTTTTGAGGAAGTATTTTCATTTGTACTCTTTCTAACTAAAACATGCTTCCCCACCCCCCGACTTTCATTGCTGTCAGCAGATGTTGTACTTTTTAGCACGTGCTCCGATCTTTCAGAAGAAACAGAAATTTTGCAATTCTGCTATGTGAAATGAAACAGTAGGAAATGAGTGAGTAACTCCACTGGGGATGGAAGTGAAAGAGATTATACAACTCTAATGATGGCTTCTGCAGCAACTGACCAGTAAAATATTGATATTAAAACATAAGCATGAGGTTCACAGGTTTAGCAATTGTGTTGCCTGCTTGTCTGTGACATCTGGCCTGCTGTGAGGCAGCATCATGGCAGCATTTTGCTTTGAGAGAAAAGATTATTTTGTTTAAGCTGGTATCAGAAAGCGGCTGAAGATTATGCTGCTTCCATCTGCTTCAAACTTTTCAGATTGGGCAGACGCCATTTCAAATGACAGCAGATGTCCCAGCTGACAAAAGAATATTTAAAATAATGAATTATGCCACATAGCCAGGATTACATAAACTAACATAAAATCATATAGATCTTTAAGTCAGCCATTACTTATCACACTCACATGTGTTTCTTCATTAGATGACTTGTTCCATGAAACAAAGAGAAATACTCCATTTCGTGGGTTATAATGTCACTGGTGTATAACCTCTCTTTCCAATGTGTGGTGTGGGTTTTTGTTATGGTGGTGTTTGTTTGCGTGGCTTTTTTGGGGTGGTTTTTTTTGGTTGGTTGGTTGTGACTTTTTTGGGGTGTGGTGGTTGGTTTTTTTTTTGTGAAATCTCCTATTCAACTCTTACTTGGGTTAGGAAAATCAGAATAGAATGAGGAAAGTCAGATTTGGTTATCTAAGGTGTGAAGTCATCTGTTCAGATGCTGGATCTATGCTTAGGACTTTCATTTTCCTGGCTTTCACAAGTTTATTTTGTGGTGTTACTTATACCGGTGTCAGAAATACATAGGTTTTAAATTGAGGCTTCACAAAATCTCCAGGACTTCATGCTAGATGAATTTAAAATAAATCTGAGTTTCCCTCTTTATTAGTTTTTTTATATCCCTCTATTTGACTCCAATTAGACTTCAATTCAAGGAAGCACTCAGCAACTGCTTAACTATGAGAATGTGTTTAAACCCAGCTCCAATGGAAACACTGAGCTTATGCTAAGGCTTTACAAAGCAATAAATTTTACTCTTCCCACAGGGTGTCCCCATATTTTAGCCTTGTGCTTGCCTGTTACTTTAGGTTAAGGATTTCTGCACTTTCAGAAGAAATGCAGAAAAAGTTTATAAGTAGGCTGGATGAATTCAAACATGTTTCTTTATCTTTACTCATAACTTCTAACGGCTCTTATTTCTGTAAACTGAATGTATCTAAACCAGAACCCACATAAGCTTGAATATCTTTCATCCACCTTTAAAAATGGGATTGCTGTTTAAGTAGTTTTGACAGTGATAATTTCCCAAGGGATGCTATCTTCCTGTGAGCAATTGATCATCACTGAATATCAGAGGATTGTGCAGACAATTTCTGTATAATTCCAATTTATTCACATAAAGTTTGCATGTGAGAGTTGAATGTGGGTTACTCATTCTCTTCATCACTGCTAACAGCTAAGCTGGGAAAAAAAAAAAGGCTCAAAACCAGATATGGAATATTATATAGTCTCAATTCTTGCTGTCTCTTGAAGCATAGCTTAAACTTTTTTTTAAGTCCTCAGTTAGGAGAATTATCTATCCAAAGGATGTGTAGTGGATTCAGAATTTTGCTGTAATAAATCAGAAAGTTCCTTTTTTGCATTAGCAACATTCTAACTACCAAAAGAGGGAAAGACAATAGTGATTTAATTCTTTTCTCTCAATCAGATATGGTAGAAAAGAAAACATATCTGTTTTCTGTATTTTAAAATAATCCAAAATTCTAATAGCATTCTCATTTTCTTTAATCCGTTCTGATACAACCTAGTTGAAAGCCCTGAAAAACTAGACCTTTCAGAAATTATTTTGCTGATACACACTCTATCTTTTGTCTTGGTCTGTCTGTTGTTAAATTGCTAAAGCTATGTAGATGATTATCAGAATATTTATTTCATAAAATGCTACTTTGGTGGAGAAATAGAAGTGAGACATCGACATTGAAAACAAACCCCAGTGACAAAATAAAATGATAACATTTAAATAAAAGTGTCTATTATTGTAGTAGTATTAGTAATGTTGTAAGCACTAATTTTAACACCTCAAAAATGAGTTGGTAGAGCTGGCAGTGAAATCCATCACATTGACTGGAAATTTCCTTTCAAAAAAAGGGAAAATATGGGCAAGCATACTTACTTGTTGACTTATTAAAGGGCAACACTAGTAAAACTAGAGAATGTAAAAATTCTTGCAAACATGGACCAAATTCTGCAAAAGTTTTCCTA
Organism: Psophia crepitans; assembly: GCA_013399095.1. Classification (NCBI taxonomy): domain Eukaryota; kingdom Metazoa; phylum Chordata; class Aves; order Gruiformes; family Psophiidae; genus Psophia; species Psophia crepitans. Next base: position 761,826 of record VWZZ01005876.1, on the reverse strand, counting down.
TTCTATAATTTTGCACTTCTAAAAGTGTTCTAAACTTTTAATAGAGAGGGAAGCTGCAGCCTCAGCGCTGTGGCACAGACCATTCAGGTAGATAACTTCCATGCATACAGAAGAGGCAGGGTGGAGAAAGGACATGAATAAAGGCCTCTGGAGACCTGAAAAACTGGAAGCTTGCTATACAGGAATAATTATTCTGATGTGGTTATTCTGCACTAACTGTCTTGCCCATTCTCTCCATCTGGAACAATAGAGTAGAGATGAAGTATCTCTGGGTGCTTTAGCTGTTGGACTCCAAATGAACTTCTCCTCATTGCTCCTGAGTAGTGTTTCTAAACACGCATCTCTTTTGGAGACCATATAAAGAACAAAAAGAAAAAGAAAAAAACAACACCCAAACCCCTCAACAAAGCAACTACTATCATTTTTATAAGCATTTAGTTGATAAAGGGCTGCACATTAAATAGATTTTTTATTATTATTTTTTAATGCAATTACTGATTAGGTAGGTCTTAGAAATCTTCTTTAGTGGAGCATCAGAAGCGGAAGTTTGAGGCATAGTATCACTCATTTCTTGATGATGGAAAAATATATTCAAAGACTGATAAAGGGATTAAAAAATTACAGAAGGGTGTCAACTTATTTTTTTTTAAAAAGAAGCATAAATGCAACTTACAGATGTAAAATACGATTTCTGTTTCAATTTTCCATGAACAGACAATTGCTTTTTTTTATTAATAAGATAAAATTTTATATATATATAGTTCTTCATTTGGTTGAGTGATTATCAGATGATTTTTACTAGCAATTAAGAACATTCTGTGAATCTGCACAAATGCTATTTCTCTACAATTTTATGTGGGTGACACAGCTAAACTGGTTGTATTTGTACAGATGATTCTTGAAAGTGGTCCTGCACCTTGATTTCATGTGCCTGTGGACAGGCAGGGACATGCTTGTTGCTCTTTTTCCACACAGTTATAACATTTCTGGACACATGGTAATGAACCAAGAGATTGTGGTTCACCCTCATTCTGTCTAATTTAGACACATTATTAAGCTACCTGTGGTCAGACTCCAATTACCTGATGCACTGCATTTAGCTATGGGAGAGGGAGAATTATTTCCAGGTGGTAACTGATCTAGCCTGCTCTGGGACCTATCTTGCAATGGGCTGCTCTGTCCTATCTCTCTCCTCCAGGAAATGAGGAAGTGCATGTGATTAGTCAAGGTGAGCATCTAATTTTCAAGCATCTATGTTTATTGAAGAAAAGCCCTACTGTTTAGGTACCTCTACTCACAGAAAAGGGTGAGTAGCTGTGAATAATGAAGTACTTCCCCATTTTGTGGAATGACTTGTACTCTGAGTAACTTTTGTAATTAATGACAAACATCATATCGCAGTGAATGATTTACCTCATCACACCACTGAGGACACTGTGTTCTCTTCCTCTGGCCACAGACTAGAAGATGTAGTGGTGCAGTGAACAGGACTGGTTTGTTTGTTTGATTTTTAAGACTTGGATAGTCGATTGGAAGATCATTGAATGTTGTATAAAAGTTTCCAAGTAATCAATTGTGCTTAGATCTGTAAACTTCTAAGTAGCATTTATGAAGATAATAGTATGTGTGTATAGCTATATTATCAATACATCTCCATTGCAACAATGGTTGATAATATTGTAAAGGGATCATCCCTGCTCCAGATACTGTAGAGCTGAAGGACTGTGAAATGAAGAAAAACAATGTCAGACTGAAGTAGGGATGATGAAGCAGCAAAGTTATAGCTGAACAGAACTAGCATTATCTGGAATAGTGGAACAATGCCTAAGGACAGCTTTATCAATTTTTCCAGTTGATGAAAGACAGCATTACTCCCTATAAACGTTGCCTCAGATACCCTCCAACCATCATGGCAGCAAAAGCACTGGTACTAATGAACCTTAGAAACTGCTGAGAGAGGTATTCCTTCAAGATTTAAAGGATGCATGGTGTTTGACTGAATTTTTTTCTTGCTCACTTTAGCCATGTTATGTCACAACCTGAGCAAATGCAGCTAGAAGGGCACCTGACAGCAAATGTGATGTTGATTACTACAGGAGGATATTTGGAGACGTATTGGCATTCATACATCCCTGAAGGCAACTTCTAAAAGATGTTTGTTTCTGTTTTCAGGAGTGCGGAATGATTGATGGTCTGGTCCAAAATGTAGTTCTTGTACAGGCAGAGAAGAGTCGGAAGGAGAAAGTAAGATCTTAAAGACACAAAACAATGTGGAAGCAGATTGCATGACATGTTTTTCTTCCAAATAACCTTTGTGTCCCACTGGCTTTGAAAGGTATAGTTGCTCAGTGCTACAGAAAGTGATAATGTGCCTTCTGAAATGTTTTCATGTTATATCATGTTGCGGAGAACCTGATGATGACTTTTATTGTCAGAAACTAGAGAAAGAAATCGGGTCTCCTGGAAGTTACAGCTATTTTCTTTCATTTTTTTTTCCTCATCTGGCATAACATTTTCTCTCATCTCTATTTAATTTTTTTAAATTATAATTTTAATATGGAAAAACACCATAGATTTCAAGGCTGATACCTTAGGTTCCACAAAATACTGCAAATTAAGAGAAGTACGGCTGAATGAGTTCTTCAGGGATGGAATAGTAGCACAAAGGTCTTTCGCAAAAGGTTCTATCATTGACGCCACAGCCAGCAGTGACACCACAGCTACTGAGAGCGATTCTTTCCCTCCTGCTCCACTTGAGATGACAAAGAAAAATGAGAGCATCTCTCAGTCTGCCTGATCAGTTTGTCTACAAGTCTGCTGTCACCTGCAGGACACTAGGAGAAAGCAAAGGGCAGCTGGCCCAAACTTTGTCATGAAGATGAGATTAAAGGGCATGTGTACTGTTGTCTTTTTTTTAATGGGCTTTTCATCATTCGATTGTCAATGTGTGCTTTTTTTGCCAAGAGTTTTTACTTTGAAAGTCATCCTTATCTCAAGTTTCAGACAAGCAAAAAAGATTCACCTATTTAGAAATAGGAAGGCTTCAAAATTCTTTGGGGTTTTGTGTCAGAGGCTTGGTTTGTTTGAATACTTGCCTCTGAGATTTGAATAAAATTATAAGGGATTTCTAACTTCTGGGCTACAAACTGGTATCAGTGGGGTTGTTATTCATGAAGTCATTATTAAGCAAAAAATATTTTAGAAGACTGACGAGGGGAAAATAACAGGATTGTAGCTGCATGGCATTTTAGCTGACAGTCTAGTGTGTTGCTGATAGCAGGATAGGAGCTTGCCTTTCTCAGAAGCAGTGCTGGAAGCTAGATGACTGGGGCAGGATGCCATGGTAAAGCATATAGCAGTCTGACTCTGGGAGGAAATAAGGAAAACAGTTGACAAAATGCCCCAAAACTGGAGCAGTGTTTTTGCATTTACATGTGAGGCAGGAAAAGGAAAACTTTTCTTGGTTAAATTGCCTTTAAAGTATAGAGTACAAAGGCTATGAAATTGCAATAACTGTTTTAGACAGCTAAAATTGCGAAGAATTTTCTGCCTCAAAATATTTTAAACATGGTTACACTGCTGGCAATTTGTATAAAACTCTTGATTCTTAGTATGCAGAAATCAAGGATGTTTATTTTAAGAAGAGAGAATGAGAGAGAAAGAGGGAGATGCCCATTGCTTCCTTTTCTAGTGGGTATAGCTTGTTATTAAAAATAACACCATATCCAGAAGCCAAGCTAAGTTCTGGCTGGTTATGGAAAGGGCTAACTTTTGACCCGCAGCTGTATAGGGATTTCCATTAGTTTGAATCAAATTATACTTCAGTTTTATCACTTAAATGGTAAGTACATGGTGAAGTTTTGTCATGTTCTGACACTTTTAAGGAAAATGCCTGCAAATTTAGCATAGTAACTTGTACACTACAAGATTACATGTATTGTTTAAAACCTCTCTATTTTTTACAAGTACGAGTTTAGATAGGCTTGTTACCCAGTTATTTATGGTTCATAACTATGCTATTTTACCCTGGGATGCAGTTGCTTTAAGGTAAGCATTTAAATAGCCTTCTAAAATAATGCCTTTTGCAATATAATTATTTTCAGAAAGAAGACAAACATTTTATCAGATACTTACTCAACAAAGTTGGGTTTGGTTTTTTGTTTTGGCTTTTTTTTAATGACAATTTCTGGGCAGAAAGGGGTAGGTTAAAACAATTCCCATCAACGGAAAGAATTTGCAAGTCTGTATTTCCTCCTTCACATGACAAACCCATCCAAATGAAAGGCCAGGCTTGTCAATGTAAATTAGATGGTCTTTTTGAAGTTGTGACTGCTTGTAAGGAGTTGCAGGTATGTAAATCTTAGTTATTCTATTAGTTTACAATGGTATCAAAATAATCTGTAGCTGGCAAATCCTTTCAGTATGTGAAAGCAAGTCACCCAGGTAGCCAAATCAACCAGTTTTCCTTATTTAATTCTGTAAACCCATAGCTCTCTGCTGCCATGAACTTACCTATTGGGGAAGAAAAATGTTTTGAGGACATTCAGCATCTTGTACACCCAGATTCATATTCTGTTCTTTCTGTTGACCAATATAACTCCTTTACCTGATGCCAGAAGGGGAACTGAACATCTGGAAGAGACTCCAGCATGGCCATGGAGATGATACAAGAGCCTGATCAAGTGTAATTAGGCTCTTGAATTAGTTTCTATTAGTTCAAGAACAGCGTTTGACCATAAAAATTAGGTTTGTCTTACCAGGGTTTCATCTGTTCTGCACTTCTGTGGTATACATTCACTTGCAGAAAATAGTTATGGGCATGTTTAATTTACCAGTATTGTCATGCCTACTGGGTCCAGGGAGAAGTTGTCAGGTGTGGACATGAAGCCCATTTCTTGACTGTCTAGTAACCCACATCCTTAGGGATCCGTACCTTTCCTTAACCTGGAGAGTCTATGCAAAATGGGGAAAAAAAGCAGTGCCAAATGGCCCTCCTGACAAGTTTGAATAAGCTGTTCTAAAGGAAGATTTTCAATGAAGTGTTTATGACAACTGTTATTTCAATTTTTAAGAGCACAAAATGCAATGTTTGCCATAGTGCTATTTTTCTATGTGATTTTTTTTTTTTAACATTGAAAAGTTTCAGACAAATTCATACTCCATCACACAGAAGTCAAAACTAATAACTAAATTATGGCTAAATTCTAAGCAAATTAAAACCAGATTTTCCAATATCAACTGTTACACATGTTGAAGACACAGTTTTCCAGAGCAAGTCTATCTTAAACATCACTCTCTGAGGTCCACTTTTAGAAAGATACTATTCTGGTAAACAGACCTATATATTTTCTATTCTAATGCTCACCTATTTGAATAGCTAATGATTTATAATAAAATCATTTGTGTTCTAGCAGGATGATATATAGGTTTCTGTGGAGTTAAAATATTTATTGTGAAATATGAATATTAAAATTTGGATATTTTTTTTACTAACATCAAGATTTCCTGGCATATTGTAATAGTATTTATAATCATCTGAATTGTTATTCTTTTATGCTCTGAAACAGACCCATCTGAGAATCATAGAATCACTAAGGTTGGAAAGGACCTCTGAGATCATCAAGTCCAACTGTCAACCTAACACCACCGTGCCTACTAGATCATGTCCTGGAGTGCCACGTCTACACGTTTTTTTGAATGTCTCCATGGATGGTGATTCAACCACCTCTCTGGGCAGTTTGTTCCAATACCTCGTTACTCTTTCCATGAAGAAGTTTTTCCTAATATCCAACCTAAACCTCCCCTGATGCAACTTGAGGATATTTGGGTAAATTTTTGTAGAAGTCAAAGTATGGCAAATATGGTCTGCGCAAGCTGCTCGTTTACGTTTAAAACCAGAGGTAGAAATAAACTCATTAAATGTTTAGGGAAAATTATCAGTTTGCAGTGTTTAAGATAAATAATTAAACCTTATCAATAACATTACTTCTTCAGCATTTCCTGCAGACCCTTCCAGGAAGAAGTCAGTGCGTGCCACAAACACATCTGAATGCAGTAGCTGACCCATTGAAAATTCAAAAGGCTTACAGAGGTTAAGGATTACTGCAAAGTTCCTATGAATATTTCACCAACCAACCTGTCTGACTGACAAATACTACTGACACTTTTACAAATTCATTTATTCAGAGAAATGTCATCTCATTATGTGAAAAGCTTATCTAATAGATGAGTCCCCTTTTTTTTTTTTTCAAGCTGGAGGTTTCTTCCATAATTTTAAAATAAGTGTAAATGTTTTGCTGGTTGGAAGATGGTATGTCATTTACTGGATTTCTCAGCACAAAATTATGACTAATAGGACAGTTGTATTCTTGCAAATAATTACAATAGATTTTAATATAGTTTTGTTTGAACAGACAAAGGCTTCACTGAAGTTGTAGACAGTTCTGATTAGTTTTATGATGGTCAATGAAATGTGGAATTTGTTATTTTGCAGTAAGCCATGCATTTGCAAATCTTCCTCTGAACAGGTTCATTCTTCAACTGTTGTATTGCAAGCTGGATGAGACTGAGCATGTCTTTTCCAGTTGGAGACCTCTAAGGTATATTGTATGTATGAGAAGTGCCTAGAGCAAAATAAAAACAAAAAGTTGTCTAAAAGCCAGCATGGTTAAGACAAGAAAAGGGCTGGTCTAGTTCCCATCTGCGACACTGCTGAACCTGTGGGTTTTTTGAATCATAGATGTCAAACCTCTCAACTTTTGTAAGATTTTTGATGTTGTCTTCCCTAATGCTCTCAAGAGTGAACTGGGGAGGTGTGGCCAAAGTGGAAAGATGACTGGGTAGGTTCAGACCTGATGAAATAACCACACTAAGGACATAAGAGGGAGGGACAAAACACTGTTTTATTATATATTTAATCCTACACTCCTTTTTTCCTTAGGTTTTTGTATCATACTTGGTAAAGAAAAGATAGACTCGGATGTGGAAAGTCTTTTAAAAGAAGAAAAGAAATACTTTCTCACTGTCTTGTATGTAAAATATGGCTTATTTGAAACACATTCAGGTAAAAGGTCTGCTATTGTTAAAGATAAGTGTTCCCATTGTGAATTACAATGAAAGGTTTAGATCTAATTCAGACCTGACCTAGAACATGATCTTGCCAGCTGAAGGACTAAATTTGATCCTGTGTTTCAATCTCATCTGTAGCAGTAGTTCTATGTCTGCATTATACCTGAAGAGGACAGGTATTGGGACACTTATTAATAAATAACCCAAGAAGAAAAGGACGAAACTATAGGCAAAAATCAAATCTTAATGAAATGATGACAGTTCAGTTTGCAGTCACAGGATGGTATAGCAGTCAAGTGGACAAAGCCCAAACATTTAAAATATAATAAAACCTTATTAATGTCACCCATTGTATACTATTTGAAAATAATTATATAGTATACTTCTGCTTGTGACAAGCATCTGGGACTATAAGTGATAACTGAAAATATAGCTTCATTGTAAAAAAAATTGTTTCCTTCTAGATAAATTCAGAGAGGAAGTGGAAAGTGTTTTAGAAGAAAAGTTAGACTGGAAATTGACTTTTCAGAAGCGAAGCCTCTCTTTGTTAAATAAGTGAACCCATAGCTTTTCTGCAAATACATGCAAGTCTAAGGTATTAAAAAGCTGGGATCTGTACCAATCTACTCAGAATGCTTTGTGCTTTCTTTATACACAGGATGCTGGTTCTAGAGAAATGGTGTCCAAACAACGTTCAGCATATACCCATTGACAGACAATGAAATTCAGAGCTCATCTATGTAAAATGTTATAAAACTTCATCTTTCCTGGGGTTTAAGTTGAATCACTTCTCAATATTGATGCAATTATACTGATCTTTGTATCAGTTATTTGCTGTTCCACTTTGGAAGAGAAAGACGTCTTACCAATACCTGAAGGGTGGATGTCTAGGGGAAGGGCAGACACTTCTCAGTGGTGCCCAGTGACAGGACAAGGGGCAATGGGCACCAACTGGAACACAGGAAGTTCCACCTCCATATGAGAAAACATTTCTTTACTGTGAAGGTGACGGAGCACTAGAACAGGCTGCCCAGAGAGGCTGTGGAGTCTCTTTCTCTGGAGATATTAAAAACCTGTCTGGATGTGATCCTGTGCAACCTGCTCTTGGTGATCCTGTTTTAGCAGGGAGGGTGGGCTTAGATGATCCCTAGAGGTCCCTTCCAACACCGATGCATCTGTGAATCTGATTTTACAGGGTGCATACTAGGCTTTTTATTGATAAAAATAAATTCAAGGAATAAAAGAACCCTAAAAGCAAACCTACAACTTATTGAAACAAGTTTGATGTTAAAGTTTTAGAGAGTATCTAACTTTCATACTGCTTGAAAAAGTAAAAATGCATAATTGGCTACACTAATATGGAGCTATTTAGAGCATATGTGTGTCTGATGGAGAGACTATCCAAAACAGGCAGGGTCAAAACCAGTCTTTTTGGCATTAAATGAACTACTACTCTTATAAATATGTATTTGACTAGTAAACACTCATTTAAGTAGAAAAGAGATACTTTAAATTCATGTTTTAGTCAGCTAGAGAGAAACAAGAGTTAGTCTCACAGTAGCATGATGCTCTGTCAAGAACCTGAAGGGCAATATGAAACTTAAGGTAATTAAAGTTTTACCTGAAAAAATGATTTTCAGTCAACACAAGATGTGGCATTGAGACTAATAGAAATGTCTCAGTTTAATAGAACAAATGACATTTCTGATGCAGCATATCTGATGCTTGAGAGTAATACTAGACTTTTACCAGTGTGCGGCATAGAGACTTAAGTATTTTTGACCTTCCTCTGTCAGCAGTATTTTCAAGTCTGTTTTTGGTGGTAGCCTTAGAAGAGGTTATTCTTTGCAGACGCTGAATTTTTCTGCAAGATGAATGTGAGGCTCCAGAGAGCTTGGGAATACACCAGCTAGGGAGCAACAAACTCCTCTGTTTTACCTCCTCGCCTCAGCAATAGAAAGACAATAAGGTGATTATTCAGTTGCTTAATTTAAACAGACTTGGATTTAAGCCAGCGGAAAAAGTGAAACAAAAATAAGCAAGAATATTCAAAGAACTATAAGTGTCTCCTAATTCTATTTTTTTTTTACTGTGAACATTCATTTTGTTAGAAAATTTTTTAGCTTATGCCAAATAGGGCAATTTATCTGCATTTGACAGCAGGTTTCTGCAAAGCTTTATGGCTTCAATCCACATGGATACTTTTTCATGCCCCTGGCCTCTTAAAGCAAATATGAAACCAATCCATCTTCTTTTTTTTTTTTTAATTTGAAATCCAAAGATAATTTTCTCCATTTCACAGGAATTGTAGGGAAAAAAAAACAACCAAAAAACAAACAACACCCC
>VWZZ01005876.1:719495-752394 GCA_013399095.1 Psophia crepitans | reverse complement strand
CCGCCCCCGCTAGCTTGCTGTATTTTTCTGTTGCTCCTGCAAGACTGTTCTGCCAGCAGTCACAGATACCTCAAAGCTTTGCAGAAGTGTAGATTCAGTTTTGCCATCTTCGTTTGCTTTCAGTTTTCTATCTGGAAAGCAATGGGAGGGTAGCTGAGAGGAGGCAGTGGGAACAAGATGAGTACATAAAGGGGTTGTAAAGGGTAGATGTTATGAGTCAATAGCGTACTAGGACATGGCTGCACTTTTTTTTTTTTGCAGTTCCTAGGCAATATAAAGAGACTGGCAAGGTTGCGAGGCTGCAGGGGGAAAATGTTGTTCTCATTCCCTGTTTCCACCTTATAAATTACTCTTCTCCCACATTCCTTAAGTATGGGACCTCCTTCATGACTGTAGTTACTTTCTTCTCCAATTCTTCTTAAATCAGTTACCCAGATTTGTGTGCCCCAGTAACTCTCAGAGGTGGGAATAGTTCTGGAAACCTGGCAGGTTAGAGCAGCTCCTAGGACACGTTAACCTCTGCTGGTTTAGAGAAGCGTCTAGCATATCCTTTTTGAATGCATACTACAGTCAGACTTGTGATGTCTTAAGGATGAAGTAAACTCTTATTCAAGGTGTATGTAGCAAGAGGAAAGTGTAAATTCTGTATCTTAAATCTCATGACACTGCTGTGTTGAGATCTGAGTCAACTGTGGAGAAATATATGATTGAGAGGTTCTGCCAAACATGGAAATAAGTTATTACAAATAAAGCCAGCATTTAGATACATTTCTGAGGCTGCATCAGGGCATGGCATCTTAATCTGAATCACTGATGAAAATAAGGAAAGAGGACAATTTCATAATTCTTTCACATACCCTTCAATGTTGTCAATAATGCATTCCCTAAAAGTGTTTGTTTCATTCTCGTCCAAACGTAATATGTGACCATATAACAGTTAACAAAACCTTAATGGCAGTGTCTCGCCTTATATCAGTCTATACAAGGAATTATAAAGTTTCTGTATGGGCTTTTGCATTACCTTATTTGATTTTATAAATGCTAAGTCATCCAGAAGGCTTGACTGTTAATGTCAATGGAAATAGGAATGATGACTTGGCAATGATGTACATAATTCCTCTTGATTTCAGCAGGATTTAGCTACTGAACTATCTTAGTGTATTTTGATTTAAATTCCTCTCTATATCTTCATTAGTCTTCATTTCATTTAAGAAGAGCTCAGGAAAGCATTTTCAGAAGGAAGAGTTAAAAGCTAATTTAGAAAACTAAGCTTCTAGAAAGTTCTTTGCAATAATATATGTAACTTTATGCAAAGACTGACCAAAAAAACAGCAGTCTTTTTGTCTGAACAAAATCTCAACCAATAATATTAATATTCTTTCTTTAAGTAACATATTGATTCTTATTCTGTAGAATAACTACTGATTTGACGCTTCCTAAATTAAAAAAAGAAGAGGTAAAAATACCCTTCATGCATGAGAGTATATAAATCTATTTGCCCAAGTCTTCTAACACTACTAGTCAGAGACCTGCCTGATGATTTCAGACGAATCATGCACCTGCAATGTTTCTGCTAATCACCATTACAAATGCTGAAAAGCTTGGAGGGAGAGCTTGCCGAAATTTTCCTTTTTTAAAGTGTGTGTTCTTTCTGCACAACTGATCAAAACGAATGTGAAGGTAGGGTGCAGAGTGAGAGAGAGAGACACTGCCCCTCTTTTGTACTTGAATTACAAATAATTTTACGTATTTTCTTTCATCTATGTATTAGCTTGTGCAAAGAGATACTGAAATGACACTTGCATAACCAAACCTAAACAACACAGAAGAAACCAAACAACTGTTACGCTTATGAACACTTCTTCAGCATTAAACTTGCTATACAACCTTCACTCGTTTTACTTACTGGACTTTGATTGCCCTAAAGTATACCTGTTCCCTCTCATAAAATTATATCCATTCACCTCGTACATAGCTGTTCACTAACAAAAGGTAATTACATACAAATACAAAAGACAAAATGTGTTGAGGAATGAATTTTGCTCATATAAATGTCTGAATAAAAGTTTGAAGGCCGTCTGCTTTGCAGCCAACAGAGCAGTGTCTCAAGGATACCGTCCTTCTCAGAGATCAGTAAAAAGCTGTTTACAGTTAATTGTTCTGCAGTGAATGGTCTAAATCAACATCTTTATGCCCTTGATCATGAACAGGGATTTCATCTGCCCGGGCATCCCAAGGCACTCTTAAATGGAAATATTCCTTTGATTGTCCCTACTTGCATCTTCCTCCAGCTGCCCAGTATCAATCCCACTACAACAGACACTTAGGTCTTCATAAATATCCTCCATACTTGCAGCATTTTCTACATAGCTTTAGAGATATTTGATCAGCTCCAAAGATGCCAGTATTAGCCATTATACCTTCCATGTAACACCTGACATTTTCTGAAGAGATTTCCCTATTGAGACATTCAGACATCTGTTGGCACAGTTTGTAGGTTTCTAATATGTACATTCATAAGATGATGGAAATAAGATGTAACTGAGTGGTAGCTGGTTCTTTAAAGTTGTGGGTTGTAATGATGATAGTTTCAGAAATACAACAAAGTAAGCAGTTGTTCAAAGAACCCAAGTGCAAACCAAAAAAGGTGTGACATTGTGAACTAATGCAATGTTAAAATAGTCATTTGCCAAAACTGGTTAATTTTTATTATTTTTTTTTTAAAATTAGATAACAAGAAACAGGCTGTTTGATACCAGGTACACATGTGATTCTGGATTATTCTAATGCTTTAAATTGCTGGAAATATTTTACCATAATGTATCAGAATACTGAGATTTTAGTATAATATTTTAGATTTCATCTACCTTTCACTGTGAGATGAATGATGAATGTACCGTGGTGGGTGTGATGTGGGTGGGTTTTGTCGGTTGGGTTTGGTTTTTTGTGTTTTTTTTTTCCCTAGATAGCTGAATTGGAGGCTTTGGAAAACAAATTACTTGAAATACATTATTACTTTTATTTGAACAATATGGCTTTGGGAAATGAAAAATAAATAGCATCTCCTTAGGAAAATAATAAATATCTCCTGTCTGAATCCAAACAAATTGTTCTATTTTGCTTTCGGTTTTTTTTTTCTTTAATAATATTCACTTAGGTTAATCTTTTGAGGGAAATTGCGTAATTTAAACTGAAATATAAGATTTCCAGTTCAAACAACCAAGACGGTCTTCAGTATTTCTGGAATGAAATATTTCAGATTCATCACACTGAACATTTTAGCATTTAAAAAAAAAATTGCTTTTCATTTGGACCTTGCATTTGCTGGCTACATTTTTTTTTTTGTGAAATTACCCCAAATTCAGCTTCAAAATTCACGAATATTTATATACCAGATTGCAATTTTTCATTGTTAGTCTTCGTTATAGTTTCCTCAAGGATTGCTTGATTTATTTGTTTTAGATGAATGATGTTTAAAAAAATCATCTAGTTTTACGGCTATCAGTATTTAAGGAAGATCACCAACTCATGATGTATTTTTTTTTTTTCTAGTATAATTGGAAAATTAATAATAAACAAGAAAGCTCTGAAACTTTGGATAACAATAGTGAGCAATTGGAAGTTTCCTTGGTTTCCGTCTTTACAGACATTTACATTTCAGGATAACGAATCAAAGGAGAATACTTCAGCAAAATAGTCTCATCTTACTTGAGGAAGAATGCCGACACTGCAAATATTGACTATGGACTCAAGTGTAGCTATGTTGTACACCAGAGTCCCATCCACCACTAAGGCCTTTGGCGTGTACTAAGACAATGCTTAATAACCCCATCCCACAGAAATATGCAATGGTATTCAGCAGTTTCTAGACAAAGCGACAGGAACATTCAGGGTGCTTTATGGGGAAAAACAATGAAGTGTAATGTATTAAAACATTTTCACCTTGGTGATACAGAAGAACAAAACTTGATTATTACAAAGAGACAATTTGATACCTGAAAGGAGTCAAAGCTCACATGCCACATCTTGTGTTTCCGACAAGAAATGCAGTCATAGCGTAAGAGCTTTACTGTCTGGTTATTTGATTCCTCAGTGTCTTTTATTGGCGGTGTTGTATTTTATACTGCTTTTACCAGAACAAGTGTATAAGAAATCACTTTCAACATTTTCAAGGCATCACACATCAGATTATATGTAAGTAAAATGGCTGCCAAGCAGTCGTTATGCAAAACAGTCAGTCTGGCTTTTCATGACGTTGTCTTTCTGACATGTTAGATTTCTCTCACTGAAAATCAAACACAGTGGGTTGTGTGCATGCCTAATGATGATAATCTTTTTAGTACAAACAGCACTGGATTGCAGGGGAAATTCAATAGCAGTTTAAATATTCTCTTCCATCATGTATCAAAAAGCTCCTGAACTTCAAAATGCTTTCCTTTACATTGGCACCTAAATGCTTCATTTTCCTAATTAGAAAAAAAGCTAAAAAGCAAAACCAAAATGAAATGTTCTCTTTGTTTTTGTTTGTTTGATGTTTGTTTGTTTTTTTCTTTTTTAAGTTCCAGCAATCATAGCAAATGCACTTCAGTGTCTACTTTCAAAATCGTAATTTGAACTGCGTGACCTGTTTGAGGAGCTCTGCAATATGAGCATAATACCATGTGATACAATGAAAATGCACTAAAGGGGAGCACTGAGAATAAACAGAACCCTTCGATTTCTCAAAATGACACATGCTTGGAGAAAGCAAGTACAAACATTGTTCAAAATCAGCACCAACTCTAAGCTTCCCTTTTCAGCCATGTTGCTTGCCTTGTTCTTGGCAGCACTGACTTGCTTCTTCCAACACATCATTTGTCAGATGCCTTCATTTACTATTCTTGACAGTTAACTTCACACATGCTGGGTGATTGTTTTATTCCACTGGCTTAAATGAAGGAATAGTCAGGATAATGAATGTCTAAATGTGGCTGTTCTTCAGCCTCAGATTTTTTTTGCCTTGCATTTGTGATCAGTCTTCACTCTTAGAAGGTCCAATCTAAAGGCTTCAAAGACATCAACTGTGCAATGGATCCTCCTTCTATGAGGGGCAGGACCCTCAGCAGGGTCCTCCTGCTTTCCCTGTACTGTCTCACTGGTTTGTCTCAAACTCTTGCACCCCTGTCCAGGAAGCCTACATCTCATCAGCCCTCAGGGAGCACAAGGTACTTCTCCCAAGCTCAGCCAAGCTGTGAATTTGTCTTAACCATGCCAAGGTAATTTGTTACCTTCTCCATCCCTGGCTAGAGTGACTGGTGATGCTAGCAGGTATATCAAACAGGGAATTTGGATAAAGAAGTTTGGAGGCAGAAATCTAGAGTGGAAACTGTTTCAGTCTTATGGTATAGTTAATTACCTGTTGAGCCAAAGAAAGAATAACTGCAGGATAATCTCCAGAGACAATGAATCTCTCCAGATGCAGTGAATTGTTAATGACCACAGACAAAGCTGAACAGCTATGTCAGGGAGGCAGGGAAGAGATTGCTCCATCTCAAAATCTTTAACATAAAGTCCAGGGACATTTTAACAGTTGTGCCTTTGTGCTCCTCTGTGGGTGCGCAGATGAGCCTTTATCAAATAATCTAGCAAGAATGACTCAAACAATGGATTTCATTCTACAAAATGATGAATTCTTATTAGTTGAAAGAGGAAAGGACCTTGCTACGCAGCAGAACTTGCTATTGCTTTGCTGCCTCACTGGCAAAATACATTTCCGTGCTTACATGCCCCTCGCTGAACTTTAAACATGCAAAAATTAACCTTTCATCTGGTGCTACTCTATTCCAAGAATAGGAGAACTGTTTTACTAGATAAATAATGGATTTCTCAGCAATGAGCACTAATGACTGCAAACACGTAAAGAAATTAGGTTTAATTAACTCTGTGTACAAGTCATTACCATTTTTAAGCTGTGCAAAAGATACAACTTTATGTACTAATAGTCTACTGTTGACTGCATTGTGCATCTGCTTTGCTGGGAAGGATGACAGCAGAGCATTCTGCTCCTGGTGACTCAAGCCAGGACGCAGGTTCGTCTGGGTTGTCCTGGGTCAGAGAACACAGAATAGACTCAAAGTGCTGTGTTTCGCTAAGTGAAGTACTTAAGTGCAGATTTTTTTCCTTTCCTTGGTGGACAGCAGGCTGTGAACAATTCTGTAAAACTATGTGTGGGCTCTTTTTTTTCTGTTGTGCTTGTCCCTGGCGCTGACCCAGGCAGCCATGCTGGTGCTTTGAGGGTAGCGGAGAAGGATGTGAAAGGAAGAAGTGGTGACATTTTGACTTAAGTTCAGGAAAGCAAACAGCTACAGTGCTTAAAACAATCCTCTTCCCCTAGTAACCCTCCTTCCTCCTCACCACCAGTTAAAGACACTCTGGAAAGAAAGGCAGAAGATGCGTTTGTGTACCACTCACTGCAGTTCAGCCTGTTGTACTGCTGCAATCTGAGCCTTGCTGGTGGTTAAACACCACACATCAACCAGGAGCACAGTTTCCTTTTTCCTGCCACTGTTATCGCAGTAGTGTTTGGCAGAAAGGTGGGGTGGACAGATGGGGCCGCAGCCTCCTAAACTGCCCTGCCTAAATTCATGAGAATCATCTGTCACAGCCGCCCATGACTCTGACTACTAATGCAACAGAGAGCTTGAGATCACACAGAAATTCAAAATATTCTGTCCAGGATGTCCAGATGGCTATTTTTCCATCTCTTCCTTCTTCTGGCAGTCATCAATATGTGTTGCAACTAGATGCAAATTGTTTAATTTCTAAACTGTTTAATTTAAACTGTTCAACTAAATTAGTGCTCTGCAAAAAGAAAGTCTAGCTGGCCTATTTATCATAAACACATGTTCTAATTGTTCCACTATTTTATTTTGGTGACTGTCAAATTCAAGAACTTCCTTCAGTACACAGTTTTGATGGATTGATGGATCCAAAACAGAGGTTTGTTTTTGCAATGATGAGTTTAAGGTAACAGGTAAAAATGCAAAATCATATATCAGAGATAGAACAAGGGCTTGAGTTTTTATATTTTTTTTTGTTGGTAATTGGACATTGCCAAGAATTAAAATATAGAAGTAGAAGAGATGATGGAGAACCAAAAGCTGTCAATGAAAATGACAAGAAAACAGAGGAGGAAATATAAATGCTGTGCCAAAGAAGCAGTTGGAGAGAGAGGGGAATGAAAATCAGAAGATGGTGTCGTGGACACCAACAGAGGATAATATTTAAAGAAAGAGTGTTTCCGATGATATTAAGACAACTAACAGGTCCAGATGGATGAAGCTGAGCAGGTTCTGTGGTTTGGTGAAGAGGAATCCATTCAGATTTAAAAAAAAAAAAAAAGGCTTTTGATGAGTTTATTGGGTTTGTGTGGAAAGGTTTTAGTAGTGGGATAGCTACAGGGGTGGATTCTGTGAGAAGGTGCTAGACCCTTTCCCTATGTCTGATAGAGCTCCAAGACAGCCCTGCCTCTGGCCAAGGTGGAGACCATCAGCCATGGTGATAGCACCTCTGGGATAAAAAATATGTTGTTATTATTAAGGGAAGAAAAACCACCAGGGACAACTGCAGCCAGAGAGAGGAGTCCGTCAAGAGGAACACCTCAGCAGACACCAAGATCAATGGAGAAGAGGGATGAGATGCTCCAGGCACCAGAGCAGATATTCCCCTGCAGTTCCTGGAGAAGACCATGGTGAGGCAGGCTATCCCCCTGCAGCTCATGGAGGTCCAGGTCGCTGGCTGAACACGAGCCAGCAGTGTGCCCAGATGGCCAAGAAGGCCAACAGCATCATGGCTTCTGTGAGAAATAGTGTGGCCAGCAGGACTAGGGAATTGATCGTCCCCCTGTACTTGGCTCTGGTGAGGCCGCACCTCAAGTTCTATGTTCAGTTTTGGGCCCCTCACTACAAGAAAGACATTGAGGTGCTGGCGCATGTCCAGAGAAGGGCAACAAAGTAGGTGAAGGGTCTGGAGCACAAGGTTTATGAGGAGTGGCTGAAGGAACTGGGGTTGTTTAGTCTGGAGAAGAGGAGGCTGAGGGGAGACCATATTACTCTCTACAGCTACCTGAAATGAGGTTGTGGTGAGGTGGGTGTTGGTCTCTTCTCCCAAACAACAAGTGACAGGACAGGAGGAAATGGTCTCAAATTGCTCCAGGAGAGGTTTAGCTTGGATATTAGCAAAAATTTCTTCACTGAAAGAGTGGTCAGACATTGGAACAGGCTGCCCAGAGAGTTGGTGGAGTCACTGTCCCTGAAGGTGTTAAAAAAGCGTGGTATTGGGTTGATGGTTGGACTTGATGATCTTAGAGGTCTTTTGCAACATTAAAGGTTCTATGGTGAAGCAGTTATCCACCTGCAGTCCACGCAGGACCCCACTTTGGAGATGGTGGGAAGCTCACGCTGGAGCAGGTTTTCAGGCAGGACTTGTGACCCCATGGGGTCTGGACTGCTGGAGCAGTCTATTTCTGAAGATCTGGACCCCATGGGAAGGACTCCTTCTGGAGTAGTTGAAGAACTGCAGCCTGTGGAGAGGACTCATGTTGGAGAAGTTCATGGAAGACTCTCTCCCATAAGAGGGACCCCATACTGAAGCAGGGAAAGAGTGTGAGGAGTCCTCCTGCTGAGGAGGAAGGAGCAGCAGAGACAAAATGTGATGAACACAACCTGCATTCCCTGTCCCCTGTACTGCTGAGGGGGAGGAGGTATAGAAAAATTGGATGTAAAGCTAAACCCAAGAAGGACGGAGGGGTAGGAGGAAGGTGTTTTTTAAGACTTGGTTTTACTTGTTATTATTCTACTGTGACTTGATTGGTAACAAATTAAATTAATCTTTTCTCCAAACCAAGTCTGTTTTGCCCATGACAGTACTTGGTAATTGATCTCTCCCTACCTTTATCTTGACTCACAAGCCTTTCTTTATATTTTCTCTCCCCTGTCCAGCTGAAGAGGTGAGTGATAGAGTGGCTATCACCCATCACAATGATTTTGAGCTGTATCAGAAAACGTCTAAAATGGAACTGGAAAATAAAGTCTTCAGGCAAAGCAACTAGAGCAGATTTACAGGTGAGAGACAAAAAATGGGATGACAGTTATAGAAAAATGGGACCTACACTAATATTGGATATTAAAAAGGGTGGAAAAAATAACCTGTGATTAGGTAAAGACCAGAAGAATGCTGTGCAGGGATGCATGAATGGGTTAATTTGTAGTGAGGTAAGCTATTCTTATTTATAAAATCTGTGACCATGTGAAACAGCCTATGGATCAAGCCCTTCAGAGTGAAAAAATTACCTGTCAATGAATGAGGGAAATGTGTCATATTTCTAAATATCTGTCAGTTGGCTTCTTTGTTTCTCATAAGTAGCCTGTTAGTCTGTGAGAGATTATCAGAGTGTAGTTCTCTCCTGCTTTATATTTAGAGCCTGATGTGTCTGTTCGTGCATCCATACATGGAGAAGTTAGTGAGAAGAGATAGAAAATAACTGAGGGTGCAAGGGAGAGATGGAGAGCAGCTAGTTCTCTTAGGCAAACTGTAAGGTGAGAGAAGAACATTTAGGACACTTCTAGATCCGTGACAAAAGAAGAAAGAAATGAAATCTGGAGGAAAGGCAGCAAAGCTGAGGAGGCACAAAAAATCCCAGATAATGTTGGGAATATGTTTTGCAGAAGGAACTCTGAGGTCAGGGGAGGTGGATCAGTCCAAGGCAGCAGTGGTGCCATGTGCTGCTCTGCCAGGCTGGAAGAGCTGTGCAACCCAGGGGTCAGCAGGACTGAAAGACTGGTGGAGTCTATGCTGGAGGCAGACTAGCCACAGGCTTTCAACCTCTGAGGTGCTAAAGTGTGTTAAGCTTTTGTGTGGATATGTATACATTATTGTTATTAAAAAGTATTAGACACAGCATTGAGATATGATAAATTTCACTAAAGCTCAGTTTCAACTTTAGAAAATGCAAATTAAAGGTAAAACTCAGGCAGGCTGAAAATGTAGTAGAAGTTTAGCAATAACCCTTCCTTGACCTTCTGTCCACATAACACAGATGGTAATCAAAATAAAAAAGTAAAAACTATGTGCAGAGGGTAGACTCAGGCCTCTCATGCTAGGGACATAGGGTCAAGAGAGAGTCAGCATAGTCATATAACTAAGGGAAAGTACTTTTCACTGTGTTTAATAGGAATATTTCAAAGTGGAGGGGTCCATAATTCACAAACATCAGTTGAAACTCGCAATACCCTAGGAGTTGACAAGCAGTACTCTCTGAATACATATGTAAATAAATTGAGGTCAAAGAAAGTTAGGGTATATGGTTTTGGACAGTTTTAAGTACTAGATTATAAAATGGTGGTTACTGTGGTGTAGCTAAAGAAACTTTGGTAGACACATCCTTCCTGTGGTTCTGAATGTTTCCAATTGCATGAGTAATGTAATGTTTGTTTGCTTAACACATTACATCAAAAAGAGAACAGCTTCTGAAGCAAAAGCACTCCCTAGTCTTCAGTGTTTTCCTGTTATTCTGTTACTTTTAGTAACTTGTCTCATGTTTTCTTTTATTTTAATCTGTAAAATTCAGACCACGCTCTGGAATTATTCCAGAGAGCTCTATCATTTGGTTTTGCAAGTGGTTATATGAACCAGTCAAATATGGTTCAAGAAACCTGAACTCTTAAGAAAAAAGGATTGTTCAGAGCAATTCAATTTGTCTAAAATGTTTGCCTGAAATTTAACAGAAATAAAAATCTGTGTCCAGAACCTTTTGCATACAGAAATCTCTGTAAAATTTGTCACTTTCACTGTGTGAAAGTGACTGCAGTTCAATAAAACCAGAGCAGTAAACGTAGAAACATGCAAAACCAGTCCTGATAACTTCAAAGTGCCTTCTTGCATGTGCATACTCATGTGCACACCTTTCTTCTTAGAACAAGCCCACTGTGAATACAAACAAAAGACAAGGTATTGATTTGCTTTCAGGGAAAATCTAACATAGCCCACGTATCTATTGACAGCCTTTGTGACTGTACTTTCAATGACTTGATAAGATTGACAAATAGTAAAATTTGGGAGTAAAATTCAAATTTTGACATGATTTGCAATCAGTAAATGCTGTCTGGGTATTAAAATCAGAATACTTACCTAAGTATTTTGGTGAGGATCTTGATTGCTAAGTTTATTTATGGTTTATATTTCTGGTTAAATTATATAGAATAGAATAGCTGAGCTGGAAGGGACTTGAAACAATCATCTAGTCCAACTGCCTGACCATTTCAGGGCTGACCAAGTTAACATGTGTTAAGGGCATTGTCCAAGTGCCTCTTAAACACAGACAGGCTTGGGACATTGACCACCTCTCTATGAAGCCTGTTCCAGTGTTTGACTGCCCTCTTGGTGAAGAAATGCTTCCTAATATGCAATCTAAACCTCTTCTCGCATGGCTTTGAACAATATGTATTGGAGTTTACCTTCTTCACCTCTGTCTTCAACACTGATGATAGCGCATCTGGGACCCCAGATGCTCTGAGTTGGAGGACCGTGACTGTGGTAAAGATAAACTTCCAACTGACCCCGAACTTGTGTGGAATTTGTTGTTTCACCTGTATCCATACAAGTCCATGGGGCCTGATGGAATTCATCCCAGGGTACTCAGACAGCTGGCTGATGTCAATGTGAGGCGTCTCTCAATTATTTTTCAATACTCTTGGGAATCTGGAGAGGTCCCAGTTGATGGGAGCTGGCAAATGTTCCAATTTTCAAGAAAGACCACCCTGGTAATTACAGGCCTGTCAGTCTCACTTCAGTGTCTGGTAAAACTATGGAAAAAATTACGCTGGAAGTTATCGAAAAACACCGGAAGGACGAACACGGTCATTGGTCACAGCCAACATGGGTTTGTGAGAGGAAGGTCCTGTTTAACAAACAGTTTCCTTTTATGACAAGGTCACCCATCTAGTTGACCAAGGGAAGCCAGCAGATGTAATTATTTTTATTTCAGTAAAGCTTTCAGTACTGTCTCTCACAGTATCCTTCTGGACAAAATGTCTGGCATACAGTTTGACAAAAACATAATGTCATGGATGAGCAACTGGTTGACAGGTCGAGATCAAAGAGTTATGGCAAATGGGGTTACATCAGGCTGGTGGCCAGTGACTAATGGGGTTCTCCAGGGCTCCATTTTAGGGCCAGTTCTTTTTGAGGTTTTCATAAACAACTTGGATGTAGGACTAGAAGGTGTTCTGAGCAAGTTTGCAGGTGATACTAAATTGGGAGGAGCTTCTGATTCTGTCGAGGGTGGAGAGGCCTTGCAGAGAGATCTGGACAGACTAGAAAATTGGGCAATCACCAGTCGAATGAAGTTTGACAAAAGAAAGTGCAGGATTCCACACCTGGGGAGGGGCGGCTCTGGCTGTACATACAGACTGGGTGAAGAGATACTGGAGACTAGCCATGCTGGAAGGGACTTGGAGGTCTTGACCGACAGCAAGTTGAACATGAGTCAACAGTGTTCCCAGGCAGCCAGGAACATCAACTGTATCCTGGGGTGCATCAAGCATGGCATTGCTAGTCAATCTAGGGTGGGGATTGTCCCACTCTACACTGTGCTGGTGTGGCCTCACCTTAAGTACTGTGGGCAGTTTTGGGCACCACAGTACAAAAAGGACATAAAACTACTGGAGAGTGTCCAAAGGAGGGCATCAGCCAGATGTAACCCCATTCATTACAACCTTTTCAGCTCTGCTGTTCAGCCAGCTCTTCATCCACTCATGCCATCCACTCTGGTCTAGTGTAGGGTCTCCCTGCCCATGGCAGGCGGACTGGAATTAGATGATCCTTGTGGTCCCTTCCAACCCAAACCATTGTATGATTCTATGCCACAGTTGAACAACTTGTCCAGGAAGATGCTATGAGGGACAGAATCAAAAGTCTTACTAAAATCCAGAAAACTATATCCACTGGATCAAATTAGTTCAACAGGACTTTCTATTTATGAACTCATCTTGATTGTGCCTGATAACTGCATTATTCTTTAAATGTCTTTCAATAATACTCAGCATAATATCTTCTTCATAGTTTTTCCAACTCAAGATTCAGCCAGAACTTTCATTAACTTTCTAAATTAATGATTTTGCACTTGTTTTCTTGTAGGTAGCAGTGCAAAGCAAGGCTCCCACATTGTGTGCTACTGTAACTAATGACTTCATTACATGAAAAAAGAACTTGTTTAAGATTAAACATGCATCTTTAATCCTGATTTTCTTAACTTTTGACCGTCTGTTTTTGCACACTAGTAATTTTACAGTAACTTGTAATCAAGTTGCACGGCTTGATGCACACACATAACACAGATAGTGGCATTTGACTTGTTTCCTTGCAGAATATATTCATTCCATGCAGTCTATAGGAGAAAACACTGGAGATACGATCACAGGACAGCAAAACAAAAAAGCAGTTTTCTCATTTTGAATGACATCCACAATGAGCATGTTGTTGCAAATGCGATGAATAGTCACATAGCTTTGACACAGATTCAGCAAGAAGCATTACACAAATTATTTTTTCAGTATTCAATATATGCAAAATATCATAAATTGAGCACAGATTACTGCCAGACAGTCAAGAGAATGAAAAATACAGTAAAGAAATGTCATATGTAAATAAAACAGATTGTCAGTGGTTCTTAAAGATGTGTTGAGAATAACAGGAACATTTGTTCCTGTATTGCTCAGTGTATCCAATGTCATTTAAATGCAGGTGAGGTGTCTTATCAGGTGATGTACATCTCTTTATGTAATACCCTTCAAACTGACCATTGGGCTAGACCCTGTGCAAAAGTTAGGACAAATCTTCAGTAGTCAAAAAACCTGTAAATTCTGAAGAGCTGATAACCTGTTAAGCTTTACAATTGAAGATGTCGTTATTAAGAAGAGGCTCAAACTATTCTTGAAGGAAAATGTGAGTGCCTGATAGGATAGTTAAGCTCAGGGTCCATTCGCTTTTCAAAAACTGTAGCTATAATCAGAATGTCAGTCTGTCTGTAGTAGGGAAGCACAGGTGTTAGCCCTTCATCTATAGCAACTGCACAATATATTAGTCAAGCAGTTTAAAATTTGGCTTATGTATGCTGGATTTTCAATAAATATTGATGGACAGAAATTTCTGTATGAATACACAGCTGAACTCAGTCTTATACCAAGCCTAGAGCTGTAACTTCAGCTGAATCATATATGTATATATATATATAATCATAGTATCAGAGAATGGTTTGGGTTGGAAGGGACCACAAGGATCATCTAATTCCAAGCCCTCCTGCCATGGGCAGGGACACCCTCCACTAGACCAGGTTGCCCAAAGACCCATTCAACCTGACCTGGAACACTGCCAGGGAGGGGGCAGCCACAGCTTCTCTGAGCAACCTGTTCCAGTGCCTCACCACCTTCACAGGGAAGAATTTCTTCCTAACATCTAATCTAACTCCCCCCTCCTTCAGTTTAAGGCCGTTAACCCTTGTCCTGCCACTTCATGGCCTTGTGAACAGTCCCTCTCCATCTTTGTTGTAGGCTTGACTTCCTCTTTGTTGGGATGCATTGCTCCTGAGGTCAGAGGAGGTGACCCTTGAAAACTTATGTATCATATACTAGAATCAGTACCAGGGCTCATAAAAGTGCATGAGATATACATAATTAAAACAGGATCTTTTAACCTAGGAGGTAATAAATGGAGTTAATTTGAGGAATTTGAATATAACTTTAAATTGTTAACTTTAGCAATTGTGGTCAGCCCAGTAGCTGTTTGGTATTGGAGACTATAGGGAACTAGTTGCTCCACCTACATCAAGTTTAAACTGATGACTGTGCTGATTCTAGTTATTTATTCATAATTTGGCAAATAAGCTCATTCCATTCCTATCATCCTTCCTGAAAGGTAAGAAAATTTTTTACTCATTTCCGAGTGGTATCAACCACCAGCAGAAGCTGAGTAGGAGGACAGAATGTCTAGATCATTTTGATTTTCCTTTTTTATCCTTTTCTTGATTCGTAGCCTGATTTTGCAACCTTTAATCACATGAGAAATAATCATCACAAGATAGTATTAATATTAAGACAACTTGAGGCAGTATTCATATGAGTACTTGATACTGGATTCTTCCTTTAATGTTTCAAAGAAAATTACATCTAGAAATATCACTCCTTTGATGGCAACGTTTTCCTGAATTTTCTTTCCCTTTTTCCTCTGTCAAGATGTGATTTGCTAAGGCTACTACCTTGTTCAAGTCTCTCATGTCAAGTAATGTCGTTAATAGCTGTTGCATACATTTTGACAACAAATAGTTCAGAAAACGAAATATTCATTTTAAATGCACATAACTTAGCAGCTGTTGCACAGAGCAGCAGCAGCAAGCACAGAAACAGTGCCTGAATTAATTAGCATCATAGCCTTTGGGTTTTGTATGTGTTCTTTGAATTCTAGGAATATCTTTACCATTTCATCCTAAATATCAAAGGTAAATGTGAAGTTTTACTGTTTTTTCTTTCAAAAGAGGCACATCTTTACCAGCTTTGTTTCATATTTTGCTGTTCTTTTTCAAGTATTCCAGTGTATCATGGCCTAATGTTGAGATGTGAGGATACCTCACACAATTCTTTTGCCTATATGACCAATTTATGTCAGAAATTGTTATTTCCCTCTTACCACAGATAGCATCTCAGTAGCACATTGAATATTGATCGTTAAGAAGGGATCCTTAGGTTTTAGATAATATCAGTGTAACCATCTTCCATTCTGATTTTAAAAATTGCTATGTTATGTAATAACCACGGCTCCCTCCCTCTTCCCAGGTTCACAAATGTCTCCAACAGGACCTCACTGACCCACTCTCTCTCTGATTTTCACAGACTGGATTCTTATTCATGTTTGATGAAAACAATGATATGGAGAAGGGAACTCCTTCTTCAAGACAGAGAGAGCCCACTTCTGTCATGGGGATAATTAAACCTGATCTGTGAGCATCTGCTTTACCCAGCATGATGCAAGGATCCTCTGTATTATTAGTGGAAGGAACATCTCACAAAAGGGTGAAACTGGTGAGTTTTAAGGGCTGTGATTCATCTTCCTTACAAGGAGTTCTCTGAGAGTCTTACTGTAAAGATCCATGTCTAGGGATAGTTCCAACATAAAGGAGAGCTGTGACCCTAAAATACAGTAATGTCATTTGTCCTTGCTATTGGCTGAGTGTACAGGTCAAACTAGCTGCTCTTTATGAAAAAAAAAAAAAAAAAGGAATGTATTATTTGGCCCAGCAAAGTACAAATAGATTTGAATTTATTTAAGTTGCACCGCTATGGTCTATAGAGCAAAGCTTACCGCAATTCACTAGGCATTTTCAGCTCAAGACATTATATAGTCACAACACTACAAGCATTTTTACTTCCATGATTCAGGAAAAGAGCTGGAGTGATTTTTAAGGTTACCAAACCAGAACTTACTCCATATAGAGATTTTTTGGTTAGATAAGGACAACTGGCTCGAAACCAGACATGTAATGACAACAGGGTTTAAATGTTGTATGCAAGAGCAAAGTTGCAGCTATTTTTCTCTGCTGTGCCCTTTTCATTTATATAGACACTGAGAAGCTTTAAGTATCTTGGATGGTGGAAGAAAGTTCTAGTGCAGGCGGGTTCCAGTATAAAAGGAAAAAATAATCGTACAGAAATCTTTCCTGCTAAATCCACAAACTGCTAGAAGAATTTTAAACAGCTTTGTGAAAATAGGTTATAGAATAATCTGGGCGTGAGAAAGTCTTGACATGTCAGATTGTTGCTAGGAATCTGTTAGAAAAAGAAAACTTTGCTTTTTCTCTCCTTTCCTGCACCTTCATTCTATGGCTATAGCTAGCAAGTGAACAAATCCCAAATTATTAATTATATGGTCATAGAGATAAATATAACAACAGAAAAGGATAAGATTTGCACCTTTAGGAAGACTTTTATTTACTGAAACATCTCATGTTGCACTGATTTTTTGAAAACAGGGCACTCTACATGCTGCCTTTTATACTCATAAGGTGGAGAAGAACAGTGAAGGGACAATAGAGCTTTATAAGCCTTTTCAGCTACCTCTGGCTAAATTTTGAGTCATCCTTTCTCAGTTCTTTGAGGCTGTTTTAAGTTATATAAATGTTTTGTTATAAATGTAAATGCTGTAAAACCCTTGCTTGAAGTGATATAAAGTGATTTAAATGCAGCTTTCTTTGAAATAAAACTCTAAGATATGATACAGTGATATATATCTGGACAACTCAAACCCAGTGCTTTAGGGAAAGTTACAACCAAGTCATAGAATCATAGAATCATAGAATCACTAAGGTTGGAAGACACCTCAAGGATCACCTAGTCCAATTGTTCCCCTATCACCTATTACCCATTAAACCATGCCCTTAAGTACCACATCCAACCTTGCTTTAAACACACCCAAAGACGGTGACTCCACCACCTCCCTGGGCAACCCATTCCAATGCCCAACCACCCTTTCCAAGAAGAAATTTCTCCTCGTCTCCAACCTGAACCTCCCCTGGCGCAACTTGCAGCCGTTCCCCCTAGTCCTGTCACTAGTTATCTGCGAGAAGAGGCCGAGCCCCAGCTCGCCACAACTTCCTTTCAGGTAGTTGTAGAGGGCAATACGGTCTCCCCTGAGCCTCCTCTTCTCCAGACTAAACAGTCTCAGTTCCCTCAGCCGCTCCTCATAAGACCTGTGCTCCAGACCCTTCATCAGCTTCTTTGCCCTTCTCTGGACACGCTGCAGGGCCTCGATGTCTTTCTTGCGGTGAGGGGTCCAAAACTGAGCAGTCAGATAGTACTTGGATGAGATGTATTCAGGGTTCCTATGTGAGAAGCAGGTGACTTACTCGAGAAATCACTTTAGCTGCATATAGACAGCTGGAGAAAGGATCATCTACTAAAATTGTGTTTCTTATTTTTCCCTTGTTGGCCACTGATAACCGCAGCTGAATACAGGATCACATTAGATGGTTTAAACAAGTACGGATGTTCTTACACTATGTTCTTCTCATCTTTGACACAGAAACATTATGTAAAACTTGTAAAAGTGCAGAAAGGTTCTGATAGATCATCAGAGTAGAGATTGTATTGTGCAAGAAGGGGTAACTATGAATATAACTAAGACTTAAGTACATATCATAGAATCATAGAATCGCAGAGTGGTTTGGGTTGGAAGGGACCTTAAAGACCATTTAGTTCCAACCCCCCTGCCATGGGCAGGGACACCCTCCACTAGACCAGGTTGCCCAAAGACCCATTCAACCTGACCTGGAACACTACCAGGGAGGGGGCATCCACAGCTTCTCTGGGCAACCTGTTCCAGTGCCTCACCACCCTCACAGGGAAGAATTTCTTCCTAACATCTAATCCAAACCTCCCCTCCTTCAGTTTAAAGCCTTTACCTCTTGTCTTGCCACTCCATGGCCTTGTGAACAGTCCCTCTCTATCTTTGTTGTAGGCCCCCTTCAGGTACTGGAAGGCTGCTAGAAGGTGTCCCTGGAATCTTCTCTTCCCTGGGCTGAACAACGTCATAGAAATGTAGAAGTTAATTCTTGTTTATAGTAGTGAAAATAAATCTAACACGGGCAATATCACTCTTTATAAATATATGTGTACAGATGAGGGAAGTAAAAGTTTCTGTTGGATTCCTGGAGGACCAAGATGGACAAAAGAACTGTATAAATTAAAGGATAACACTGGAACAAAATAGCATGAACTGATCACAAAAAGTGGGATTTATAATCGCAAAAAAAACCCTGGAAAATCTTTCTAACAGGAGAGATGTAAAAATCTTCAAGAATTTTTGAGAAGGAGCTTTGTGAATGTCATTATATGACAAGATTTCTGTGAAAGCACAAGTCCAAATGTGGCAGCTCATACAAAACCCTTAAGTTTGTATGCTTCTATGAAGATTATATAAAAAAATAATATTCCAGGAACATTTGTTGCAGCAATAATGGCAATGTTTCTGCACAATATCCTGAAGGAATGACCAAGAATTTTGTTTCAAAAATATAGCCCTGATCTCCAAGGACAATGTAGACATGCCTTTAAAGTACTGAAGTCCAAGATGCTAAAAAAATTAAGCACCTAAGCAGCTTAAATGAAAGGTCAGTAGGTGTTGTTTATCTTTCTGACCACATGAAGTCCCTTCTCCATGCATACCTGGCCTCCCTTTCCCTTGGGAGGGGAGGAGTCTAAGGGATGAGCAGGCTGTGGGGCAGCAATGCTCAATGCACACTGGCATCAAAAACTAGGACGTAACTGCCACACTTAACAAGGAAGTCATATCACAATGTATAATCACCAACCTGAATCTTAAACGAAATACGTTTGCAGCTCACTACCCCATTCTCATCAGCTTTGTTGCCTTCAGTTCTTGTACAGAAATCGTCACCTGCAACTCTGGGCTCTCAGTATGATTTTCTTATGTGTGTTGCCTGTTGATTTCCAGGCAGGAATGTAGTGTCTGATCCTTGAGGATCAAATGACAGCTCAGATGTTCTGCTGAGCAAGGCAGTAGGACCTAGGAGTGTTGTTCCATTGGGGATGTGAAGTCCAAAGTTGACAGGGCTCTCTGCTGTGCCCAGGTTACTTTTTCTTTGCTACAGTCTATGTGCCAAGTCTTGATGTTTTCTTGGTAAATTTTCTAACAGGCTTTCTATTTAGATGAAAATGAGGTTAGAAAACTTTAGGTACAACTTAAGGATGCCTTCCTCTGGTAGCACTGCCATAGCTGCAGCTGTTTTCAGGAATAACAAATCCTTCTGGGATTTCTTATTTACAAGAAGGGAATATGCCTCTACATTTGCTGTCTCTCTGTTTAAATGTCATGTTTAGTGTCACAGAGTTCTGATAAAAGAGACTTTTGGACACCAGTGCTGTAGACCTTTTGTCAGAGAGCTTGTTCAGAATGTGCAGGCAGAAGGTCATTAAGGAACTCAAGTAGACCTGCTTTTCTTAGTGGCCCAGCTTTGCCTGCAATAGCTTTATCTCTTAGCACCCTGTAGAGAGATTATTTCTTACAGCTCTGGACCCCAGAGATTTTACTTTTCCCAAGGGAACTTCTGTTTCTGTTTCTCCCACAAGCAATGCCCCATCTGCAGTCCTGCTGCAGTCTGACTCACTGACTTCTGCTTTCTATTAATTTAGTCAATCCTTTCGCTGAACTCCCAGACAAATGTTAGGCAATGTTTCTTCTACTTGTACTGAATGGATTGCTCTCTCTTTTACTTAAAGTGTCTTTCTTGTTCAATATAATAGATTACTACCCTTTTTGATCAGTTTTACTATTTTTCTTAGTGAGTGGAGTGGTCTTACTTAACTTGTCAATGTTGGCACTTGGCCATTTTCTACCATTGCCAGTTGGTCTGTGAAAATACTGATTTTTCATTTCCAATGTAAACCCAAAACAGCTGTTGAAAAAATAACCCAGCCAAAAGATATATTGCTAATTTCTTCTTTTTGAAGGAAGACCATGAAATATGGCACTTAATCTAATACGAAGTGTTCCATGTAACTGGAAAAGGAATATTTTCTTAAAAGTGCCAAAAAAAATGAAAGCAAAGAAAATCAGTCTTGATTTGCCAGCCTGCTAGATGAAGTGGCTGTTATGGTTCTCCTTGATCTGATAGCTTAAGGAGTCACATTATTTCTGTGAAACTTAGGTACCAAAATGTTCTGTCATGAGTTAAATATCTTAAAGACTGTTCTAAAACAACTCCTGCTGTCCTTTCAGTTGGAACTGCTCCCCTTTGGATAGACCGCAGGGTGTGCACAGTGTAAAAGGGGAAACTTCGGTCTAGTGAGAAGGACCATAGTGAATACAATTTTGGCTTCAGCAAATGTTTTTAAATGATGTGTGTATATGTATATACACATGTCTATGTACATGGATGTATACATATGCAGACAATATGTTTGTATATGCATATTTGAATATGTAAAAGAAACTTCCACCTTACATGTATAAACACAAATACACCTATGCAGACACATGTACTTCTATTTTTTATATACTGCGTGATAAATAACGTTTTATGCTTTTTTTTATGTGAACGAGAAGAGGCAGGTTGATAATACCCCTCCCCTCAGGGCAAAAACATTGCAGGATCAGGGATGCTGTTTAAAAGGGATGCTTCCCCACGGTAGGAAGGGCAGGAGCTGACATCTGCACTCACACTGGGTGCTCCGATAAAGTGTCATTTCTAAAAGTGCAAAGAGTCACTCTCCTGTTTTGTGAAGTCAGTGAAAAATATTTTCAAATAAAGCCATGGAGTATTTTCACCCGAGTTTGCCAATATTCAGTCCAATACTGTTTCACTGGACAATCCTCTTACTTAAGGAAGGATCAAGAAGTGCTGCCATATTATTTGTATTCTTTTTCATTTCATGGTATTCATATTATTTTGGGATCCACTGTAATTCCATATGTCCTTGCTCAGTAAACCTGAGCTCCCACTGTTTCACCCTATTGCAACCATTCTTGTCTGAGTTTTTAATGATCTTTTCTGATGAATAAACCTTAGGACCAGTATTTTCTCTTTCGTACTGTTAAGCATCATCCTGGTGAATCCTCCTGACTTGTTTTGTGAGATTTCATCCTCTCCTCTATAGAATCATAGAATCACTAAGGTTGGAAAGGACCTTGGAGATCATCAAGTCCAACCATCAACTTAACACCACCATGCCTGCTAGATCATGTCTTGGAGTGACATGTCTACACGTTTTTTGAATGTCTCCAGGGACGGTGATTCAAACACCTCTCTGGGCAGCCTGTTCCAACACCTCACTACTCTTTCCTATCTTTAAAAATTTAAGAGAGTTATTTGGTAACCGCTTATTTTATCTTCTACTAGGAATAAAATTATTTCCTGAAACAGGGAAAGTGTTCATTTTTTAATGTGTCTGAACTGGAACAATTCCTTAGTTAAAGGATGAGCTATGACAAATACACACTAACACTGAAAAAATGACTCATTAGTTTGGTCATCTTCATACTATTCCTTCATTTTTTTTTTAACTCCTTCAACACAGAATCTTTAGGCTTTTGTATATAAATATGACTGGTGCCTCTCACACGGTGTGAATTAACACAATAGGATTAGTAGTTTGTAGTCACAGAACCAGTGTAGTTCAGTGTAGTTTATTACTATAGTTATTACTATAGTTACACAGAATAGTAAAATAATTGAGTAGATTGTTTTGCTAACTAACAACAAGTCAGTTTAAAAAATAAATCTGACTACAATGCTATCTTTTTGGAGAATTGTAGTTCATTATATTAGTAATGTAAATACCATGAAAACAGAATTTGCTGTGAATGAAATGACTATAGTGATGCAGGATTCAGTCATGCCTTTGAGGCAGTGAACTACAGCAGGAGGACTGTGAGGTTACCAGGGGCACAGTGCTTGATAAATTTCCCGGCAAATTGGACTGGAACTGTATGCTCTGAAGATGGTGCTCTGAGATTTGAAAGGTCTGGGTTCAGTTTCTGGCTCTGCTACAGATTTCCTCAAGGCAAATCACTCACATCTTGCTGTGCCTCAGTTCTCTGTCTGTAAAACGGAGATAATGATTCCCTGCTTCGCAAAGATCAGTTCATTAATGTTTGAAAGGTGCGACGCTGGAGAGCATATCGCTGTTGAGCAGGGTGAGATTACAGCCTCAGCAATACCCCCTGAAGCTTGTGAAGCACGTGCTCTTTGGGGGAAACACGTTTTGTTTTCTCTTCCCCAGGTTGGTGAAGGTGGCTGCAGTCTAGTCACTTCAGAGAGTGCACAGGCTGGGGAGAACTTGCAGTGAAGGGAATTGCCTGATCATCCATTTGAAGATGCAAGGTGTGAGAGGAGCGACCTGTCTGGTTTTCTTACTCATGTCTCTACCCAAGTTATCTCTGATTTTGTTATTGAGACTTTTTGATATACAGAACTGGCTGACACAGTTAGAGGTTTATCTGCTTCCCCCTCCCCTTCTATCTATCCATGGCAGAACGCAGCAACAGTTGCTTGCTTAATAAGCAAACAAAAATTGGAAAATATTCCCATCCTTCCCCCAGTGTTATTATTCAAACAATGTTTAAATGACAACACCAAAATAAAAAACAAAACAAAACAAAAAAACCCCAACAAACAAACAAAAACAAAAAACCAACCAACCAAACAAAAAAAACCTGTGGAGAACTACGAGATTAACGGAATTGTTATGTTATCCAGGCCTGACAGCTCTCATATACCATATATTCTAAACAAATGACCAAGGGAAATGTTACATCTGTTCACTGTTGTTATGTTCCAGAGAAGAATTTCCAGATCTTCCCTCTGTAAGTTTTAGTTGTCTGCCCTCAAAAGCATCAAAGAAGAGGCGCTGGAATCTCTCAGGAAAATCCATCCAGAGATGGTGACGGGGCATTAGGCCATGGACACTTGCAATGCTTTACCCCAGGAATAACGCAGTCGCAGTCAAAAGGCCCTTTATGAGCATTATTTGTCAGAAAAGGGCCAATGGTAGGACAAACTCTGTCGTAACTTTGTGTTATTTTACAAAAAGATAAAATTCAGCCTCGCAGTCTCTCTGATGAAATGATATTTGCTGCAGCCTTTTAGGGTGAACACTTTTATCTGAAAACATGGTGAGAAGGCAAAGCTGGAGTAGAGAGAGACTTAACAACAGTCAAATTCATGTGGTTGTCTTTGTTTCCTCTGTAAATTCAGCTGTGGGAAGAATTCATGCCTTCCTTACAGAGAATGATCCCATTCCAGGTGGTGATCATCCTGCATATGAAGTCTTTCAGTGCAGAATTTCTTCAAGCTTCCAACTTAAATCATGTAAAAAATGTCAGGTAGGTGAAGAGATGAAAGTGAACACATCTTGACTATAGGTGTTATTTAGTTTGAAGAAAAAATTCCAAGTAGCAGACCGATGGTGTGTGGGTGGTTTCAGTGATAGCTGGCAGATTCTCTGGAATATTGCCCTTTTCCTTTCTAAAAGATGACCCCAAATATCCATTTTAGGAAGGGTGTGGGTTTCTGAATATTCCATATGTGGTTCCTAGAGAAAGTAGTTAAAGGAAATGCAGCAAGAAGAAAATTAATAATTATCGTATTTAAATTCTCTGCTTCTATAAAAATTCTTCATAGCTGGTGCTATTATATAAACAGGCTTGTGAGATTATTTGAGAACATCTTCTATGTATTTCCTTTACCACTTAGCAGAGGAATAAAATCTTGCAAACCATCAGTCTTCAGACCTTGAAAATGCAGTTTTTCTGCGTATGATTCTTACACCCCACGCATTAATAAAATATCAGAGTGCCTTCTACTTATATTAAATTACAAGATTAACATCTATCAGCTTTTTTTCCCCTTTAACTTTAATGTTTCTCTAAAATGGTTTAATTGAGATCAATGGGAATAGTTGCAGAATGAGGTACAATTCAATGTGATATGAGAATTGAGCTTAATATAGTAAGGGATAAGAGGAAAAGAATGAGAAGCACAAGTGACTTCTTTCCCTGTCTGTGCACTAGAGAGCAAAAAAGCTGGATTCTGTATTCCCCTCACTTCTCCCTCTTCCACAGTCACTAATCAAACTGTGTAAAAGCAAACACAATGAAAGCAAGTTGGGTCTGATGGCAATAATGCAGCATGGGATCCTTACTCTGCAGGTTGGCTTCTGTTCAACACATCATTTAGCCATAGCCTGTGTGGTGGGAGACGGGCAAGACCTCTAGGTTTTTCATGTACTTAGAAAAAAAGAACAAAGATCAAGACATTGTGTTGTTTAAGCTTTCCAGCATTCCCAGAGTAGAGGTCTGGGCTCCATAAAAGCACTGGTTGGGATGGTATTCAACCACATGCTTAGTTTTTTGTGCTGTGGAGATATTTCCCCGTGTTTAGAATTGTTGCTGGTTACTCTTTTTTGGGTAAAGAAAAATGGATCAGCTGTTACTAAGGTTTCACATAAACTATGTTAGAGAACAAGAGGAAATGCTGTTGTTTAGATATAAAAATAGAATGTTTTTGGCATATATATGCATATATTGCAAGTGTATGGCTCCATAGAAAGTAACAATTTCTTATTCACAGATGAAAAGAGTGGATTAAAAAAAGGTCCAGAATGTCCTGCAGCATGGCAAGGAGTCTGGAGTAAAGCACTACTAAAGGTAAGCAGGGTGGAATTTCATCCTTGCTACCTGCCCATCGAATTATTTCTTTAAAACTGCATCTGATATCTGCCAGGGTGTTTAATGTTTGTGATCCAAGACAGTACAGTCTTATAAAAAGGTTGCTAGTTCTTGATATCTAAGACAACTGCTAAACCAATAGTTAATATTGAACTACATAGGTATAAAGACACTGGAAAACATTTTATATGTAATCTCTGTCCACCCTCTTGACGAGGGAATATGTAATTTCCCTGATTGAATTCTCCTACACCTTGTGCAAAGAAATCGCTGTATATCCAGGGATTCTGTAGACAGCTAGGAAAAGCAAGTGTGAAAGACTGATAGAATTCATTCTCTTCTCTCCAATAACTTTCTCAAATTCTTCTCAGCAATCACATACTTTTCAAACTGCAATTGTCACATTGTTTTCAAATAATATTCAAATGCTCAGGCATTCTGTCAACAATTTTCTTTTCATTTCTTTTCTCTTTGGCTATGTTATGCTCTGAAATTGTATCTGTGTCCCTTTTTTTATTATTCTTCAACTTTAAACTAATTAAAAACACATCAATAATGGAGCTTCACATGCATTGTATAATCTCCCAGTTATCTCTTATCTGATATTCTTCACTAAGGCTTCATCATCTAGAATGTAAAGAAATCAAAGTACCACCTGGGTTCTATGACTGCTGAGCACCAGCCTCAGAGTAATATTCTTTGATTCTCCTTAAATTCCACTGCATTTGGATAGTCTAACTGATACAACACTTGCACTTTGCTTGCAGCACCTGGTTTGAATAGTGTCTCATAC
Organism: Psophia crepitans; assembly: GCA_013399095.1. Classification (NCBI taxonomy): domain Eukaryota; kingdom Metazoa; phylum Chordata; class Aves; order Gruiformes; family Psophiidae; genus Psophia; species Psophia crepitans. Next base: position 726,332 of record VWZZ01005876.1, on the reverse strand, counting down.
ATTTTAATACAGTCATCTATACTATTTTGAAACAAAATCTGAAGTGTAACACTTACAACATTTCAATGCTGCAGAGACATTTACCTACAGACCACAGAAATAAAGAGAATGACATAAAAAGTAGAAATGAATCTTGCTCTTCTAAGTCCTGAAGATGAATTGCATGCATTTAGACAAATGAGACTTCTGTTGAAGTTGGATGTACATGATTGTTGCGTGAACATATCGAAAACAACAGAAGGCATAAAAAACTAGGGAGGCAAGTGAGCCTACTGGATGATTCCTTCTCACTCTTTCAAGAGTTAAAAATTGTATCCTTTAACAGTAATTTGCAGTAATAATAGCCCACCTGAGTGCGCTACAATTAATATGATTGCATGCACTTGTCTAAATGTGAGCCATTGTGTTTTACTGATGATGTCTGAAGAATTATATCATTGAGAATGTAGACCAGCTCTGTTACCTATAATCTACTTGAAGTTTTAAACTCGTCTTTTCTGATTTTTTTTTAAAAATTCAATATAATGTCTTAATACATCTACTTGAAATTTGAATAAATGATCTGCTTAAACATCTATTTTGAGCCTGCCATTTATTATTTACATGTTCCGTAGTGAACAAGTTATATGCATAGCATTTTTTTCCAGTTCAATTTTTTAAATTAATGAGTTCACTGTTCAAGATTTCTTTTTAAAGGTACTCATGCGAATGTGGTTGTTCCAACTCCTTTTCACTGCTGCAAAATTATTTTCTAAAATATAATACAATAGAAACTGTCATTCTTTTCCACTGGAACATTTCCCAGAGGGTAAAATTCACTTCACCCACCTAAAAATGTGTAATAGGACTTTCCTGAGTAAGTTTTGACACTTTGGGAATTTATCCACATTACATTATAAATGTCATTTTGCTCTGTAAATAACATCCCAGCATGTTTACCTTTAGTTATAACCTCCACCTGGCAGGAAGAAATAGCATCAGTTCTAGATGAGAGCAACTATTCCAGAAAGTCACAAAGAGAGGCCCCAGGGGTCCGCACTCTTGATGTTTTCACAGAAACCCACATTAGCTGATGTTCTATGGGGTGGGTGCTGCTGGGCAGGGAGGATATGGACAGCAATGCCCTGGGCAATTGATTGTTCAGGCTGCTTTGGAAGGAGTGGCATTAAGGTTTAGTGCATCTGTCTCCATCCCAGTCACATGCACTTGTTTCAGACAGCTAAGGTTTGTTGAAGCTGGACAACGGTGATCCAACTGTTGGTTTCTGAGGTTCCTCTAAGCCTTTGAGGAGATAAGGAACAGCACTTACTGATGGTTTTGAGGTCTACGCAACACTGTCATGAAGATGAATCTGTTAACAGGCATCTCAAAAGCAGCAATAACCTTGTAATGAAGAGGTAGAAGTAGAAATCTCTGGTAGTGAAGAAAGAAGCAGCAATATACATTGAATAAAATGGCTTACCACTCACAAATGGGCCAAAACCAAATAACAGCAATCAGACATAAGGTGGCTATTCTGTTGAACATCTGTTCCTCAGGCTAAACTATCCCCTTTACTACAGAGAATTTATTTTCTTCCTGTGTGGGTTTGTTTTGTTTGTAGAATGGTTTATTTGCAAAAAAATCCTTCTGTATAGTTACGATATAAATAATTGCAAACAATGCTCAATCATTTATTATATGTGGAATAGAAGGTATTAAATATAGATTTGAAATTTAATATTTATATAAATTACTTACCTAATATCCATGTACATTAATGTAACCCTTTCCAGCAAGAGCTTGTGTAACTTTAACCTGTGAGATCCCTACGAATTTTCTTCAGAATCTGTATTAGGTGGTAATTGCAAAAACATAGAGGCAGTAGCGGGGTCAACTGCCTAGGAAAATCATGAGGGGAATTTCATAAATTTAATACTATATCTTGATCCTTTAGAAAAGAACAGAATTTGTTTATTTCCTACTAAGTGATGTGTTCTTTTGATGTGAGCCATCTGTCAAGCCTGTATCTGGACCAGAGTCATGCAACTTCTAAATTAGGAAGAGTTGTGGAGTTAGACATATTTTGACTCAAAGTAGAAAGCAAGAAAATTTAGGGGGAAATGCAGACAGTTGGTATAATGTTAGAAGCACAGAAAAGTTGAAATTCCCACCTGTATAGGATGGCAGTAGAAGAGGTCATTATTTTACATCACTCAGGGAACACAGGGACAACCCTTACCCTCACTGTGAGGGTACGCAAATAAATAATATATATTAATATATTAAATAATATATATAAATATTTATGCAAATGAATAGGCTTTTGTTTGCATCCACAGAAACAGGCTTCTCTTTTTACAAACTCCATGGGTATTCATCTTTCTTTCTGTCTATGACTCATTCTTTATAGATATTTAAAATCTTTAATCATCCAATGAGGAAGACTAGCTAATGCTGCATAATTTAAGTGATCAGTCACACTGATTGTGTGACCACACAGCTGGTTGACTCTGTTTTTTCAAAGCCACTTATAGGTTCCAGTTTTCAAGCCATGAGCCAAGCTCTTCTGGAAGAAAAAAAAAAGAAAAAGAAAAGGAAAAAGAAAAGGAAAAAGAAGAGAAAAAAGAAGAGGAATGAGAAAAAGAAAAAGAAAAAGAAAAAGAAAAAGAAAAAGAAAAAGAAAAAGAAAAAGAAAAAGAAAAAGAAAAAGAAAAAGAAAAGTAAAAAGAAAAAGAAAAAGGAAAAGAAAAAGGAAAAGGAAAAGAAAAAGAAAAAGAAAAAGAAAAAGAAAAAGAAAAAGAAAAAGGAAAAGGAAAAGGAAAAGAAAAAGGAAAAGAAAGAGAAAAAGAGAAAAAGACCGGAAGTCAGATCAATCTATGTGTTAAAAGTTTATGACTGGTAAAATATGCTGAAAATTTTTGAGATTTATCTGGAATGGAAAATGGCCTCCTGGCAAGTTAAAATGAAAACTTGTAAATCTGAGAGTACACACCCAACCCTGTGCCAAGCACTAGCAAATAAAGGTAGTTTGACTACAGCAGTCATTGGTGCAGTTAGTTACGCAATTAGGAATTAATTGGAACTTTCACCATTACTTTTGCTAACTAAAGGAAAAGATCAGCAAAACAAACTGATTCTTCCTATCTTTGGGCTGGAATTTGGGAAATCTGGATTCTTGCATTGGAGTAATTTTGTTCCAAACATACTCTTATCCCTGCAAAAGGTGAATTAAACCACTGAAGGGACTGAGCTCAACTCAAGGTGAACTATAAAACTTGATGTCCTGTGATACACGCTAGCTTGTACCTAATCGGCCACTGAGTAGGCTTTTAATTTCTTCATCCATATTGTCTATCTAAAGAAATGAGAAGAATAATAATAATACCATGAGGGCTTAAGCAGTAGGACTTCTGTGACACATGGGACTTGGTGCAGGCAGGGATCTTCTCTCACTGTGTCATTAAGCAGTGCAGAGTGGGACCTCTGAGGTGTGGTGGTTTTTTTGCACATGGAAGCGGTCCGTAACCACAGCAGTTACCATTAAGTCAAAATGTGCTGTGTCTGTTTTACCCTGGTAAATAAACAGTGTAAAATAAAACTATCAATGTTATCAGCACATTGATTGTGTTGTTTTATGCCACTATTATACTAACTAGTTACTAATCATAGTTAGTGCATGTTGCTGATTAACAGGAATTTGTCACAGAATACTATACCAGCTCAGTTGTTGTGTGATACCCACAACAAAACAAAAGTTTACAGAACCATAATAACTGAGCCAATTGCCTAGATCACAGTAAATAAATTATACTGCTGCTACAAACTGAACTGCATTTAACCATCACTTGATGGATTTTTGAGTCTCTCCGGTTCCTGGTGTGATTGCTGTTGTTCTGACTGATGACAGATGTATAAATATGCCAATATATGTCAGTCTTTCAGTCTGAACAAAGAGCAAAAGTTTTCAAATAAACTGTGATGGAATAATTATACTCATCTGCTTGAAGCTGAAAGCAGATGGCTTGTGATTTATGCACTTGCAGTAAATTCCTTGGACGAGTTTTCTCCTAGTGCTCTGTTATACTCTGAGTGGTATTAGCTACACCATGGTAAAAAGATTCCTGCCAGCTCATATAAGATATGGTGTAAAGCAGAGAAAGCTTCTGTTTCTACCTGGGACAGGGGGGAAAGTGCCCATGTTCTTTAGGTTTTGGATTTTTTTCTATATTTTGGCAGTTGCTTTTTACACTGCAATTCTTCTCATGGAAAAGTTTCTCAGACATGTGCCTTTAGTAGCAGAGCAGCAAACAAAAGGACCTTGAAAGAATAGCAGAAGAATGCTATCAAGGAAAGGAAGTAAGAGACAGTTACTAGCTGCACGCTAGTACTGAATGTTTTTTTACCTCTGTACCAACAGTAAAATAAAAATTCAATGAAAGGAAATTTTCTATAGCTGTTATGAAACAGATTATAAAAGATTAACTTGTTTTTTTTTTTTCCAGGGAAGTACCGTACCTTCCTTGCAGTGAATGCATCTGAAAAGTGGCTTGCTGTTTGAAGCGGTGCTCAGATCTTCCCAGTGAAATTTGAATTGCTTGTCAGATGTGCAGAATAGAAAAGCTGTAGAGTTAAAAAGGGGAAGGTCAAGAGTCATTCCAAGTTTCCTCAGTGCCTGTTTAATCAGTAAGAGTATTAAAACCGTGCGCCTTATGCTCTGTAGCACAGTGAGTCAGAGTTGTTAGGGATAAAGTGCCAAGGTCAACAAGTTCATGGGGGCAGACAGTAGTTTACCAGAGCCAAAGATCTAAAAGAACTAAGTAAGATCAATATTATTTTTGGGACATAGTTAAGAACATGGAGTGCTTCTACAAGAATATTTAATAAAATCTATTTTCTCTTCTGAAGAATTACGCATATCCATCTCTCACGTATAAACCAGCCTTTACTAGGTAGGTCCCAAGTACTTATTCCTACACTGCAGTTAAGACTGTCTTTGCCTAGCAAGACCATAGCCTCCAAAGCTATAAGGTATCTGAAGTTACAGATACATATGTTTGTGGTAGGCTGAAAGTGGACAAAATTGTATTATACTGACAATATTAAAAAAGTAGTTGAGGGAGACCACTTGGCATAAAAATCTTTAAAAACACTTGAACAATGGAAAGCCAACAACAAATGCTGCTAACCAGCTGTTAACCGAGAGAAAGACTGAGCCTGAAAAATATGGGGGGAATAAAAAATAAAGCAAGCTTGTGAAATGATTAAGTAGGGTTTTTTTGTAGATTCATTGTTAACCTTTGCATCAAAGATTTTAATTCTGATAATCAAATATATACTGTGTATATATAGAAAGAGCTGACGGTTCTGAAACTGAAAAAGAAGATATCACTTTCTCATTCAATTTGCCAAAGCACTCTTCAACTCAACAGTTTTATCTCATTCTCTAACCTCAAGGTTAAGTTAGGCAATTCTTTTTTTTTTTTTTTTTGAAAGGTTTTAGTTTGTTTGCCTTTATTCAGAGAAGGACACGAGCACTGGTATGAACCAACACTCCCAATTCAATGATGTGCTCAGCCAAACAAGGTCTTACACAGAGCAGTTTATACATTAGGAATATTGGATGATGAATTATCTATAACTGCTATTTTTGTACAATAAGGAGATTTAACAAGCCCTATTAAGGCTTTTGTCCTTTTTCGTCCCTTCCAATATTTTCAAACCTGCACTCAGTAGCTCTAGTACAGATATTCCAAAACAGCTTCCATGTGGTAAACAGTAGGATTTCCTTAAAGCAGTGTTAAAGGAACCTAAATACAGGCTGATCCTGTCCCTGCTCAAAGGTGGATTAACAGAGCAGGTACGTGAATGGCCTTCACTGCAGTCCTCCGAGCAGTAATAAAACAATTTTGCAGTTATTGCTATGGTTTCACAGAAACTCTTGTCTCTTTAGACACAGAAATTTCTCTTTCACCTGAATCTACAAAGAATGTGTCAAGACGTTGATCTTTCTAGCTGTAGATTCACATTCGTATTCCTGCTAAAACACTCCTTTGGGATTTCAGGGATGCCAGGCTGTGGATGTCGTCCGAAGTCAGAGACGCTGCTGACCTCCAGAGTGCTGCCCACTGACCCTGCAGTGTTCCACAGATTTCTCTCTCCTTTGGTCTTTCAAGGGCTGTGGAAGAACTCAATTTGGAGAGGCAAGGAGATCAGTCCCAGCAGCACTGGAGGGGTCATGGCTGAACAAGGGATACAGGTTGAAAACATTGCAGTGTAAATCACTAAAGGCACAGGGAAGAAAACTGAGCATCAAAATGTTAGAAAATCTGTTCCTTTTCTAGGACAGAGACAGAAGATTCTTTGCTTTTAGTGCAAAATCCTCATGCAGAAACTGAAGAGAGATTTTTGTTCAATACAAGCAATGAACCCTGTATGCATTTCCATCATTATGAAATACATCCAGATTAGATCAAGTGAAGTCATTGAGCTGCAGTGGAATAATTTGCTTTTTGCAGCTTTTGAACTGTGCCTGAATACTCTCTAGAGATTTTGTCTTTCAGCTATGTCATTAAAGACTCTTTTTCTGATTAAACCAGCACTTTCTTTAAAGAATTTTTTGTCCTTTAAACCATAGACTTACATTTTTCACAATGTTTTTTCTTACTACAGAGGGAAATTTCATCATTACAGATGAAGATTAAGCAGCAGGAACACAGAAATTAAGAAACAAAGATAGTACTGGTATACAACTGACATTACCATTATAAATAAAGAAGAAAGTAGCAGAAGAATAAGAGAATAGAATAGAATAGAATAGAATAGAATAGAATAGAATAGAATAGAATAGAATAGAAT